>OY855910.1:2509925-2939925 GCA_963693305.1 Meandrina meandrites | reverse complement strand
GTTATAATTGTGTTGTTAACATTTTTTGTTGATTAGAAATAGTGTGAAATGTCAGCCGTCTCGTCCCCCTAAACTAAAGTGGTCCACAGTGGGTGCAAGAGTGAAAGATCCAATTTAAATTACTTGTTGAATTTCTTAATTTCAGTGACTTTGTCATTAAGACTTTTATAAGCAATGCAAAAAGACTTGACACTGGACAAGTTTCTCTTTCCCAGGTATGTTGTGTTTCAGTATGTATGCCATGTGTGTTTCATTAGAACTTAGCTTCTTATAAATTATTAGACCTTGTGATTCTGTTTTTTTCTTGTTTTACACGTGTTTTAGTTAGAACTTATAAATAAAAGTTAAGTAGATGTTGAGTCTTCAAAATTTCTTTGTGAGAAATTATTCCTTTGTATGCACTAGAGATCAATATTTTTAAGACAGTGTTGTTGTTCAATATTTTTTTCTACCTTTGGTACAATCTAGTATTTTCCTTTGTTTTGCATTCATTAATCATATATATAATTTGCCGTACACCAGAACAAACACAAGGAAAATATAAAAATTTGTACCAAGGGTAAAGTTGAACAACAATATTTGCCTCCCTCTGGCTTGAGACTGTGATAACAAATAAGAGTTGGCTGATGCATGTACATTTCAATATGAGTACACTCCGTGCAGTAGGGGATTCATATCTCCATACATAGTGAGGCTCTGGAATTACAGCGGATTCAGGTTGAGTGTTTAACGGCCTCAGTTGCCGCGTTCGTTGTAACGGTTGAAGTGATTGCGTTGCAAGGCACAATGACAGACGTTGCTAGGCAGAAATGACGACGTTCTGTCTGGGAAAAAGCACGTTGTGATTTTCCCAGGCAGAACGTTGGCATTCCCGCCTAGCAACGTCTGTCATTTTGCCTCGCAACGCAAATCAATTCAACCGTTACAACGAACGCGACAACTGAGGCCGTTAAACACTCAACCTGAATCCGCTGTAAAGTAGAACTCAGGATTGAAACATTCCTGACTGCAAGCCTTTTTAAGCTGTTCATGTTAAATAATGTTTTGGGTAAAAACTTTAGGGCCTTGCTCTTTGCAGTGCCTTTCCTTGGATCAAACACTGTTGATGACTTGCTGCCCTGAGAACAAATAAATAATGCCAATTTAGCACTTTTTATTTCTCATCAGTTCTGCTCTGAAATGGACACAATTTACAAAGAGCATGCTTCACAACAGGGATATGATCTATGTAAGGAGATACGATTTCAAGAAATCATGGATGAATACTTCTCATCTGCAAAAGTGATCCCAGAAATGCTGAATGCCGCTACAGCTCTTAGGAAGCATGGTAATAAAATTAACATTGTGATGCTGCTGGGCAGTACAATCTGTAGACAGACAGACAAATTATGCTACTCCTGGTACCTCTTAAGGGGGAAAATGATTTGGGGCCACGCCCACTGATTGAAATTCTGGTACCTTTTAGGGGTTCTTTTCAAAATTTTTGACGAGCACCCCTGTCATTTTTATAAGGGAGTCCTGGAAGGGGGGAGGGGGACTGGAAAGTTCATTTCAAGACTCCAAGGCAGGTGCCAGGGGGGGGGGGGGGGGGGAGTGGGACGGGAAAGTTCATTTCAAGTTCATTCCAAGACTCCAGCACAGGTGCCCCTTGGGACAGTTGTATTCAAAGGTCTCCAACTGTGGTTTAGCATTTATGTCTCAATTCTTATCT
Source organism: Meandrina meandrites (assembly GCA_963693305.1). Classification (NCBI taxonomy): domain Eukaryota; kingdom Metazoa; phylum Cnidaria; class Anthozoa; order Scleractinia; family Meandrinidae; genus Meandrina; species Meandrina meandrites. Next base: position 2,938,214 of record OY855910.1, on the reverse strand, counting down.
AGCACCAGTCATTTAATTAAGTTAATGTATTGCACTAGCTAGCCAATTAACCAGCAATTGTCCAATGTAGCGAGCCTTGGGCTAATGTCTTAAGAGCATCAGCCAGCCCTGGGTCAACATTGTCTATTAATAGCAGCTGTGGATAAGAAGAGTCTACATAGCTGATCTTGTTTTGGTCTCCTGTGTCAGCACTGAGATAATGGTCAACAATAAAGTTAAAGCCATCTTGATCTGGTATAGTCCAACATCTTGACATAGGCAGTCAGCTATCATCAACAATAAATTATTTATAGTTAATGATAGCTGACAGAATGCCTAAAAGTCATAGAAAATAACTAACAATATATACTGATTTTTTTTTATTAATTATGATATGGCTAATACCAGCATGCCCACTTTGTGATATTTTCAGGTATCAAGACCTGTGTTCTGACAAATAACTGGACCAATGACACAGGAAAGGATTTCAAGTCAATTCTACCCTTTCTTCATTATTTTGATGAGGTTTTTGAGTCATGCAAACTTGGCCTCAGTAAACCTGACCCTGATATTTATACCCATGTCTGCTCAAAGATGAACGTCAAGCCTTCAGAGGTAAGAAATTAAATACACTTATTGACTGGGCTAGGGTGCTGGATGGAATGTTAAGAAATGAAAACCAGATTATTTTACTGTTTAGCCTAACCTAACAAGGTCAATAGGTATATTATCATGATACCATATAAATATTATGTGAAAATGTGTTCTTCTATACTGAATTTTAACTGAGATCCCACCAATCTCGGTGAGAATCTTAGCGAGATAATAATCAAAAGTCTTTTAAATCTCAGCAAGATTACATTGAGTTTACCTAGATCTTAGCAGCAATTTTATGTGCGAAGTGTGTGGTGAATGTTGAATATGCACATGTATGCTGTTAATAAATAATTTGCTTAATGTATGCTGTGATGAGGCCAGAAAGCTTTTGCTTAATGATCATTTTATGTGACCCTGCCTGGCTTATTAAGAGATTCCTATAGGATTGTATCAGAAGGTTGTAAAGTGCTACAAATGGTGAATTTTATTTATTATTTTTAATACTTAAAATTTTATTACAGACAATTAGTTTATATATTTTGTTCTAGATAGTATTTCTGGATGATTCACCTGAAAATCTCAAACCAGCCAAAGAGATGGGAATGACAACAATTCTTGTCAAAAATCCTATTGTAGCCCTTAAGGAATTGAAGGAAGTAACAGGAATTGATGTAAGCTTCATTCATTCATCCATCCATACATTCCATTCATCTTTCTTTCTGTTTGTCTGCCTGTTCCATCCGTCTGTCCATGCATCTGTCCATCCATCCATCTGTTCATCTGTCTCTCTGTCTGTCCATCCATCTTTCTATTTTTTAACTAAAATCTCAATTATTTTTAATCTTTTTTATGTTAGATTTTTCAACAGCATGCAGTTGAACCATGTCCTGCTCACAATGCAGTTCATTGCTATGTCAATCTTAAGGTACCAGTGTTCGTTACTTTTTACAAATAACTAAAACATTCTCTAACTTTATTTTAGTACAGTGGTTTTGAAGTGAAAGTTCAATCCTCAAAGAGGACAGTCCTGCAGCCAGGGGGGAGGGTAACCTGTGATGCCGGACTAGCATCGCATCCAGGGAAAGAATGTAGAAACTGATGATGAGTTACAGGATTGCTAGGCTTGATAAAGACTTTGCTTCATCTTTTCAGTGTAGCTCCATGCTTGTCTTGGGTTTTCTTTTATGTATGATTTAGTCAACAGATAACTTGCATGGGGACAAGTGAACATAAAAAGTTACTTGCCCAGCGGGACATTCTACTTGTCCTGGGATGGCGCTTTTTTTTACCTCTGGAACAACAACTTAATGTGTGTTATTTGTAGACTGGAATCAGAATGCATTATGTGGAGATGGGACAGGGACCTGTTGTTATTCTGCTTCATGGTTTTCCTGTGGTATATTTGGAAATACCAGGTATGTACAGCTGAATTAATGTTCAATCTAGATGCTCGGAAATATTGGAAGTTCATACGTATTTGTAATCTGTTTACTGGAAACCCAGAGGGGGGGGGGGGGGGGGGGGTACTCCCATAAATTTCGGATAGGGGTGTGCCACGAAGTTTCTTAAACCCTGACCCTATTTAAGGATACATTTTAAGGCCCAAACCCAAAAAGTGACACCCTATTCAAGGGGAGAAGTATGGTGGCCCATCAGTGCCATAGTATTTTATGCTGTATTTTAACATTTTTTCTCTTTTTTTAATAATTTTTTCTTTTTTTTTTCTTTTTTTATTTTTCAATATTTGGTTTATTTTTTACTTTTTTTATTGTTTTTGTTTTGTTTTGTTTTTTTTGTTTTTTTTATAGCATTAACAAAAAAAAAACCAGCCATGGCCTAGCAGTGCCATAGCAAAAAAAAAAAAAAAAAAAAAAACAGCCATGGCCCAGCAGTGCCATAGCGAAAAAAAAAAAAAACAAAAAAAAAACAGCCATGGCCTAGGAGTGCCATAGCCCATGATGCATTGAGAAGGAGTAGTCACCAGGCTCTTGGCCTCAAACAACATGGCGGCATGGATAAGAAACGATACGTGGAAATGTGATGAAGAGCTTAAGCGGGATTTAGAAGGATACGTGAAGCTGGCACTGAAGAGGGATGAGGTTTTGGACTTTGTTTCCAAAAAATATCCAATGTATGGTTGGAGTTTGCATACTCTTTGTTGTCGTTTGCATTACTTTGATATAACGCAGTGGCTATTCGTACGGCAGGGCCTCTATGCCACGTCTGCCGGTGCAAACAATGCATCATTAAATTTGCACAGAATTATCTAAAAGTTTAGTTTGAAAAGGCTTAAAACACGCTTAATCTACGTTTACCTTTGAGGTAAAAACACCCTTTGGGGCTCACTTTGGTTGCCCGAGACCTCCTCGTTCCTAAAGGCCACTGGGATCGACATGTTCCATCATAGCGTACCAGACCAGGTTTCTTGGAACTTTCTAACCGTGAATTTCTCTTATCTTTTTAGTCATTGCACGATAACCAAACAAATTTCCCGGACCATTCATTTCTTTGCGCACAGATTCTTCCAAATCATCAAGCTCTATTTCATAGTCGATGTACTTTCAGTACTTTATGTCAAAATAATGCAAACGGCAACTAAGATACGCAAACTCCAAGCATACATTAGATATTTTTTGGAAACAAAGTCCAAAACCTCATCCCTCTTCAGTGCCTGCTTCACGTATCCTTCTAAATCCCGCTTAAGCTCTTCATCACATTTCCACGTTTCGTTTCTTATCCACGCCGCCATGTTGTTTGAGGCCAAGAGCCTGGTGACTACTCCTTCTCAATGCATCATGGGCTATGGCACTCCTAGGCCACGGCTGTTTTTTTTTTTTTTTTTTTCGCTATGGCACTGCTGGGCCATGGCTGTTTTTTTTGTTTGTTTTTTTGCTATGGCACTGCTAGGCCATGGCTGGTTTTTTTTTTTTTGTTAATGCTATAAATAAATAAAAAAACAAAAAACAAAAAAACAAAAAAAACAGTAAAAAATAAACCAAATATTGAAAAAAAAAAAAATTATTAAAAAAAGAGAAAAAATGTTAAAATACAGCATAAAATACTATGGCACTGATGGGCCACCATAGAGAAGCGTTGGGTGACGATCAAAATAGCGGCTAACTGCACACGGCAAAACACAAATCTTTATAAAATCGCTTTGCTACTAGTTGAACGGATAGTTTATAGTTTAAACAGACCATTATTTTTTGTTACGTTTAGTTGGGCATTTATTTTAGCTGATAGAATTTAGGTACCCTATCTAAGGATAAAACCGGGAACACAAAGCCAAAAGGAGCAAAAATGATGCCCTATTTAAGGACTGAGAACCTCAAAAACCATACCCTATCCTGCGCACATAGCTATATAGCCCACATATGGGAGTGACCCCCCCCCCCCCCTGGGACTGGAAAAAACAAATCAGATTCATTGTTATCATTAAGTTAACTTCTGAAGCAAACATCGCACTTATCTACACCACTTCCTACACACCCACCCATCACTGTACCATTTTCAATTTTCAAAGTGAAACTCATACTAAACTAATGGTGTTCATGTTGTTTAGATTACAGCTCTTGCACTTGCTGGCTACAGAGTAATAGCGCCCGATCTGCGAGGAATGGGACAGACCTCCAGTCCTCATGGTATGTGTTTGTTGAGGTTAAAATTTTCCGTTCATATGAACAGAATTGGAAATTTCTCAAATATGATGAATACTGTCCTGTAACCAGTCCTAATGTTTCGGCTGAAACTTCAGCCTTCATTAGGGGAAAGTGACAAAGGGGAAAGTGGAAAGTGACAAAGTGTCACTTTCCCCTAGCCTGATGAAGGCTGAAGTTTCAGCCGAAACGTTGGGACTTTTACAAAATTTTACGACCATTTTTACATTTTTAAACCAAAGTTTACTGTAACGTTTTATTTTATTTTCAGTCATGGATGATGAATATTGATTATTAAATATGAAATAATACTTTATGCCTGAGTGTGTTATCTTTTTGGTTCCAATGTTTTCAGAAATTGATGCATATGGCCATGAAAAAATCTGTGCTGTAAGTATCTTATATTTTACTAATGGAAAGGCTATTTATAATAAATATTATTAATAACTTGTGAATCTGGGCTTGTGCAGTATTTCATGTACACACCTGTTATTTTTTTTTCTGTAGGATGTCATTGCTCTTATGAATTCACTGGTAAGTGTCAAAAATTTCTTTATTAAATTTTAATTGTCTATCACTACCTCTAACGCTACTGTTCCATGACCTCAACCATGAACATTGCCACTGTGATGCTACCATCACCACTGCTGCCACTGCTGCCACCACGGCCACCACCACCCCTGCCACTGCCACCACCACAGCCACCACCACCCCTGCCACTTCCACCACCACAGCCACCACCACCCCTGCCACTTCCACCACCACAGCCACCACCATCCCTGCCACTGCCGCCACAACAGCCACCACCACCCCTGCCACTGCTACCAACACGGCCGCCACCACCCCTGCCACTGCCGCCACCACGGCTACCGCCACCGCCACCCCTGCCACTTCCACCACCACGGCCGCCACCACCCCTGCCACTGCCACCACCACAGCCACCACTACCCCTGCCACTTCCACCACCACAGCCACCACCATCCCTGCCACTGCTGCCACCACCACCCCTGCCACTGCCACCAACACAGCCACCACCATCCCTGCCACTGCCACCAACACGGCCACCACCATCCCTGCCACTGCTACCACAAACACCAGCCACCACCACAGCCACCACCACAGACCCCCAATGACATGAAACAAATTGAAGATTCAGAAGACAATCAATGATGCCTGAACTTTTGAGACATGAGACATCACAAGTGTTTAAATTGTATAAATATATGTACAGTGCTTCTAGTGGAAATAAAATCTATAGCACTACAAAAAAATTATCTCCCATGAATATATGTGACATAAGTAAGAGATGATGCTTTTATATTAACTGAAGACGGGAGTTAAAATTAAAAAAATTTACAGTGGAGTTTTTGTGCTAAATTGATTCTTTCACTTATTATTAACCATTAACTAATTTTCACGATCTTCATTTTCAACTTAATGTGTATTATTGAAATTTTAATGTAAGAGAAAAGTTTTCTTTTTAAGGGTAATAAACAACTTAGTCCAAAATTGAATCATAAATTAAGTTTAACTTTCAATTTATTTGATTAGTGTATACATCAAGCTACAGTAGTAGGCCGTGATCTGGGTGGATTTATTGCTTGGGAACTAAGTCTTCACTACGCTGAACGGATACGGTAAGTGATTTTTCTAAATGTATTTTTTTCATTTTAGTAGCAATTCTCTGGAGACAGTTACTACAGATTATGGAAACCCTGCATGTCATTATTAGTGTGATGTCATACTGTAATAAGATTTGTACAGGAGAAGCCGATCATTAAAGGCCACCTTGTTAACAGCTGGTAATATTGCAGAATTTAGATGTTCATTTATATTTTATTCCTCTTTTCAGAGCTGTGATAAACATGACACCATTTATACCCACATTTCCTGACATTAACCCACTGGAGAGGTTGCAAGCAAACCCTGGGATTTATCAATATCAGCTTTACTTTCAAAAGGAGGTCAGTTATGGAAATATTTTTTTATTATATACTTTTTTAGAGCCCCCCCCCCCCCCCCCCCCAACAACCGTTGTCTTCACATTTTGTTACATAGGTTGAAAATTGCCCATAATTTAAAATAAAATTTTTATCAGGGTGTTGCAGAGGAAGAGCTTGAGAGGGACATAGAAAGATCATTCACCCTGTTAATGAGAAGTGCCACAGAAATGGTGAGAATTAATTAGTTTGATATTTATTATAATTTCTGAATGGTTTCAATGTTCATTACTGTCTTAGTTATCTTTGGAATTTTAGAAATGTGTTTTACTTGTTAAAAACAGCTCATCAGCCAGTCACTGTTTGGTAACGTGTATTCATTATTTTATTTTTTTAAAACAGCTTCATGTAAGTACTGCTGATGTTCTAGAAAGAGGTGGGTATCACTTTCGAATCAATTTTAAAAGCTTGATGTAGTCCAGTCTTTTTCACACATTATTTCCCGAAAAAGAGGTGCATTACAACCAGTGGGATAAAACTTCAGAGCAATGTTTCTAAAGTAAAGCAAGGTCCACTTACCAAAATTCCGCACTTTATGAGCACTTTCAAGTGCAAATAACATGTGAATTTGATCAAATGGAACATTGTTGCTGGGTGCAGCTATTTATGAGTAAAATGATCTGATTAGCAGGCAAATAACTCAACTGAGAACCACAAAATATGCTTTCCGACCCAGTCAGTGCAAGCATGATATCATTTTAATATTTCAGGTGGCATGTTTAATGGGCTGCCAGAAAGCGTCAACAGAAGCTGGATACTGACTGAAGACGACTTGAAGTATCTGGTCGAGATGTACAGCAAGACAGGATTTAGGTAACTAGGAAGGATGGCTTTTACACATGCCACCATGTTCAATTAAAAATATAGATCCTATAATGCACGCAGCAGTTTAATGTGAAGCTCGGGTATCAATCATGTACTGTACTCCAGTCCTATAATTATTAATTTACAACACCCATGCAGAATTTTTGTGCTTTCTTCACAGAGGACCTTTAAATTGGTATAGAACAATGGAAAAGGACTGGCAATGGAACTGCAAGATAGCCGGGCGAAAGGTGATTTCTCTGTCGCTGTCTTACCTGTGACAGTACCCTGCGGACGACATCTAAAATGAGCATGTCATGCTGTGTTGGTGGTCTAAAACTGTCAGAAATGTGCTTCAGGTGTACCCCGGCCTTAAGGGATTACTAATTAAAAAAGCCTTACCCATGCCCGGATTGGTTCCAATTTTCCAACAAGCATCCCTGTCCATTTTCCAGTAGGCGCCACCCCTGAGGATCTCATGTCAATTTCCACTGGTTGACCAGTCATTGTATTCTTGTAACCAGAAATAAAGTCTGCATACGAGCCTAGTGAGTTTCACTTTGAAAATTGAAAATGGTACAGTGATGGGTGGGTGTGTAGGAAGTGGTGTAGATAAGTGCGATGTTTGCTTCAGAAGTTAACTTAATGATAACAATGATCTGATTTGTTCTTTCCAGTCCCAGGAGGGGGGGGTACTCCCATGTATGGGCTATATAGGTATGTGCTGCGGGATAGGGTATGGTTTTTGAGGTTCTCGGTCCTTAAAGGAGCTACGTCACGGACATCGCATCTTGAGAAAACTGGCAAGTTTTTTCAAGTTTGTTGATTGTGATCTGTCTTAATCTTCGTCAGTTGAAACCATCCTTGGTTATTTTCGCGTTTTTATTTTTCTTAAGGTTTCCTTCGATTTCAAAGTAATCAGTAAAATGACTAAAACACCGCGACATTGCTCCTTTAAATAGGGTATCACTTTTGTTCCTTTTGACATTGTGTTCCCGGTGTGATCCTTAGATAGGGTAGCTAAATTCTATCAGCTCAAAAAAAAATTGTCTGTTAAAACTGAACTATCAGTCATTGAGTATTAAGAAAGCGATTTTGAAAGATTTGAGCTTTGCTGTGCACGGTTAGCTGTTATTTGAGTCGTCACGCAATGCTTCTCCTCCCCTTGAATAGGGTGTCAATTTTCGGGTTTGGGCCTTAGAAAGGGTATCAATTTTCGTTTTCTTTTCCTTAGATAGGGTCAGGATTTGAGAACGTTCACGGCACACCCCTATTCGAAATTTAGGGGAGTACCCCCCCCCCCCCCCCCCCCCCCTGGGCTAGTGGCCCATCAGGCCGGAGCTTATCCCTGTTTCCGTAGCATGAAATGACTAGGAGTATTTCTACTCCCCCCTGGATGGGATGCTAGTCCATCGCAGGGTTACCCCCAGCAGTAAATTCGCCGGTACCCATTTATACACCTGGATGGAGAGAGGCACTGTGTGAGTTAAATGTCTTGTCCAAGAACACAGCACAGTGCCCCGGCCAGGGCTCGAACGCAGACTGTGCGATCTGGAGTCCAGCGCACTAACCATTAGGCCACCGCGCCCCCCATATAGTTGGGAGAAATTAGATGTCATCACTCTTGTGACTGAAAGAGTTCATTAATAAAAAAATGTGATTGCAAGTATGTCGTGACTTGGCAGGTACAGCAACCAAGTTTAATGATAACTGCAGGAAGAGATCCACTCATCAGACCACAGTTCTGTACCAGAATGGATCAGTGGGTGAGTGAAATACAGTTGAACATCAATAAGCACTCGAAACCCTTGAGACATAAAGGTGTCCACTTATAGACGGTTAAAAATGCAGTGTTTGTATGTGGTTGTTCTTTAAACGTTACTAATTGTATTAAGTTGCTATTCCCTCAGGTTCCTAACTTAGACATTGCACACATAGAAGAGGCATCACACTGGCTAACCCTAGACTGGTATGAAATACAATTTTGTTTGGATAATGGTTACCATTACTTATATGCAACATTATAGCATGGTCATGTAACATAATGTTAATCACAAAACTGACTGAAGAAAATTAAATAAGAACATCAGTTTGATAGTTATAATTGTTAAAACTAGTTGTATCATTGAAGTATCTACAATCCAGGACAAAAATAGTTGGGACACTTTGAGTGGGTCACGTAAACCCCTCCCCCCACAACAATTGCACTTTTGTGAACTAAAAGACCAAAAAAATCACTGATTTTCAACATTGTAAGTGGGGGGAAGGGGAGATCGTGTACAGTGGCCCAAGATTATTGTCCAGGATTGTCTGTAACAAAAATTTAAAGAATGTCATGCCAACTGGCATAAAAGACTTTGAAATGTAAGGCATTGCACTGTGTTAGGGACACTATGAACAGACCTTAAAGAAAGAAAAAACCAAAATGGATCGAAATACACCAATCACAGCCACGGACATGACCTTTTGAACTTTTTTGTTTTTGTTTTGTTTTTTTTTTAACTTTTCTTAAGACAATCGACGGTAGCGTTGACTTTTTGGAGGGCTCGAATGTTGGTGCCGTTATATTAAACGTCTTTGTAACATTTAATGCGCCTGTTAACCTCAATTCGCTCGGTTGGTTGTTAGAGCAAAAATTATTGTTAGTGTGACATTGCGCTGGACTTGAAGTAACCTTTTGCATTAATGGAAAGAGCAGAGAGTGAGGCTATATTTGAAAAATAGACAAATTAGAATTGTTTACCTGGTAACCTACATTGTAGGTTCACCTCCAGCTGGCAGACAGCATTATTTTGTTGTATTGACTGTCCTTTGGCAAGATACTTTACTCTCACATTGCCTCCTTACAAACAAGACTCAGTGACGAGAATAAATGGGTACCGGAAAATTGTTAGGGCAACTTCAGCAAATGCTGGGAGTAACCAGAGATGGCCGACAACATACTCCTAGAAATTTACGTGTACTAATTTGTTAGGAAAGGGTATATATATGTATTAAATACATGTAACTTCAAATTTTCTGGAGTGGAACGGTTTTCAGAGAGCGCTCAACTTTTAAGGAGCGGTGCTAAATTATTCAAAAAGGTTCCAGGCTTCAATAGATACTATTGAAGCCTGGAACCTTTTTGAATAATTTATGTATTAATGTATGTATTAACAACTGATTTTCATGTTCAGGTTTTGAAGAACGTAAGAGGAATTTGGCCATGATATTCTAAGTAACCTATTCTGAGTCCTAAGCTCGGCAGATCAATCCTAATTTCCATCCATTTCTTATACTGTTAATCCAGTGAATTTAGTGGTACATGAGGACAATACCCCCCAGTTATAAATTTTTTGTTGTTGTTTAAAATTTAGAAAAATTATGTATTGATAGATTGTTGTAAGGGAAAAAATGTTGATTGCTCTTGAGAATTACATGTTGATCATTTTCTTCTCTTTAGTCCTTTAGAGCTTAACAGAATTATGGTGGAGTGGTTAAACAAAGTTCACTCGACACAATCTGATTCTTCCAAGTTGTAACACTGTATAACAGCTTCAAGAAACGATATCAGAGATCTTCAGGAAAAAAGAACAGTTTTTTTTTTGCAAAACATGTTATTGACATTCAAACACAAGACTACATAGCTTACATGTATTATTTTTCTAATTTAATAAATATATTTTATAATGTGTTGTTCCAGAAAATATTCATACCCCTCCCACGGAAGGTTTTTTTGGTTTGAATCCCCCACCCCTCTGGAAATTCCAGTTAAGCGCTATACCTTCCTTTTAAAATTTTGGCTTTTGAGACCCCCCACCCCCTCGGAACTTCCATTGACCTTCCGTGGGGTGGGTATGGATATTTTCTGGAACTGCACAATCAAAGTTCTCACTGGAGGTAAATATCAGATGACATGCCAGAGGTGTATTATTAGAATTATCATGAAGTGATTTTGTAGATTTTCGTTGCAAAACTACTGTTTAAAAAAAATGTATCAATAAACAAAAAGAAACAAATTTTAAAGGAGAGACATTATAGTTGATCATAGCATCATCACGAGATACCCATCTCCTGGTCATCAATGATTTGTTTTGGAAGATTTCTTGCAAAATGACAGGAACCTGAATCGGCCCAGTGTTGTTATAGCATTTTTTTTTTGTATTTCGGTGTGTTTGTAGCAACAGTGATCTGGAGGTTGTGGGTTCGATTCCCACCAAAGTCAAAGAATTCTTCTTTTTCTCATGTAGTCTCCGAATACCTTGTTAGAGCTTAACCACTTGCAGAAGAAAATTCCTGGGATATTTTCCAGGGCCAGGTTGTTTAAGCTAAATTAGCTAGGATAAGCATGAGTTTTCATTTCAGCTTTTTAGCTTTTCAGTGAAGGGTTTTCTGTTTGTATTTTATGTCCTTCAGTTTTGACATCGACTTATCTCAATCTCCACAAAACATAAACAATAAAAACGCTAACACTTTTATCCAAGAGAAATTGAACCCTCGATCAACTTTTAAAGCTTTCAAATTAACCCCCCCCCCCCCCCCAATCCCTGATCGATCGTGGAAAAATTTTAGTGGATGTTAGAAAAAATTGGTTCGCTTTCCAGCATGGGGTCCCATGCTTCATGTTCTGCATGTGGTTTCGTCGGTCACACACACACCCCAGACCTCTGCTTGGTCAACACCACAGCGAGAATCCTTGGAAAGTTGGGTGGGGAGATGAAATGGCGAGTGTATCAAAGCTGCAGTTGAAAAGAACAGCGAGTCTTAACACTGGTTATCATAAGGGCGCAGTGTGGGTGCTGTTATGCATGTGTTAATATTTTACTGGTGGAAATTGTGTAGTTTTGTAAGCAATTTCACCATGTTTTATGCTCACATGATTTGTAAATTATAGTCAGAGTGCTAAGGTTTATGGTCATTTTGATAGGAGTCAAAGTAGATTCATTACATCAGGTTATATCCAATGTTATGAATGCAACGCAGTGAGATATTTCTTTGGAAAATGATTTCCTTCCTCGTCAGTCAAGTCTTCTTTGTAATTATTCTTTACTATTTAGAACTCTTTAAAGGTGTGTTTTTTTGATTGCAAGAACAAAGAACTGGTTTTCTAAACATTTGGCCTACACCTCCCCGTTAGGGGGGAGGCAACGCTTCCCATTACGTGACATCAACGCTCCCCGTTGCGTGACATCCCAAAAAAACGGCTGCAAAGGAGACCAGGCTCTGGCTTTCAACCCCCAACATTACCCACGCGCTTTTAAGCTTCATCAAGCTTTTTGACCTTTTTGTTTTAGTGCGATACCTCACTCAACAAAGATGGTGATAACGAGGATGATGATCAGTTGGTCTTTGCTATCATATTGTTAGCAGAGATGTTTGAATGTTCACTGTCCATTACATAATGTATGTCAAATTGTTTCAGATTAATCTGCTTCAACCTAAAGACAGCAATCTGTCAATCATATTAACTAACAAATGAATTCAAATTGCTCGTATTTATGATAAGTGATATTTCAGGTTGTAACGGATTAGCCTGAAAACAATTAGACATAAAACATATACATAACTAGTATCATTTAAGATACTATGAAAAGCAAACGTTTCTTCCACGGCACAAAAATGTCACTGAGAGTATACTGCTGAAGCCCCTTGCTTAAGTACCTGTAAATTATTCTATTTAATGCATTGACAAATTTCTGACTACTTATTTGCTTACTGCTTTCTCACGCTAAAATTTAACCACTCCGATGATAAAATCATACATTTAAGCACTTTCCTTCGTTATTTACATTCCTCACTATTACATGTATAAAAATGCAAGACACATTTCATGACACTTTCATAAGTTATTCTAAAGAGCTTGGTCATTCTTCCATGATTGATTGTTCAAAACTAAATCTGATCACATTTCGAAATTGCAATTCTGTTTAGTTGTCCAGTTTTAACAAATTATTCTTCACCAACACCTACATGGTTTTAAATCAATTTCAAAACTAATGTTTATGTAACAAAATCAGATTGTGCTTTGACGAAGCAAATCTGTTTTGATATTACCACTTCTTCACCATTGCTTGCTTTTCAATCAATTTTAAAACTAATTTTTTCATTACGAAATTGTGTAAAACAATATGACCAAGCCCTCTTTCAAAGGAAGTGTCATGAGCTGTGCAAACGTCATCTTCTAATTGAAACATTTTGGTGGAATTTCTGCAGTTGCTAAATTCAAGATGGCATTGAGAAGTGGCGGGGGAAAAGCAATCATTCTCGACTGGTCAAAAGTGAATATTCAGCATTGTAAAAGGAATAATAAGTGGAAGACATGCCACAAAGTAAAAAGTGTTTTCCTAGAAAGTAATATAAAGTGGGCATGCACAGCTCATGACACTGCAGATCCCTTTACAATAGGCTGGATCATACTCTTGCATTCTTCAAATATAGAACATGGTGTACTTGTGAAGTACATTGATCAGTTAAGTACTCCAATAAGTTTGAACTTAATCTACAGTATAAATAATATGAATTTTAGGCTACTTTTGTCTAACTGGTTCTCAAGCTAGATACATGAAGCTCTTATGAATCATTGTTTTTCTTAGCTGCATAATAAATAGTTTTATATCAATAACTGACTTTTGGGCGAAAGGTAAATGATCGTGCCATTTTCACAAACCCAAGGCAAGGCCTTTCTTTCGTAAATCTCACAAGCTAAGGAAATCCGTTAAGACCCAAAGCATAGCCAGAACTGTCTCCTGATTTCAAAGAATAATAACTATATATACAGTGTGCTTTTTTCAAGATCAACCCTGGATAGAAAATAAACTTGTTGTGGCTATCTTTCCAAAATAAAATCTCTCTGACTTACTACAGATATTTTTGATACAACGTTATGAATTGTAATAAATTCAACACTATAGGTTATCCTAACAATTAGCATAACTATGAAGACACAAAAATTTTTGCGTTTCTTTCAAAACACTAAAATTATTACCATAATTGTTTTACATCTACTAAAAATAAAATAGTACATTTCCAGTGTGCAAAGAAAGTCCCATCTGATAGCCCAGGGCTGGTGGATTTTCCTGTTGGGCCAGTGGATTTTATTCATCACATGTCCAATAGGCAAGTAACATTTTGGATTAAGGTCACTGAAAAAGGCCTTCAGGCTGGCACACAATGTCTTCAACTTGCCCAAAAGGCAAGTTGGAAAATCTACTTTCTTTGCACCCTGATTGTACATGCTACAAACTATTACTACTGTCTTCTAACCAAAGCAAGAAACCTTTAATGTAGATAACAATAATATTATTAATAATATGACTAGTTGATCTTGTAAATGTAAACCACATGAATGATATGTTGCATTGATTTCAAGTCTCTTAGTCCATATTCTTCTCTCCCCTTAAATCTATACTGATCAAGAATTCTTCTTTGAATCCTGGAATGTTCCCAGTGTCTTTAATCCATGTCCCATTGGATTTCTGGTTCATATTAATTTTAATATAAATTATATTTGATTCTCTCATCATCAGGAGTGAGCTGGGAATGCACTTGATGAACGGACTAAATTGATCAATTTTTTAACAGCTACCATCCATTGGTTGACCTAGACAGAAATAATTGTACATTAGAAATTGTAGCTAGATGTTAATGGCCCTATTTATATGGCCCCATGCTTTTAACATTATGAGAAGTCTGTAAGGAGGGGGGCATAGGGATTTTCAGTTTTGACCATTTTTAATTTTGGAATTTCGGTTTTTGCACCGAAAACCCGTGTTTTTTCAGTTTTGGCATCTTTTGCAGTTTGTGGGTATTCTTTTATTACCATTTGGTTTTCGGTTTTCAGCAAATATACCAGCAGTTTTTCAGATTTGGTAATCGATGTGATCTTTGGTTTTTCCCATTATTTTGGTTTCTGGCTTTTCTGTGGCAATTATGACCTCAATTATGCACTCCAACTATGTCCCAATTGCAAGACCCTGCTGCTACTACTAGACCCCAATGCCCCCCTCTGTATGTCTGTGGTTCAAACGACAATACAGTTAACTCTCCATAGCTATAATGATGACAAATGACAAGCACAAGAAGCAGATACTCACCTCAGCAACAAAGTCTACCATCAGGGAAATGTGAATGTGGTGTGCCTCATCAACATTGCCATCATCTAGAGCTATAAAACAAAAACACAATAATTACAATTAAGTTAAAATTTTGAACAAATCTGATGAAAATATCACATTATAAAAACAGCTACGTTCTGCTTGTATGCCACTATTAATTTTCAAGTCAATTTTTTTTCTGATGTATAAATTACTTTTAAACTGAAGACAACATGAACATAATAGTTTTCACCAGAGAAGCAACGATAAACTGAAAATAAAGAATGGTTTCAACCGAAGAACTACAAGACCCATTAAGAACAAACTTGAAAAAAATGGCCACATTTTTCAAAATGCACAGTCTGACAAAATTCCTTAAAACAAATATTAAAAGAAACTGTATTTGATTTGTTCAACATACATGTAATTCAGAGCTCATGCAATGAGCAGGTGAATGTGTTTACTTTAATTACCTTTTGCAAGCTTTATCATTCTGCTCTTAACACCATGACTAAGTTTGCCATTAGTCCAATTCTGTGACATCACTTGTAGCCTTCTTGCAATATCATCAGCAACCCGTTTCTGCAACATAAGTTCGATAATACACAGGTTAGAAGTGTTGTAACATCAGAGCCAAATATGTAGTACACATTATTGTGCATATGGATAATTTACGAGAGATATTGAAAGTGGCCCTGTTTATTTAATAGGGCAGGGGTGGATCTAAGGGGAGGGTACAGGGGCTGAGATGACTGGGCAGCTTTCTAATACAACTGCTATTCTGCAAAAAAGAAAAAATCTATGTGCGCCCCCTCCTAAGAAAAATCCTGGATCTGCCCCTGGACGGTGTTGTCATTATACAGGCATGCAAACAGGGCTAGTGTGTAATAATGAGGCATCTCTGTGCTAAGCTAGACAGTTACTGTACATTGAAACTATGTTCTTGGTCACTCCCGATCAGCAGAAACTGATAAAAGTTGCTGGCAACAGCCTATGATTGAAGGGAGAAAGGCAGTAGCGAACAGCTGGTTTTGTTCCATGTAACAAAAACTGGAGTTTATTGGCCTTCCAGCACAAAGGATTGAAGAACCTGAAGTACCAACCTCTAAGGTGTCCTTAAGCTTGTAAACAACATCCTGCAAAGCATCCATGGTCACCTTTAGCCCTTCCTGATCATCCATTGAACTGGCAGTGTTGTCTTTTTTCTCTTGACCTGATGGCGATGCACTTCGAGGAGTATTGCCAGCACTCAAAGACACTGGGGGTGCAACATGATTCCCTGGGGGAGGTGGTGGAGTCACACTATGTCCAGCTGGAAGTTGATTCACCACACCATTTCCCAGCGGTGCGATTGTCGGTGGAACAGGACTCTGACCATGTACCGGATATAAGGGAGGTGTTACGTGACCTACTGGAGGTTGGTATGGTAATGGCGGCGGAGGTGTCACATGGCCTAACGGTGGAATGGATGGCTGAGTGATGAGTGGGACTTCTTGATAGTTCGGCACAATAGCAGCAGTTGTGACAGGTGGTGTAATAGGATGAAATATCTGTGGTGAGCTATGGCTGTCATGATGATCATCGAAATGATCACTAATTTCTGCCGTTGAACGGATGCTATGTAAGGGTGCAGTTCTTACTGGTTCAAAACTATGGTTTTTAAGATCAAACAATGGCTGTCCAAGATTTCCTGATAGATTCTCTGTTGATTTAGCGTGTACTGTTGGTGTGTTCACAGCTTGTACACAGTTCACAGATGCTTGGCTTGCATTTGACACAGCTGCGTCAGTGAAAGAAGGAGTGGATATGCTCCTTGTAAATATAGCTGGCATTGATGGAGCACCCAAAAGATTGCTCACAAGAGGAGCTGCTGTGGTCACTGGGGGTGGTGGTGGTGTGAAGACTGGTTGTGTGATGCCATTGAGCTTTAGACCAGCAATACCTGAAGAAAAACAAGGTTAACATAATTTGTTAATAAATAATGTTACTTTTGAGAATATCATGCAATATCAAGACGATATCATTTTTGATAAATTTCCTTATTCTTGTCATCTGCTTGACAATCTACTAATATGGTAATGAGAAATTTGACATCAATCAATCTATGAAAACTTTGTACAGTAAACAAAACTCGTGACTTAGAAAATCAAGCGTAAAAATAGGAAAGTTCTTAGTAAATTTCTCAATCAAAATCTATACTCACATACACCACTATACATTTTAATAAGTGATGTTTCAGTCCAAATATTAAAAGTGTGCAGGAACTCAGCAGGGAATTTAAACAAAGTTGACGCTCTTCGTCATCAATTGAAACTCCGGTTATATTTTCTTCCCACTACTTTTTCGACACCAGTGACTAGATTTTTATCTAAAAAAATGAACTCAAACTCACCATTCGTTACATCGTCTTTGTTTACAACAGATGCATGTACAGCTGACGCAGGCGTTTGTCCTCCATGAAGCGCTTGCTGATGCGATACTCTCTTCCTCAAATCTAACTTCGGCTTGTTGGCGGTCTTGTTATTAGAGAAGGCAAAAGTTGGTGGATCGTTCCAGCCGCGGGCAGAATCGCCATTGTAAGCTATAATGCCGCCAGAAGAAGCTAAAGTGGCAGAGAAAACCATGTTTGTAAAACCGTACACAAGAACTGTACGCGCGCGTAATAAAAGTTTTCGAAGATTCTGGTTCTCGAAGGATTAGAATCCAGTGTTTAGACGTTATGAATATTCAGATCAGGTATAAATATTTTCGTTGTTGCCTTAGAGTTTTCTATAACTACTCCTAAGGGAACATGTTATCGTATAATAAGAATTTTCCGGCTAAACGAAATCCGTTCGCAATGCTTAAAATGTGAATATGAAAGTATATCTATCTGTGACGCAGATTTCATTCAATTTTATATGCAACGGATCGTTACATCTGTTTTAGCGTGATATTCTCTTTCACCAAAGTCACATCATGTGATTAATACTTGAAAGAGGAACTAAGGAAATCTTCTACTTTTAAAAAGCAACAAACGATACGATAGGCCTAAATTAAAGCCAGGAGAGTCCACAAGCGGTGAACAAAAACGTGATTTTCCGTAATGAAGGACAGCGCCATATTGCGTACGTTTTGACTCACTGATAATAAAACTCGAGTTAATTCCGCACCTTTTTGCCTTTGAGCCAACATTCCCGTATTTCGTGTTCAGTGATTATCAATCCGTTAAAAGGCAACACGACTGTTTAGCCCAAGAAATATAAAACTTACCTCTTGGGCTCGGATCGCCCGGCATTTTTCAGAGGAACGAACAATTCTTGAGTAATCGATTGTAAACTCCTGACGTGTCCCTACCCTTATGACGTCATACCAACCGGAAGTTATAGAAACCGGAAACGGCTGGAACAAGGGGAAAATACACACACAAATAATTTTTAAAATGCTAAAAATGGAACGCTTTTTGCGGAATGTCACTAAGAGCAAGAGTTCCAACCATTTAAGCTTTGACATTGTGAATAAAATCTATCTTTCATGGAAAAGTGCTAAACTGTGGGCCATTTTCCCGAATAGTTTCCGAATATTTACGAAGGTTTACGTGTCATCTCCTCGCATCCGAATGCACAAAACGCTCACGAGTCATCAAAACGAGTCAGTCCAAACATGGTGGAATCGAGTTGACCGATAGCGGCCGTTTCGGGCAAAATAGTTGTCAGTAGGTTTGATATTATCACAGAAAGAATGGCAATATCATACCTGATCAAACTGCTATGGCTTGTTTTGATGACCAGCGGAATTTTCAAGCCAGGTCGCGGTCAAACGAGCACTGGTAAGCCGCAAAATTAGCTTAGTTCCTCTCTTTGTAACTTTTAGACATTTTATTTTGAAGT
Source organism: Meandrina meandrites (assembly GCA_963693305.1). Taxonomy (NCBI): domain Eukaryota; kingdom Metazoa; phylum Cnidaria; class Anthozoa; order Scleractinia; family Meandrinidae; genus Meandrina; species Meandrina meandrites. Next base: position 2,919,237 of record OY855910.1, on the reverse strand, counting down.
TGTCTGCTTGGGTCAAGTTTTATTTGTTAGATTTGCTAGTGCATACCATGAGCACCGACTTGAAAAATTCTTTTTCATCAATCGGCCAAAACTGCTAATTCACGTATTTGGTAATAACTCTGTGTGCTTAAGGTTTATAAATTCAAATGACTTAAACTTAATATTTCTAAACGGGACTTTCTCTAGCAACGGAAATTCCCTCACTGTCCTTGCATTTTGAGTTTAGTTACGCTTTTCTAGCCGCCTTGCCGGCGTTGCTGTGTTTTTTCAAAATAGCTTAGCGGTTAAAACAAAAGATTTGTCGGAATTCGAGACTCGAAGAACTTGTATAATTTACGCTCTCGGTGTGATGATGATGATGCAGAAACTTGTAGAATTTTAATTGGACAGATAAATTCTGCGCCGTTCAAGCTTGTTTGGCTGTGTTTGTAGAAAGCTTTAAGTTTAGTTCATCGTAAATCCTTTTTCTAACATGGAATAAAAAACATAAGTACTTATAAAAAGGTTTAGTTAGCTTAAAAGCTTTTAGTGAAATCTCTGGAGATTCTATCCTGCATAATTAGTTTAGAGAGTCAACACAGCTTCAAGCCAAGGCAACTTACATCGAAAGCAGCAATCATATCTTGTTGCACTTTCAGATAGCTTTGTTTATAAATTTTCCTCTTGCAATTTCATTGTAAGCTAGTGAATTTTATCAGTATTACTCTACAGGTCAGACCTTAAAGCATAGTTAGTAGTAATATCATAGTGATTGCAAAATGCACAAAATGAAAAATTGGTTTGTTTAGATTCTAAGCTTGGTTTTTCTGATATTTTAAATAATTAAACACGTTAGGCTGAGCAAGGGTTGAACTTTGTCTCTACTGCATATTAACATAATTTATGCAAAATGAATTAATATATATATAGCCAAACATTTCCATGTTTTAATATTTTAAAATTAACAAGGATAAAATATTTGCAAACCACCAAATGGTTTCAACTGGTTAGTCATGTTCAGGTTGAATATAATATATATAATAATATGAATATTTTGTAAATGTTTTATCCTTTTTCAGCCATTAATTGATATATCTAATGGAAAATTGAAATTACCATGGGAACAGTTGTAGCGGTAGAAATGTAACAGTGCAAAAACTGTTTTTGGCTGTTTGATGCGTGTCCAATTATTTATATGAAGGACACACATTTTGTTTTAGGCATTTAAGATGAAGTTGAGTTAAATGCATTTAAATTCAATTCAAAGGAGTCAACAAAAAAGAGCGCCTTCAGGGCCAGTGGTCAAAGGTTGATTTGGATGTGCATACTCAGTAGCATGGCATGTTGTTCATGTGGTGTGTGTTTCGGCAGCATGAGAAGTTGCTTGCCGAGAGCATTTTTCTTTGAGCTCACAGTGCTTTCAATAAGCACCGACGGCCGACGAAAAGTGTCGGCTACTTTGCTCGGAGAAGTCGGCTACTTTTTCCCCTAAATTGAAGAAACTAGAGAAAGATCCTTTCAAACCTTGTTGATGCAGTCGGCTATTCTATTCTAACCAGCTGCCTACTTCAAATTTTATTGAAACCCCTGAGCTCAGTTCCCCCCCTCCCCTCCCCCTTTTCCTTTGCAACTGATTCGTCAGTGTGATGGGTGCCTTTTTTTGTCTTTCTTTGCGTGGGGGCTCATGGCTGGGTTGCAGCGTTGTTCCAGCCATGGGGAAGTTATTCAGTCTAGGGGGTGGCTGCCAAGCCAGCTTCATTCATGACTAGTCAGACCTAGTCACACCACTCCACTTGAAACCAATCATGAGCACTGTTATATGGAAAATATTTTACACTAATGCATGCATTAGGTTTGGCACATGAGAAGAACGAGCTGTATGAATGATATGGCATAATGCAGCACACCCTGCTGAACTTAACGTTGTTTGCCAAACCTTATTAATAAAAACTGCTGGACCAAACTGATTCAAATGCTGCTCTTCTGCCGTACTTAATAGATTTCACACATGAGTGGAGCAACATTTGGAACAGGCCTCATATCACTAGCTTTTATTTAAAATGTGTAAGAAAAACATCTTTACCAGTAATTCAAAAATATTCTTATCAACTTAAAAATATATACAGACAAAATTCAGATCCCCGGCTATAGAGGTTTCACTGGAAATGACTCCTGCTATTATGGACTCTTGCTTATATGGACACTAAACAAAGTCCCAAGCGTGTCCGCTATAACGACAGTTGACTGTAAACCTTGATTACATACCAGACTAATTGGGATTCATAGAAATATGAATGAAAAAAAAAACACTGACAATATGTTCAAGTCATTCAAGAATAGAACCACTATAAAGGATGATTGAAATGTTGGGAAAATTTCTGTTTGGTTAATTGAGGTTTGACTGCATGCACAAGGTTGCACAGTAACTGTTCATTGCATCATATATTTCTGAAAAATTAAAAATCCTATATTAAAATCTTTGATAGTCTGAGGGGTTTTGTCTATTGTAATGTCCAATCTAGCCTGCAAGCAAGCTCTCCTAGGAGTGGGTGGAGAGAAAGAGAGCTTGCATGGATGTCACAGACCTCTGAATGCTGCCGCTTAAAGACCTAAAAATCCCATGCTGTTTCCTGCTGTCTGAGCTGTCAAATTTTGGCCAATCAGTGTAAACTGTAGTTAGCCATCTCATTTTTATGCATGACTGGTTATGAAAGATGAAGCAGCATATTTCTATTTAGTGGGTTTGAATGTTGTATCTCAAAAAGTATTAAAAGATCAAATCAAAAAGCATCATCTCTTTTATTTCAAAACGCAGTACAGCTTGAACTTCTGTTCCCTGTTCCCTGCTTCAAAATTGTATGCTATCAGACTTGTTTTACAACTCTGAAAATTAAGCAAAATATTGACATTAAAATCAGGTAGATCGACATCTCAACAGCTGTTTAACCAACAGGAAATGATAAGCTGTAAATGATTTTATATGGCTAGTGTAAATTTATTTTTCCCTTAGATCCAGAGGTTATACGATCTGTATATAAAGTCAGATGTCGGTCATTTTTTAGCCAAATTAACCATTTTCTGAGGAAATATTGTTCCCTGAACAAACTATAAATTTTTATTTTTGAATGACAATAGGCCATTCAAGCCTGCACCATCAATCAGAATACATCAAACTTTAATGCTGAAGATTACAGGTGGCTTCATTCAGTGAAACGTGAATTTTTGAGAATATTTTGGTCAAATCCTCAACCCCTCTCACACTCATTCCATTCTCTGTTACACAGTACACTCATACTTGAGCTCATTCACAAGAGTTTAATCACATGTTTAAATTCTTCTTTGGTTTAAAAAATTTCAAACCAGTTTGATTTTTAGTTTTCATAGTCTTATATTGATTATAACAACTGAAACAAAGGGAAATGAAAATTAAACTGGTTTGAAAAGTTTTAAACCAAGGAAAAATTTAAACCGCAACATATACCTGTATACATGCGATGTACATGTAGCATTTAAATATAGTGATTGTTCAGAATGAATTCATCCATTGTTAGCTGAAGGAGTTTGTGAATTTGCATGAAGATTCGAAACCTGACAAAATTGAATGGAATTGTAGGCTCTGAAAGACTAGATCTCCATTCAAGGGGACAGAGAAACAGTGACTACAGGAACTGGACTCGATCAAATTTAATAAAATATAAATCAGAATTACTGGTAGTTGTAGCACATCCATGGAGTGGCTATTTGTCTGGAAACTGTTTCTGGAATGAATCGGAATTTGTAACTTTTGTAGCTCGGGAGTAAAACTGATGAACCCTTGGAGTAAGGACACCATTGAGCCATCTTGCTACATGGCTTTAGAACTGCTACCTTCCTGGGAGGCATAGTGGCCTAACAGTTTGCGCACTACACTTTGGATTGTTTTTCCTGGTTCATGCCTTGGCTTGGCTCACTGTGTTGACTGTTCCTCTCACTGTGTCTCTCTACCCTGGTGCATAATATATGGGTTCTGGCAAATATTTAATGGCAGGTAATCTTCCCCCATTCAGGGAGGGGGGGGGGGGGGTGGGGGCAGTGGAGAAGAAATACTCCTAGTCGCTTCATATTACGGAAACCAGAAGTTCCATCCTTGATGGGTCACTAGGCTCAAACAAACTCAAGCTTTACCCTTTTACCCTGCTAATAGCTGTAAGGGGTTCAGATGCAAGTGATCAAGGCCCAGTAGGTAGATAATTATAAATTAATGATAATTTGCACATGTTTTATTGGTGCATGTGTGTAAGTGACTCATTTCTTGCCTGATTTCTGTTTCAGGATTGGAAAATCTGACAGAAAATGAAAAGGTGAATCTTGAGGCAATAAACAAAATACACTTTCACCTGGATGACGACAGGAATGGGAAGGTTGACTTGAGTGAATCAAATGAGGTTAGTGCTTAGTGTGTGAAGGCTGCATGCGACACACCCCGTGAATCATATAGGGTGCTAGTTTAACATTAGGTAATTACCCGGGTGTCAATCTCAAGTGTCAAGAATCCAGAGGTCCCAGGAGTACATATGTTTACATCTTAAAAACCATACTTAAAAATGCTTGATTTGTTTGAATTCTATAGTTTATGCGTGATGAACTGCAAGTTACTGATGAGGAACGACACTCGCACTTCCATGGCAATGATGACTTGATCTCCGTGGATGAACTTTGGCAAAGCTGGGTACAAAGTGAAGGTCAGAAATTATCTACATGTATTCACAGAATTGTTTACCAATAGCTGGATTCAGAATTGTAATCATTTTCTATAACAAGTACATGTAGAGGTGTAGAATGGTCCTTGAAAAATCATGGATCTCAGATTATATTATTCGAGTCTCGAAATCTCGGCGTAGCAAACTAGAATCTCGGAATCTCAAGCTTGCAAAAAACAACACTCATCTTGGAATCTCGAATTTTGAAATTGAGTCTCCAAGTCTCGCAAACCAAGCGAAAGTTTTAATCAGTTTGAACCATCGCAAAACAACGGCAACAACAACAGCAAAGCAGAGAGCTACAGAGCATTAGACAAGCGTTGTAATAGTCTCATGCTGGGATTTCTAGATCACAGAGTCTCACGCTCGGTTTTTGAATCACGGTGCCTCGGTCTTGGATTTGAAATGAGGGTCTTGGCGTCTCGGCGAGTCTTGGATTTTACCATTCTATACCCCTACATTTAATTATGTGAATGGCCCTTTAAGCAAGGGGTTTCTCTCCATAATAAACATACATGAATGTTCACTTCTTACTTAAGTTATATGTCTTGATCTTTGAAAGTATGTTTTTCTTGGTTTATGAATTGCAGTTCACAAATGGACCAACAATGAAGTTGTTGACTGGCTAACGAATTCTGTTCATCTTCCACAATATGCTGAAGTTTTTAGTAGTGCGGGAATCAATGGATCAGTTATACCCAGGTAAATGGGCATAAATTAAAAATAATTATTTTAAAGTAAAAAAAATATTGCCCTTGGGGCTGATAGATTTAATTTTCCCTGCTTTAAAACATAAAGTAGTAGTTATGTGCTAAAATTGTCTGCAGTTAGTGAATACTTTCCTCTTGTTGATGGCTGCAACTATACATACATTGTGGTTTATTTGAGAATGTTTCATTGATAATTTTACTGTTAGTGCAATTTGGTATTTTTCTAATTTCTGGCATACAGTATGTTAATTAAAATTATCCCAGATTGTACCAAAAATAAGATTGAATCCCAGCTCACATACATTTTCTTTTTTTTAGCAAATTGAATCTAACTAGAAATATCTTGTATTCGTGTTAAGGACCTGTCATGCCAGCTTAGCAGTTATTGTTATTGTTGTTGTTGTTTGTTTTCCCTCCTTAAACGTTAATGACACACTGAATTGAGGTACTGAATAGTAACTGTAAAATATTGTTTCTTTGTCTTTTAACGTACGTGTTGTGGTTTAAATTTATCTTTGTTTGAACATTTTTCAAACTAGTTTGACTTCAATTTTTCATTGTCTCACAATCGTTATCAGAATCGGAAACAAAGGGAAATAAAAATTAATTAAAACTGGTTTAAAAAAATTTTAAACCAAAAACAAATATTTTAAACCACAACATACGCATGTCCCTATACATGTACCATACCGTTTACCTTTATTTATGAGTATTTAGATAATTTTAGTAGTTGCTGACTTTCATGATAAATTACATTTTCTGATGCTAATTAAATGTGAATGATTTTTGAATTTGTATACCAGCCTGCATGGTTGCCAGAATTTTATAAGCCTTTCACAGAAAGGTATGGCATTGCACAACATACTGAAATATTATTTGTGGCTGGGTACATGTACATTGAACAGTTCTGCTATTGAAAGCTGTGTATAGTTGATTAATTTGATAGTGCAAAAATATATATGGGAAAGAATTGTAAAGCACGGTATTTTAAAGAAAGCAGTCTGGAGACATGAAACTTCGCCTGAGCTTCGTTAATGTTGGCATTAAGAACATGCAAGTTAAAAAAAAACCAGAGCTTTGTAAAGAAAGCAGCTTATTAAGTTTATAAATTTCATTGACTACACTGGTAGGATTATATTTCTGCAACACAATTATTTAACTTTCTGGTACTACTGAAAATGCGTTTGAATTAAGAATTTTCGCTATTTTATCGCACAAGTTTGGCTACTGTATTAGTATAAGCTTCTTTAAATAAATTATTACCCCAAGCTTTAGTTTCAATTTCACAACTTTCAAAATTGTCATTTATTTGTGCATGGAGGATTAGCACAGTGTTTATGAATGCAAAGAAAATTGCATGTCTACTGTTAAAATCCACAATCAACAGGTGGCTTGTTAGAAATGTGACTTAAACTCTCAGTTCTCAGAAATACATGTAGCTGTCAAATGTGATCATGTTTTGAGAATCTTGGGGTTAATCAATAACATTTATAACCCTTTAGAATACAAACCATTTTTTGCAGAGTTTTCCTGAAGGGAATAATGAAACTTCTGAGGCACATTTATTTAAAAAATGTACATACTTTATTTTGTGACAATTGTTTTAATTTGCATAGTAGTAATGCATTCATTTCACAATTTAAAAGTACAAAGTTACACATAAGGTGTAACCATGTTCCATATTTGGGTTAAGTTTGGCTTGTGTTGATGGGTTTTATTATAAATTAAGTATAAAGCTCTCTAATTTCATTTGTGATGTGTAGGCTGGCAATAGAGGAGAATGGTTTACTGCAGAACGAACTGGGAATAAAGGATCCGAAACATCGCAAGAAGATTGGCTTACGCGCCATGGATATTGTTCTTTTTGGACCACCATTTGGTAAGGATATATCCTTATATTTGACTTGCTTTCTTAAAAATGTTCACAATTTTAAGGAACCTGATTTTCTATAAATTTTCATTTTGATCTGTTGTTAGTTGATCATTTTTGGCCTCTATGGTTTTTTAAATGTTTGGAAAGTAATTTCTATATGCTTTGTGGAAAGGTTGAGACCATCAAGACTATCAAAGCCTGAGAAGGCGTCTTAAGGGTGGGGTTGTATTTAAAATTTTCTTCCACTAGATCTGTGCAGTGTTGTTCTGTCATATCATGGCATTTAATTTTTTAAGTTTGCTTAAATTTGGCCTTTCTTTAATTTGTTTTCCTGGTACATATTTTAAGGGGAATGTTATACTTTTTGAATTTTCGATCAGTTTGTATATTTTTTTGGAACATTGTTCTTTTGAGATGTGGAAACAAGCTAATTAATATTAATTATTCTTGACCAGTATTTAAATTCTGCAGGTGGTGGTTTCCAAAGATACCGAGAGTAATAAAGATACATGTAACTTTGGAAATCAATGAGAGTGTTTTTGTGAAAGATTTGTGAAATCAACATAGTCACATATTAATAATTTATCGCATAATCACATAATGATTAATCGTTTTTTTGTTTTTAAGTCAGGAAGATTTGAAAATAAAATAATAGCAGCAAAATTCAGACAGAAATGTTCACTTGCTCTCTAGATCTAGGGGTCACATTTATCAAGCTATGAAACAGATGAGCTATTAGTGAAGATTTCAAATCTAGTATGCACATTATGCTACAGACCAATCCCAGGATTACAACCACAACTTAGCAATATTTACAAAATAATCTCTTAGTTTCAGGGCACAGCCTTTTGAAGGACGTCGTTGTAGCGTTCTCTGTGCTGGTTGCTACTGTTGGCTGTTGGATAGCTGTGCTGCAGAAACGCAAAGCCAAGGAACAAATGGAACGTATGATGAAAGACATGAAAATATTGCAACAGGCTGAGGATGGTCTTCAGGAGTTACAAACGAGGTATCTTTAATACAACCAGCCATACAACATGCCTGTACACTTGCAGGACTGCAAATAACAGTCAGTCAGCTTGCAGTGACTGGCCAAAATTTGTCAATGTCCAGCAAAATTCCAACCATAGTCGGAAGTCATGTCTGGTCAGTTTTTTTAAATCATACATTGTACATGTAAATGACTATTTACAGTGCCACACACCTTACCATAGCCACACAACAAACCTTTTAATGTACTAAGTAATATTATCATTTGTTTGATGAACATGCCTCCTTGCAAAGTTGAAAACTATCAAATGGAAACTTGTCACATCATATTTATCAACAAGACTTACAAGAGGACACTTGCAAAAAGATTGGTGCGTGGCTAAGGTGCATCACACTGTAATATCATTTTGCAGGTGAATTTACATGTACCATGAGCAAGCTTGTAATTTGATTATATGCTGCTTCTCTTGAATGTACTTTTATGTTGCAACAATTTTGAATGAAAAATAAAGTTCAATGTAATGTTATGTCTGACCACATTTTTTTTTTTGCTTTGTCCCACCAAAAAGGTAACTTAGTTGGGCAAAAGTCCTTCCAGCAAAAAAAAAGTATTATAAATTGCAGTGTCTTGATTTGAGTCATGTTCTGTTCTCCGTGTGGAGAGGAGGACATGATTATGGCAGTGATGATATATGTTTGTTTGCCCTAAATTTCACATTTTCAGTGAGCTTTTATATTCACTAAATGTTATGACCATGACAAGGATTTTGTGATATACAGGTGCTGGAAAACTTATCGCTCATCATTAATTTCATTCCTTCCATTATTCACAGAACAATATTGTGGAAATTTGTGTCTGATAACAAAGCACATATAACATTTGCTATTTTAGGTTGGCTAAAGCTGAAGATGATCATCAAGTAGCTATTGCAGAAAAACTTGATTTGGAAGCAAGACTGAATGAAGAAATGCAAATATCAAAGGTATTCAATTCAGCTTGCTTAATAACAAAGATACGATATATTTTTGTAACCTTCAATCAGACACAATAATTCGGCTAATACAATACTGAGGCAAACTTCAAATTAATTTCGCTTTAAATAATCTATATTTTACAGTCAGTTAACCAGTCAATTGTTTGTTGAAAATAAAATAACAAATAATGAATTTGCTATAATTTGATTTCATTCTTTATTGCAATTTATAATTTTCCATTCTTTCAATTAAATGTTTCAAACAGCACCACCTTGAATGTTGACGATGTTCTTGTGTGGCTTCACATAAAAGGTGCACAAGTCAGAATTCTAGCTCCCAAATTTGCATAACTTTGGCTCTAAAAATCAACAGTCACTTGTCACACAAGCTTCTTAATGCATTCAACCCTCTCATAATAGCAAAACAAGAGCAGGACATTTGATGTGCTAAAAAGGCTCAAAAATGCCAGTGATGAAGAAAGATGAGAAGAAACTGTAGTTGTAGACATTGTTTTCATTTGACTTGAGCAGATCGTTCTGTTACCAGAACAACGTTCAAATGGAATAGAAATTAAATGCAATTATCTTCATTTTACAGAATGAAGCCCAGTTGTTGTCTGAGACTCGCACAGGGACAGAAGAACAAATGCAAAAGTTGAAGCTTGCAGAGGAGGAGTTGGCGCAGGTATGTCATAAGAATTACTGTCAATTATTACTCGTGACAAAAGATCAGATCTCATAAGCAAAGGTGCTTCACTTGGGTGTCTACAGCATGAAGAAAATAGGACAACTGCTAGTACAGGATTACCCCCACAGCTTTCTCATCAGTACCTATGCAGAGAGACGTGCTGTGAACTCTGACATAATGGCCCCATCTTGCGCTCAAACCTGGAAGGCTCTTTGTCATTCAAGTGGCCAATGCACAAATCACTAGGTCACTACTAGCACTTCAGTTTATGTGCCTCCCTAAACAAAACTACTGTTGGTAGGTACAAGTTTCTCCAACCAGTAGTTAATAATACTACAATTGTATTTTTTGTTTTGGCGACACTACTTAATTAGGTTCGTCGAGCTCTGAAGAAGGCTGAGAAAGAACTTGAATATCAGTCATGGAAGGCACCATCTGTTTTGAAACAATGGCTCCAGATGACATTTGATAAAGAAACTAAGCACTTCCAGCATAAAAGAGCTGTTGCTCTGAAACAAATGAAGGAAGCAAAAGAAGCAGTAAGTTTTGAACTTTTGACTTCATATATCCACCATCAGTTAGATGGTATACTTGGTGCTTTCAATAACATTTGAAGCAGATGGCTACCCTGGTGCCACACCCACCAGAGAGCTATAAGAGAGGCCCAAAACAACTTCGCTCTTGAAGGCCAATTTTTTAAAACTGCTAACATTATAGTCAGCAATTCACAACAGAATACCTGCAGGAGCTCTCCCCGGCACCCGGCACCAGGCATTCATTTCTCAAAAGTCCCGATAACTTGTTGGGCACGTTTCTTGGGTTCCAGAAAGTGTTTCCCAAAGCGTCTGATTTTCACCTGAAAATTTTGGAGATCTTTTTGCAAAATGTGATGCAAGAAATTGCGTGAGCTTCAATTTTCCAACCTGTGATTGGTTCAAAATTGCCATTGACACGTCTGCACTGAGTTGGGTTTGTCACATATTCATCAAATGCTCTTTTATTAATCAGTTACAACCCCCCTCCTCCCAGAAAAAAAACCCTCTAGAAATTGCAACTAAGCTTTATACAAGATCCCCCCTCCCCCCTCCCCCCCATCAGAATTTTTAGTGATCCTCTTTGGGGTAGGTATGGATATTTTTGATAATGCAAGAATGAATATGTTTATTGTTTCACTCATGTAAGAGTTTCTGCACATGGATATGTTTTTTTTTTTATGTAGATCTAATGTTTCCTTTGTAATAAATAGTGTGAGAGAATAAAGAAGAAACGGAATAGCTTGATTGGATCGCTTCGCCTGGCTCATGATCTGTCAATTGACGAGGTTGATCAGAAGATTCTTGGTGCAAGGTATGCCTTGATTCCACTATGGTCAGTAATTACATTATATTTAAGTTACATTATTATTATTATTACATTTTTTACTCTTTATATGTTGAGAAAAAACTATTCAGATTACAAGTACAGGGGGCTGCAGGGAGTTGGGGGTATGCTTAGCACAGCATTTAATTTTTGTGCATTTATTTTAACAACATTAATTTAACAATGGTGTACATTGGCCCTTAGTGAAATCCCTGTTGATTTGTCTTCAGCTTTGTACTATAGTCAGATGCTACAATTATAAAAAAAAAATAAAATTAATTGAAAAGGACATGACTTTTTACAGGGTTCATACTGGTTATGGAAAACCAAAATTTTAGAATTTCATTTTCCAAGCATGGAAAGTCATGGAATTTAAGTGTGGGTCATGGAAAGTCATGGACAATGGTGTTTATTAAAAAGTAAAAGATAAATTAGGTTTTCTCACAATGAAAATTAAAAATGTACCCAGAATTAAATGATTTCCAAGAAAATGGTCAAATTTTGGTCATGGAAAACTTGGAAAAATCATGGAAAGTCAGGGAAATTCAAAAGCTCAAAAGAGTACGAACCCTGTTAAAGTATTTTTTTTATAATTTTTTGCTTGTAATTTTTGAATTGTCAGATCTGCTCTTGCTGAAGTGACCAATGAACTTGAGGAGAGGCAGCACAGATGGTCTCAAATAGAATCACTGTGCGGATTTCAGATTATGTCGCAGACGTCATTTGGTATTGGGAAAAGTAATGGGACACAATCTCGCACTGGTTCTGCCATAGCAGAAGCTCTTGTTAATGTTGCTAATGTGGCTGGTGTCAGTTCAGGAAGAAAAATCTCCTCCAGTGCAAGCCCTTGGAAAACAATGTCACAGGTAAACACAACAATAGAAAGCAAAGAAGATCTTCCTCCTACCTACTCCACCGTAACTGCTAAAGTGGGCTCGCTTGATGCTGAAAAGGAATCTTCTGCTGAAAAAAAAAACTTGGCTGATCGTGATCTTGATAGTGACCATCATGAGAACATATCAGAAACAGAAAATATGCCTTTCAACGTGAGTGATAGTCACCCAAGCCACCAGTTAGGAGCTGACGCTATGATTGATAGCAAAGAAGAATCAAAACATTCAGGCCAGCCTTCAGAACATTTGTCGTTATCTTGTGGACAGTTAGAAGAGGATGAGCCAGCAGTGAATGGTGCCTTATCCGAGTCACCCACTGGCAAGTCAAAAAAGAGATTGAGTTGGTTTGGAAAGAGGCAAGATTCTACTACTGAAAGTGAATCCTCATCAGCACCTGAAAATGATGAAGAAACCAAAAGAAAGGTCAGGTGGTTGTGGAGGTTGGCAGTTCGTAAGTCAAAGGTGCAGAGAAACCCACCAAGCAAAACAGAAGATGGCACACCGATGGCCACGTCACTAGAAAAGTTGAAATCAGGATGAAACTCAACTGGAAGTTGTGACCTGGGTTATGTGTTGGCCTGGTTTGACTGTTGCTGCATGCCTCTTGTTTGGCAGAGGTTCTTTCAGTGCAAGCAGCTTGTTTCCTTGAAAACAAAGTTCTGTAGCAGATTTTCTATCATGGATGCATCTGGCAGCTTGAGGTTATCTTGGTGACGTGCTGTTGTTGCAAAGCCACTAGCCATATCATGTTGATGTTCCAGAGCGACGGAAAGAAAGCATGTTCAGTTGCAATGCTTATTTCTGTTTGGGGAAGAGATACTGTGTGGATATGATATTTTTTTTTCTCTTAAGGCCAAAATTACATCAGGGAGCTTTTTACTGGTTTGTAAATTATTTTGTTTTTTAAATAACACATGGAAAACAGAAGAGATTACTGTAGTTGCAAAATACTTTTATCAGGTGATGAGATTTTTATCATGTACAATGTGTACAGTTATAGATGTTTATTTATCAGTAAAGGTATTTAATATACATAAATTGTTACTAACAAAGTAAATTGTTATTAACATAGAGTTTTCATTCCTCAAGATACGAATAGCTTTTAAGTGAGTTCTTAAAATATAATTCTGATTTTATTGGGATGAGGTTTAAATAATTTTGCATATTCACAGGCTTGTAAGTTTAAAGTAAATAGCAGTATGCAGGAGGACAGGGATCTTAATTCTAAACTTACATTTTTTGTGTCACCCTTACATGCCTGCATAGGGATTCTTGTGTTTATAACCCATTCAACTGATGAGTGTTGGTGTTGAAGTTAATTAGTTTTGATGATATTATGTTGATAAATACTTTTAAAAAATTGACAGAATCACAATCAGCATCAAATACTATAGTTTCTGAAACAAATTGCACCATTATTCTGTTAACAGTGTTTTCATTACAAGTGAAGTATGTTTGAATGAAATCTTGTTTAAACTGCAGATAGTGAAGAAATCATTACAAACATGTTTGAATGAAAAAGAAAAGAAATTTAGGACCTAGCTCCCAAGCCCTGAATTTTTCTTTTGATTGGATTTTTTTCTCTGCAATATCAGTATCTGAAGGAGCAACTCAAGGAATGCTTGTGCTATTTCTGTTGAGGACCTCTCACATGGGGGCCTCTTAACAAGAGGCCCCAATGTGAAAGGGGGCTCTTGATGAGAGGCACATGTGCAACATTAAAATTGTAACATCAAGTGAGCCTCGGAGGTAAAAAAAGTGATTATATAAAAGCTGTAGGAACTAAATTGACATTGGAAGACATTAACACAATGAACCATGAATCCTCTCAAGTTCTTCTGACTAATGTCAGAGTGTCAATGCAACTCAAAATCTGGAAAAGATCATTAGTGAAGATTATGGATTTTCATTGTCCTGGAATTGTTTTTTCTCAAACCATTACAGTAGCTCACTTGATTATTTGCAAGTGTTAATGGCATAACTGTTTTTAGTAGTAAGTTAGTATAGGAGTAGGAAATGAAGTGAGCTAATGTTTGGTATTCTCAGCATTGTTTCAAAAAATCAATTTTTTACCGTAGGAAAATCCCTTCTTGTCGTAAGGTAGCAGAGGGGGAGTTTTGCATTACAGTGGAATACTGATTTCTCGCTGAAGCCTCCAGGAAAAATGAAAATTGGTCCGAGAAATGGAGGAGTTTAAAAAATTTGAAATGACTTTTTTTCAAGTTATAGAGAGTTTTGAGAAATCAAGATTCCATTTATTTTCTTTTGTGTGTTAGATTCTTTGACCAAATGCAACCGAGTGGACAAATGCTGTTTTTATGGCCAGCTAAAAACTTGTATGGTAGAATATGTGATAAGATTAACGATAACAATTCATTGATGGGTTTTTGAATCCTTAGAGGAACAGCAAAAAAAATATTCCCATGTTTTGATCCAAAATTATGCGCACAATAGAAAATCAAACAGGTACAAATGTGCAGAGGTTTCCTCTTGTTTTTTAGCCCAGAAGAAGGAAATCTCTGTTTCACAGGATATCAATTTCTTAGCCGCCTGAGGTTCAGTTTCTAATTCTTTTTTACCAAAAAAAGATTCTGTAATAGTTGTTTTGCAAGCTCCTTGTGATGTCAATCAGTGTGTTTTGTATAAATTGAATAGACAGGGCTGGAGACTGGTGGATTAGTGACTATAGTGACAGCTTTGATTTAACTAGTCAAGACTAACCAAAACTTTCAAGCATGGTTTTGCATTTTTTCTACCATGGGGGAGTTGCAGAAGAGAAGATGTATTGATAGGGGGAAGAATATCGCAAACTTGTAGACACAACCTTGTCAGGTATTAATTTTACTGTCATCCTGTTTGGTTCACTTGTTAGTTCTGTTATTTCAGAGTTGATTTTGATTTGTGGTTTCTTTCCACTAAAGTGTCTGAAATTTTCATTGTAGCCATTTTGGCTAGTGAAAGCAAAGCCCAAAACCTGCTGGTAAAATCTGCATTTCTGTTAGTCTGTGGCTAGTTGTCTAGTGTTAGTCTTGTGCCCTGATGGAGTTTTCACTTTGTTTGATTTTTTTGTTATTGGATTCTTTTCAGTGTTTACAAAAAGCATTACCTATAAATTTAAGGGTTCCCTAGGCCCCTTGTATTGTTGGGCATTTTCTAAATGGGATTGCGATATCTCAGGGAAGCTCAAATCACATTTTCAGTTCTATTTGTTGTTTTTGTACATGTAATTATTTGTTCATTATAATGGGTTATCAGCTGAGTTAATTTTAACAAATTGTTGGAAATAGAGTATTCTGAAACAAGCTATAATTTATTAGCAAATAATATATTTATCAGTGAGAAAATAAGATCAAACCTAGAGTTTTAAAAAATCTAAATATAAGGATATTGGTATTGTTAGAAACCTCAGAAAAAAGCCTACTGTGGGGGGAGGAAGGGACATGGATGGGGGGGGGAGGGTATAATTTGGGTGGGCAGACTGTGCTATTAATATATTTTTATTATACATATATGTCTATGATCCGTACAGCTTAGGGTGGTAATTATAGCTGCTGCTTTTAGAAAGCACTACACATTGTTTTCTATAGAGCATCTTGGTTTCAATAAAGTTGTGGATTTTTTGGAATAGTCTTGTTGACTTTCTTCTGTGAAGGGTAAATTAAATGCAGTTCATCAATAGACCCATTTCAGAAATGGCCACCATTCATTTTTGTTGACCAGAAAAAACATTTGTCAACAATCTTTTTACTTAAAGCACTGTGTGGAGTTTTAGGGCTATACAGAGGAATCCTTGTTTACTAAATTTGCCTCATTAGCATGAATGCTTCAGTTTTTGATCAAACATTACCTTGTTGTGAAAACTTTATTTTTGGCTAATTATTGCTTGATTATTCAGTAGAAACCGTCATAAGTGTGCAATAAAGAGGCGTTGCTACTTGGGCTAGACCCATTTACCCAACTTGAGGATAGAATTTTATCATGCGTAATTGTCACAAAGCTTTGTATGATCATGTACATTGATTTGAACGTCCAAATTGATTTGCACTGCAATCCTCCATAAGAAAAAAGATGGCGACGGTACATTTGACCACAATACTTTGCGAACCTAACACAGTCCATATGGCATGTACAGAATGCTACGTTTTTGCAAAATTCATCCCCGTACTAACAACATTGTTCATGCTGGG
This sequence comes from Meandrina meandrites, assembly GCA_963693305.1. Lineage (NCBI taxonomy): Eukaryota > Metazoa > Cnidaria > Anthozoa > Scleractinia > Meandrinidae > Meandrina > Meandrina meandrites. Next base: position 2,902,845 of record OY855910.1, on the reverse strand, counting down.
TTTCAAGGTTGTGGAGCTTTTCTGTGCTCTTTTATGAGCGTTTTTGCGCGCTATGCATTATAGGTAAATGTACCAGTCGCCATCTTTTTGCGTACGGTGGATTGCATGCAAAATCTAGGCAGAATTACATTCAAATGAGACTCCACTATGCCCTGTGCTCTGGCCCAAACTTTGCATTATTCCATAACTTGTTGAGGTTGTTGCCTCCATTTATTGAAGGATAATTATATTATAGGTGAATAATTGGTGGCAGGAGGTGACTGCATATTTTCTTACATATAACAGACAACTTTTTTATTTCAAGTGAAATTTTTATTTGTATAAATGCCCTTGACTTGAACTTTCAATAGTAGTCTTCAAAAATACTTACTTTACTTTTTTGCCTAAAACTGCTAATTATAATCATTTCATCCATTTGCTACACTGAACTTTTTCGGGGCAAAGCAAATTCCTTCTTTATGATGGCATCAAGACAAAAATGTTCCATCCATAACATTCTTAAGCTGTGCCAATGTAGGAACATGGTTTTCCAGCCTTCTTGATCGTTTCCAGCAGTTCATCTGATGAAAGTGCAGATGTCACATAAACACGCTGCTTATCCATATCAATTTCAATGTTCTGCTCCCCTGATCAAAGATAAAATATTTTGATGTTATAATTAATTTTATAATTTATTCAAAGCTGACATGAAGAAGAGATTTCCATCATAAAATTCCCAGTATACATCAAGGATTAAAGTGACGACGACCCATGTAAAAGGTACCCCAGGGGTATTTACCTTTTTTGTTCAACACACGGGTGACAGCTCCTGAACAACCCTCGCAGGTCATCTCCACTTGAAACTCGTGTCGCTGATGTGGAGATTGAAAAAAATATAATTGGTTAAGACATGGTGGCATTTTGCATTAGCAAACAATGACAGTATGGTAGCAGCTCTCGTAAGCTCTTGTAGCAGCCCTCTAGCGTTATTGGGCCTTGGGGCGTTCCTGTTGTTTGTTCTATTTTTCTCTCAAGGGATAGCAAACCATTCATGTGAGACCTTGCAATCTAAGAGCTGCTACCCGATCCAACAATGATGGAAATCTAAAAATTTCTGTATCTCGGCCTATAAACAATAGTATATCTGTGTTTAGTGAATGCTCTGTATAACTAATGTGCAGGGAGGAGAGGGGGGATAAACAGTAATGATTCTAAAATTTAGGATTTGAGTTAATTTTCATCTTTTACACAACTCTATTAAACTCTGGTTTTTAATTTGGAAACCTACATAGATATATAAATATAATGAGGTAATCGGTAGCAGATATAGGGATTCATTCCCTCACCCCCCCCCCCCCACCCCCAACAATGCGTAGAAAGTATAAGGTCCCCCCACCCACCAACATGCCCTGCTACCTAAATTATCATTTTACAAAATAATAAACTTTAAAAGAGTAGTATCATGTTTTTAAATGACTCGTATCTGCAATCAATAACTACATATGGCAAAATTCAGTGCTGATTAAGGGGGGAGACTCTTAACTACAGATCTGGAGCAGTTGCTAAGGAATTGCTAAAGACTGTATTTTGAAGCAAGCGATTTTGAAGCTTTTTGTAACACTGAATAGTGAATTTTATTTGGGGGTACACGTGCTTTAAAAAATATATCATTGCGCGTGCGAAACTAGTGCCAGCCCCAAACCGCGTGTTAGAATTAAAAATCCCTAAAACTTCACGGAAACAAGGTAAAGTTCCGATTTCTCTTACGAATCAGAGATAACGTAGCCGTCTTTATAATCTGACGTATGCTTTTACCGTTTACACGAAAAAAGGAAACGCTTCTGATGAAAGTCTGTAAATATGAGTGTGTATTACGCCATAACTCTTATAATAATGCGAATTTCACAAAAACAATACGTCACATTATGCATGTGCACGTTCTTTAACTATTGACGGTCATTTTGATTTTAAAATCTATCCGCCGTTTGAGTTTTAGGGTTTAGTCTGTTCTGGTCACGTGACGCGGTAAATATGACCGTGACTTGAAACTCTTGGAGGAATCTTCAATAGAACAAACTTGTGCAAAAAGCTTATCTGTATGATGTTTTGTTTCCAAAATATAGCAATTAGAAACCTGCCTTAGAAACAAATTGGTAGTTAAGAGCCACCGCCCTTAATATTCAGTATTTTGCCACATGGATGCTTTTCATTGTCTATTAAGAAGAATTGCATTTTCTACGGTGATTTTTGGTCGCCACAGCTTCACGGACTAAAGAGCAAGCAGGAAAGACTCTTCTTCACACTAGAACATAAGATCAAGAAATCATCCTCGACAAATTGCCTGCTGTGTGAATAAATCTCTTCCTGCTTCATCCTGCTTCATCGCATTGTTGATATTGCCCTGGCTTTGTTATGTTCGTAAATAAACTGGTTTTCCAGTGACTTCAACGTAGAAAAGCTTTGGATGATTATTGTTACAACCTTGTAAACTAAATCAACACAAAGATGACCAATGATACTTACTACAGCAGCCATTTGATCAGAGCAAGAAGAGAAATACCAGCGTTGAAAACAGCCCAAAGGAAAAAGATCGAGTGTCTTCGAGTGGGCTAAATTTCCTGGGGGAGGGACTGAGTAGGAGCATTATCAATCGAAACCCGACTGACAGTAGGAATCGGTTAGTTTTCGAGGAACACAGAAAAATATACAACGTTCATCGTTAACGCGATCAGTGTAAATACAAACTTTACTGAAAATCTTCAAAAATAAGCATCCGCTTTCAGTACTCACCCCTCCCAACACCATGAATGTACATCCCATCTCAACAAATATCCGAGACCCCACCGGGTCCCAGAGAGGAGCTGATCAGCCAAGCCATAAAGAGATTTGTGCAAGGACCTGCAAATCCAGACGGCTGACTGACACTTTAGACTAAATCCAGGATGGAGAAACCGGTCGAAGTCATCGTTATTGGTGGCGGAATAAGTGGTCTTTGTGCGGCTAAATTACTCGCTCTTGAACATGGTATCAGTGTTACTGTTTTAGAGGCAAGAAATCGGGTCGGAGGAAGAACAAACACTCTGGAAGACCCCAAATTTAAATACACCGATTTGGGTGGAGCGTACGTCGGTCCAACTCAGAACAGAATTTTACGGGTCGCTGAAGAGTTAGGAATTCAAACCTACAAAGTTTACAATGAAGGTAGCATTGTAGAGCTTCTGGGTGGAAAAAGGCGAGTATTTTCTGGAGATTTGTCGACGTGGAATCCTATCGCGATTTTAGATTATTACAACATGATTCGTACTTTGGACAATATGGGTGAAGAAATCCCCCTGGATGAACCGTGGAAGGCACCAAAAGCTTCCGAATGGGATAGCATGACTGTAAAAGAGTTTCTCGACAAGAAATGTTGGACAAATTACACCAAAAAGCGTATGGTCCAAGTGTACAATGATGCAATGGCCGCCGAACCCGAGGACATGTCTTTGTTGTATTATTTATGGTACCTCAAGTCAGGCGATGGAGTGCTCAGGGTCGCAGCCATTGAGGATGCCGGCCAGGAAAGGAAATTTATTGGAGGATCTCAACAAATTAGCAACAGAATCAAAGACAAACTTGGAGATAGGGTAAAACTCTTTCTTTTCTTTTTTGACTAATTATCTGTTATGTTATCATTACATGTTAGGGTAGAGTTCAGGTATAAATATTGTATTAGGGTGTGGACCCAAAAAAGTAACGGAACTTCATTTTATTCAAATATACAGTCCATAGTTTCTTTGTTTTTGGAATATATTTGATTATTTTAATTTTAGGAACTTGTGTTGGTACGAACTGTGATTCTATGTACAGTCATGTGCATTTCACAATAGTCACATGATCACTCAAATTATCCATATTAAGCCACAGGTAACCCAATTTCATGCAAGCCACAGGAAAGCCATCCCTTTGTTGATAAGGGACCAAATGCCATCAGAGTTGAGTTTTGCTTGAAGACATTTGTTGGTTGGAAGAAACTCAGAAGCAACTCTTTTCTAGAGTATTGTTTTGATAAATTTTTAGCACCAGACTGAATTATGTGATAGCAAATACCTTTTTTATGGTTGCAGGTGATTTTGAACAGCCCAGTATGTCACTTGCAGCAAGATGCTGATCATGTAGTCGTTACCTGCGAAAACGGCAAAAAATACCAAGCACAGTTTGTGATAAGTGCCATGCCTCAAGCTCTTCTCAACAGTGTGTCATTTGATCCACCCCTCCCTCCCTTGAAAAATCAGCTGATCCAGAGGATACCAATGGGTTCAGTCATTAAGACAGTCACCTTTTATGACAGAGCATTCTGGCGTGAGAAAGGCTTTAATGGGGTGCTGATATCTGACTCTAGTCCCGCTTATGTCACTGTAGATGACACAAAACCTGATGGGTCGTACCCAGCAATTATGAGGTTAGTTATTACATGTGTATTAATATTTGTCGAGAACTTGTGCAATGTGGAAACTACTTTTACATCTTTTCAGCGATAAACTACACTCTTTTTTTTGTCTAAGATCGGTCATTTTGGGGCTGGGGCTGAGCATTTTTTTTATGATTTGTCTTTTGAGGCTGAAAACATCAAGTACTTCATTAAATCAATGCGGACCTTGCCAGGAAACGTATCAAAAAAGTTGGACTAAAAACTGAGATGTTCTTCACACTTTATACTGTATCATGCAATAAGAAAGCAACATTGTTGATGTTTGGGTATTTCGTTTTAAACATTGAGTTAATTGTTCTGTTACACAACAGTTTCGCATTTATTTCTACTGCTCAATTAACAAAAAAAAAAACAAATGCGCGGAATAAAGACGTTCTCCAATTCTCAGCCTGTGGTATGTTCTTAGCACGTTCTTAAAAATTTTGGTAAATCTCAGCCTCAACATTCTTATAAAAAAGGTTCTTATAAAAAGAGAAAGTACTACAATTTTAATAGCTGTCAATTTTGTGTTAGTTTTATCATTGGCAACCAAGCTCGTTACTGGTGTACTAAAAGCCAGGAGGAAAGAAAGAAAGCAGCCTGCGAACAGTATGCAAAGGTGTTTGACAGTGAGGAGGCCCTCCATCCATATCATTACATCGACAAGAACTGGCCGGCAGAGAAGTATTCTGGAGGGTGCTATGTCAGCATTATGCCATGTGGTGTGATGACCAAGTATTGCAAAGTTCTACGCGAGCCAATTGGTCGAGTGTACTTTGCTGGTACAGAAACTGCTACAGTTTGGTCAGGTGAGAAAATCAGCAAGGCACTTGCCAGTGTAGTTTCTTCCAACAAGATATAAGATGGTACTACACAGGGGTCATTGCCTAGTATCAGAGATTTTGAGTAATTGACGGCACATTTTTAATTGATGGATCCATTTTCTACCCTCCCACAAAATCTTTTATAAGCAATATTCTGTCAGTGGCAAGTAAGAAAATATTTATATTTATAAAGCATCTGCATCCTAGTATAACTAGCAGCAAATTTCATGATTGAAATCACACATGCCCTGCTGTCTTGCTTTACTCATCAGCTGATTCTTTCAGCCTGTGATCCCAAAGATGATCAAGCATGCTTAGAGAGTATATTTTTGGTAGTTGCTGCTGTAGCAGTTGTGTGTTGAGGGGGGAGGGGAGGGGTGGGGGGTATTTAACCCCAAAACCTTCTGTGGGTGAGGTATAGATATTTTCTGGAACAACACATTTTGAAGAAAAAAATTTCCCCAAGTTAAATGGCCTTCATCAAACCTGATCCCTTCTGCAAGAAGTTGTTCTCAGTCAGTATTTTGCATCCCTCTCGGCATTTTGCATTCTTCTTACTGTATTGTATAATCCCTATATCAACACAAATTTTCACATAAGGTCTCCCACTTTTTTTACATGCACAATATCTGTTTGGCAGGGTACATGGATGGTGCAGTTCAAGCAGGAGAGAGAGCTGCAAGGGAGGTGCTCTTTGCTATGGGGAAGATAGCAGCAGAGGAGATCCATCAAACTGAGCCCCCATCACAGGATGTCCCCCCTGTTCCATGCCAACTGACAACATTTCAAAGCTGGCTGCCAACTGTGCCTGTGTTTCTTACGACTGTGACAGCAGTTGCAGCTTTAGCGGGTGGCCTTTCATTAAGACATTTCTTGAAATAAGAAACAAGTAGTAAGATAGCAGATTAAACTTGAGCACTTTATTTCACAGATGGATGCCAACTCCCAGCTCTTAAAATTATCACCAGAGTGTGTTTAAAACAATACTAACACACATACAATAATTGTATTATATGAAAATTGCCAAGAACAATAATAATATTATATTTAAAACATTTTATTATTAATATAGAATTCCATACGTGGCATGTTTAAAATAAATTATCCTAAAAAGCAAATGCGAAACTCTAAACAAAAGAAGTCACAGGGCAATACAACAATGAATGAGATTTACTTGACTATCACATTAGGCAAACTTCTGGCTGATAGTTGACATGGTTTTTTTTAGTTTCATGGTAAGGGCAAAAATGATGAGTGATAAATTTGTGTGCACTCTTTCAGAGCATTGAGTTTTGTATAAGTTGTCAACTGTGGGGAAGAAAATAAAATGCAAAACATTAATTTTAAAACTGTGGTCTATCATGATCATTGGTGGTACTAAAACCCTGAATCTGGAATCTGGAACCAGAACCGGAATCCGGAATCCTATATGCTTAAGTTGTTTTAATATTGAGAATGAGTGACGAGAGAAATGATTCACTATAGCGATGACCAATAAACACTTGAAGGAAAAAACTTCTGTTGTTTTCTCATCGTCCTTAAAAGAGCTAACATGAAAACGATCTTCAAAAAGTGAACCAATTTTACTGGTGCAAATGATCCAGAGCAGAAAAGGTGCTTTCTCCAGGGACAGACAGTATGTACAGTCAACTCTCGTTATAGCCGACACGCTCGTGGCGTCATTTAGTGTCCGTTATAGCAAGAATCTGTAACAGCGGGGGTCATTTCCAGTCAAACTTCTTTTGCTGGGGATCTGTCCATAATAGCGAATGTCCGCAATAGCAGGGCGTCCGCAAGACGAGAGTTAACTGTACTTCGCAAATTGTTTTACTCACAAATATGGCTTAAAAGAAACAAGCCAGGTTAAACAAAAGGAGCCAGTTTAGCCTTCAGTATCGAAAGTAATGTTCAATACCCAGCCGAAAACAATTATTTACGAGACCGCGCAGTAAATGAGACTTCCTAGAATTCACATTGATTTTATTGGGTACTACATTTTTAGGGACCGTCCATTATTTATGGGGTAGGGGGGGAGGAGGGGCTGGTGGGATTTGATAGATAGTCACTGTTATATATTATGCCCACCTTCTTCATTGGAAATTTTTACCTGCCCCCCCCCCCCTCGAAATCCAATCTTTTTCGATGACCCCCCTCCCCCCCAAAAAAAATCAAGTGAAATTAAAATATATCAAGCCTTATGACCAAATAATGTATCAGTTGCTCAGTCATAATAATAGACAAACTACATAGCTGACATTGGCTCGACTGTTTATTGTGGATGCCGTTTGTTAGTATGGGTTGACTGCACTTATAACCAATACTGCTGCTGGGTTGAATTAATAGAGTTTTGTACATAACAAAGTAGGGGGTCCGGGGGCATGCTCCCCTCGGAAATATTCGAATTTTCAGAACCTCATTACAACACTTAAAATATAATTATTTTGAGGGACCCCCGTACAGACCATTTTTTTATGCCCCCCCCCCCCCCCCCCCCCCCCCTTTTAAGGTGGGGGTACACCCGAATTTTAAGAGGTTTAAGGAAGGGATAGAAGAAAGAAAATTATTTTTGAAACACCAACAGACAGTTGACCCCCACGCAAGAGCACCCCAGGTTGTCAGGGGACTGTGAGTGTCCATATACTAATATTTAACTATACACTAATAAAATTATTTAACTTCAAATTCTAATTTTAAAATCACATTAAATCTTTAATATTTCTTATTTATAATTTCTCCAAATTTTACTAATCCTTTGAGAAAAACTGTCTCTTCCCAAACATCCCCAAAAATCACCAAAAAATTTACAAAACACCGCTAAACATAGCTTTGTGAAATGAGCATAGAGTTTCTGGATTACTTGAAACGCGGACGCAAGTTTAGCCACAGGTAACCCAAGCCGCTTATATGAGTATACAAAAAAAAAAAACGTTTGGATGCAGAGGACCACGCAACGAAGAATAAAACTACTTGACTTGTCTGTTGCCGGATCTCTTGTAAAAGAAATACTCGTACCTGACGCCACGTTAAGTGTAGATAAAACCGAATTGATTGCAAGGCTGGTACTACGGCAAAAGGGCAAAATTTATTGGCCAAAATACCCGGGCCAAAATATTTCAACTAGCAGAGCTAGTCTTCTTCAGGGCCAGTACAATGTGAAACTATAAACGGCTCTAAAATTTGAATAGGGATATACATATACGAACCCTATAAGTAATAATATAAAAAGTTGTCAAAAACAATAAAATTGAAAATAAGTTTTATTTCTTCGTCCTATTTGCTGTTTGTTCACTGCCTTTGTACTTTTTTGGGGTTTGGAGCGATTTGAAGCGATTTTGAGCGAATATTTGATTAGCTGGTACATCATTGTGTACCTTTATGATGTACCCGCTAATCAAATATTCGCTCAAAATCGCTTCAAATCGCTCCAAACCCCAAAAAAGTACAAAGGCAGTGAACAAACAGCAAATAGGACGAAGAAATAAAACTTTAATTTCAATTTTATTGTTTTTGACAACTTTTTATATTATTACTTATAGGGTTCGTATACTAAAAAACGTTTGGATGCAGAGGACCACGCAACGAAGAATAAAACTACTTGACTTGTCTGTTGCCGGATCTCTTGTAAAAGAAATACTCGTACCAGACGCGACGACGTCACGTTAAGTGTAGATAAAACCAAATTGAATTAATTAAGCGGCTTGGGTGACCTGTGGTTTAGCTGTGGAAAAACAGGCTTCAGGTGTACTCCCGCCTTTAATTTAAGAAGAACGAGCTTTTCAAGAAATCCATGATGTAACGGACATCATGCTAAAATTTATCGAGAAATCCTCGGCTTCAATGCGTCTGCAAGAATTATAAACCAAAAAAGTAATTTTATGACATTTTTGGACGAAAACAAACTTGGCACCAAAACGAGGCTACGCCTCGTAGAGTCCAAGAAAATGCCTTTGAACAACTCTTTCTTACATAAAGTTATTCGCAGAATCAGGGTGTCGGAGCTCCCTCGTGCGGGTGGACCAGTGAGGGTGGGACTCTGCAGAGACTCTGCTCCCCGTAACTCTACCCCATGATTCCGCATTCCGGATTCCGGTTCCGGTTCCGGTTCTGGATATCAGATTCCGGATTCTAGATTCCGGGGGTGTCGGTAAAACGCCGACTCGGGGTCGGGGTCGGGGTCGGGGCCGGGGCCGGGGCCGGCCCCGAGTCGGCGTTTTACCGACACCCAGATTCCGGGTTCCCATTCTCGCGCGGACGCCAGCGGTTTATTTTCCATCGAGATGGAGAAACCGGTCGAAGTCATCGTTATTGGCGGCGGAATAAGTGGTCTTTGTGCGGCTAAATTACTCGCTCTTGAACATGGTATCAGTGTTACTGTTTTAGAGGCAAGAAATCGGGTCGGAGGAAGAACCAACACTCTGGAAGACCCCAAATTTAAATACACCGATTTGGGTGGAGCGTACGTCGGTCCAACTCAGAACAGAATTTTACGGGTCGCTAAAGAGTTAGGAATTCAAACTTACACAGTTTACAACAAAGGCAGCACTGTTGAGCTTCTGGATGGAAAAAGGCGAGTATTTTCTGGAGATTTGTCGACGTGGAATCCTATCGCGATTTTAGATTATCACAACATGAATCGTACTTTGGATAAGATGTGTGAAGAAATCCGCCTGGATGAACCGTGGAAGGCACCAAAAGCTTCTGAATGGGATAGCATGACTGTAAAGGAGTTTCTCGACAAGAAATGTTGGACAAATTACACCAAAAAGCGTATGGTCCAAGCGTACAATCATGCAATGGCCGCCGAGCCCGAGGACATGTCTTTGTTGTATTATTTGTGGTACCATAAGTCAGGTGGTTCAGCTTGTGAGGATGTTGGCCAGGAAAGGAAATTTATTGGAGGATCTCAACAAATCAGTAGCAGAATTAAAGACAAACTTGGAGACAGGGTAAAACACTCTTCTAATTTCTTTTTCAGGTGGGTGGGGGGAGGGGCATAGTCTTTTATCATAATATACGGGGGTAGGGTTGGTCATAACTCACCTCTCCTCACCCCACCCCACCCCACCTCATATCACCTCACCACTCCACCTCGCCGCACCTCCTGAATCAGCTTTCAAACAACCTGGACCTGGTTATCGAGAAGACAGCTGTTTTTGTGCATTTCCAAATGTCGCAATATGAAGCTACAGGCATTGCAGGGCCACATGCAGTCATCTCCTGTTAGCAGAAAAACCTTAAATCTGTTTTTTGCAATCTTTTTTCATGCCAAGCTAGCTTTGGATGGATTACCCAAATTTGTGACAAAAATAGTGGAGGGGGACAGGGAGGTCTGAGCCTCCCGCCTCCCACGCCTTTCCGTAGCTGTTCTCTCCTGTTTGTCTTATGTCTATTCTGAAACATAATGAAATGTTGCAAAATTTTACTCGTTTTCTCCCGGTTCCCGCCACCTTAAGAATCCCGCTTCCCGCCCTCTTTCCTCCCACTTCCCACCCTTTTCTCCAGGGCTCCTGCTCCCTTCCCCCTCCACAAAATACTCCACTTTGGCAAAATTTGGTCATGTGATAAATAAGAGACCAATTAAATGCTATCAAATTAAAGTTTTGCTGTCAGCTTCTTGTCAAAATGAAGAAGCAAGACGTTAATTTTTAGATGACATAACAGCAACTTTTTAATTTATTAATACCATTTTAGGTGATTTTGAACAGCCCAGTATGTCATCTGCAGCAAGATGCTGATCATATAGTTGTTACCTGTGAAGACGGCAAAAAATACCAAGCACAGTTTGTGATAAGTGCCATGCCTCAAGCTCTCCTCAACAGCGTGTCATTTGATCCACCCCTCCCTCCCTTGAAAAATCAGCTGATCCAGAGGATACCAATGGGTTCAGTCATTAAGACAGTCACATTTTACGAGAGAGCATTCTGGCGTGACAGAGGATTTAATGGGGGACTGATTTCCAACTGTAGTCCTGCTTACGTCGCTGCAGATGACACAAAGCCTGATGGGTCATACCCAGCAATTATGAGGTTAGTTTACATCTGTACTAATTGCAAAAAAATTAATGTGCAATGTAGATTGAAAGTAGTTCAGGCCGTTTCAGGTTTATAGTTACAATATTAGCTTTGACCTGTTATTTTTAATAACTGTCACAGTTTTTCTTGGTTAGTTTTATTGTTGGGAACCAAGCTCGTTACTGGTGTACTAAAACCCAGGAGGAAAGACAGAAAGCGACCTGTGAACAGTATGCTAAAGTGTTTGAAAGTGAGGAGGCCCTCCATCCATATCATTACGTCGATAAGAACTGGCCAGCAGAGAAGTATTCTGGAGGGTGCTATGTCAGCATTATGCCATGTGGTGTGATGACCAAGTATGGCAAAGTTCTACGTGAGCCAATTGGTCGAGTGTTCTTTGCTGGCACAGAAACTGCTACAGTTGGGTCAGGTAAGAAAATCAGCAAGGCACCTAAATTATGCTTGTCAGTGTAGTTTCCTCCAACATTCCTCCTTGGTTGCCACAGTTACAGGAGATTTTGGGTGATTAGAGTCACATTTTGGTGGATCTATTTTCTACCATCCCACAAAACATTTTACAAACAATATTCTGTCAGAAGCAAGTAAAATAGTCATAAATATTAAAAGCAGCCTGTGAGCACAGTACAACAAGCAACAATTCTTATGATTGAGATCATGTGCCCTGCCATCTTACCCAAAATAAAAGTACAGTTTGTTGAAAGAAACTTAATAAGCCTCCACCCCTCCCCTTGATTGAGCATCCTCTTTTGAGTAACCCCGCCCCCTCCCTTTTGGCCGAAATCTTACAGAAGCACCCAGTGCTTACCTATTTGAGAAAATATGGTAACCATATAATCTGATATCAACATAAGTTTTCATATAAGGTCTCCCACATTCTTACATGCACAATATCTGCTTGGTAGGATACATGGATGGTGCAGTTCAAGCAGGAGAGAGAGCTGCAAGGGAGGTGCTCTTTGCTATGGGGAAGATAGCAGCAGAGGAGATCCATCAAACTGAGCCCCCATCACAGGATGTCCCCCCTGTCCCTTGTCAACTGACATCATTTCAAAACTGGCTGCCTACTGTGCCTGTGTTCCTTATGACTGTGACCGCAATTGCCGCTTTAGCGGGTGGCCTTTCATTAAGACATTTCTTGAAATAAGAATTAAGTAGTAAGATAGGAAACTTGTGGACTTCATTTCATAGATAGATTCCAATGCCGAGCTAATAGGAATTTGCACAAAACAATACTTATACACACGTACTACATGAACATTACCATTTGGAACAATTATGTTATTCAAACATTTTATTGTCAATAATGAATTTCATAGGTGATATTTTTTATTTTTATATATTTATCCTATCAAAACAATGCAAAAGTCTAAACAAAAGAAGTTACAAAAAACATTGATCGTACTATAATAACAATACAAACATGACTAATACTAATCTTGTGGTTTTGTAGATTCATGGTAAGGAAAAAAAAAAAGAGTGGTCATAGTTAATAAAAGGAAATGGTTTTAAAGCCTTGTATTAATAATTCTTTGTGCTATGTTTTTGTTCACTTTTTTGGCCTTAGTAAGGTAAGGAATAGTCTGTGTCATGTCAAGTCTGAAGTGGCCCATATGACCAGAACTTATCACTGTTTCTGTAGCATTAGAAAGTAGGAGTATTTCTACTTCCCCCTGGATGGGATGCTAAGTCCATTGTAGGGTTACACCCCAGCATAAGTTCACCAGTAACCATTTATACAGCTAGGTGGAGAGAGGCATTACAAGAGTAAAATGTCTTGCCCAAGGCCAGGACCAGTGACCCCAGCCAGGGCTCAAACCTGGACAGCTCGATATGGAGTCCAGTGTACTAACCATCACGCCACTGTGGCTCCCATTTTTTGGCCTTGACCAAACACAAAACACTAAAAGGTTTTGCGATATATCTGGTGAATGAGCAAGGAACCCAATAAAGACATGATGATTATGTAATTCAATGTAAGTGTGCGAGTGCAAAACAAAAGATTGCACATGCATGGTCGCAAACATTCCAACTTTTGGTATCTTTGTTTGTTCCTTTCAAGCTTCGTTAACCATTTCCCTCTATTAAATATGGTGATATCAGGGCCGTTGGCGGAATTTTGCTTGATAGGTGGGTGCAAGAGCAAGCATGAGCATCTAGGGGGGACCCTGGGGTATATTTCCCTGGGAAATTTTCAAAAATCAAGTTGTTGTCCACTTTTCCTGCATTCCGAGAGTCATTTTAATTCTCATTCTCAAATTAAGTGAACCTTTGCGGCATGTGAGGGGGTGCAGACGCACCCATCGCAACCCTCCCACCTGCGGCCCTGGATATAGAAATGTACACCTCTTTATAGCAATGACTTTATATGATTTTAATAATTGGACATTTTTCAAGTGTTAAATTCTGCCTCTTGTGGTCCAGCCAGTTTACCATGGAAAGCAAGGGTCAGTACAATTTCTGATGTATGTCTCCATCTTTCCAGTGCTGGCTTGCATCAGTGTTGTGTATGTTGTCAACTGCGGGAATAAAATAAAATAAAAAATATTTAATAATTTATTTATGTCAATCATTAGTGATTTTTGATAGTGAATCGGCAACAAGATAGAGCATTTGGACGAGGTTGAGCTGTGGCAAATAATTGATTTGTGGAACATTGACCAAGCACAATATTTTACAAAAATTGAGTTCAATAACTTGCTGTTTTAACATTTTATCAATGAGTTTGGTTTTGCTGTATTAGAAGTTTTAAAATTCTTATTTTCACAGAGTGAACACAACTAGGCATAAGCAGAATATTATTTGCAGCAAAATCACTCTCAGATAATGTGCATGGGCAGACCATTTTTTGTGGGCAGTTATTTACATATCATGTGGTGAACTCTCTGCCAATGAAAGGAAAACAATGCATCAAATGATAACAGTTATTGTACTCACCTTGTTCAATACAGGTTGTGTGGATAGAACATTGTAGATGCCTTTGAATGACACACCCTGTTGGCAAATGAGAACAACATTAATAACGGTGAAGGAGAACCAATCAGATTGGTTGATAGTTGTGTTATAGGTAAAAGCAACAAACCTCTTGTCCCATCTTGTTCATGCATGCCTTGCCCTAAACGAAAAAGAGATAAAAAACTGTCACGTTTTGGTTACATTGCATAATTTAGGTAGTTCAGCACAGTGGCCTAACTGGTTAGCGTTGCAGCAACTATTGGACTCCAGAGCAAGCAGTCGGTCCTGTGGTGAGGTTCAAGCCCTGGCCAAGTTCACTGTGTCCTGTTCTTGGACAAGACACTTTCCTATCACAATGCCTAGTAAACAGTTTTATTTGGGTAACCTTGCAAAATGCTAGGGCACTTGCAATGGACCAATTTATTAGGGGGTGACAATAGTAACTGCTGTTTACTCCTAGACACGTCATTCTCTGGAAACTGAGAATCTCTTCATAGTGCATGGGATGTTGGCCGGAGTGCACATTGTTATTTAGTCTAGCATTTAAACCTGGCTAATAACTTACAGGAGTCCTCCTGTCATCAATCACTAATGGTGGTTTCCAGTTGTCGTAATTTGTCTCAAGAACAAACCAGGTCTTGTTTGATGGATTAAGGCTGAAGAAAGTAATCAAAAACACTGTTAATTATTTAATTAAAAAAGAAGTTCCAGTATAAAAGGGGCTCTGGGCTGGCCATTTGCACATCCAGTTGTCAATCAACTGTCAAAGTGTAAACAACTGGTAAAGAACATGCATATTTTCTAGTGCAGTTACTGGTAAAGTAGTGTTCAGTTCGCAGGACACTTGACTCCATGATGTGCTGTGACTGCAAAAGTACAAATTTGCTGCGTTTCGCACTCGAAAGGTGTGGAATGTGGGAGATTACATCTCTTTTATAGCAAAATTTGTTTAATATGTCGAGAGCAAATTGAGTGGAATGCAACAGAAATCAGATCAACAGATCTGTCTCAACTCGAAGCCAGGGGTGTTGGCTTAATAACATAGCTTGCTGTTCACTGACAAACTTCAATATATTTAGCTTGGGCAAAAAAGCAAACAAGCAAACTGTAATGCAACTGACATGCATACCTCATCTGGTTTAAGCACTCAGTACGGGAACGTGTAATGACCACACCCTGATGCAGAAAATGGGCATTAAAATAAGTCAGTAACTGACTATTACATGTAATAAGGGATAGAACACACATCTTCATGCAAACTGAAATAAAAAGTATGATCCAGAATAAACACTTTTAAATAATTGCCTAGTTAATAATTCAAAATGATTTGTCTTTTCCAACCACATCAAGGCCAAGGAAAAGCTCTCAGATAAAACATTTCTTCATGCTTTGTTGGTTGAGCCTGACAACAACTTAATAACTGCTGCCCTTGATCTCAAATATGTTACGACTCAACACCTAAGATTTACCCATTACAGTATCCAGCACCATGCACTGTATCAACTCAGTAAACAAGTCATGTCTGGCCCAACTCAAGCCAAACAAACACAATGTATTGATGTTTGAAAGATTTTACAGTCAAAATACTCAGCGCGTGCCGCTTAGAATTCCGGAAAAGTTTTGATTAACAGCGAACGGATTGTATTATTGGTTTCAAACATTCAAATTTAATTTGAATATTGTAGATCATCCAACCGTGAACACATGAACACGTGAGCCTGTCAGAAATGAAGCAATTTGATTGGTTTATTTTTTACAGGTTCACGTGCTCACGTGTTCACTGTTGGATGATCTACAATATTCAAATTAAATTTGAATGTTTGAAACGAATAATGCAATCCGTTCGCCGTTAATCAAAACCATTCCGGAATTCTAAGCGGCACGCGCTGAGTAGTTTGACTGTAAGAGTTATAAAAAAGTCTTAACTTCACTACTGTTGTGAAAAAATATCATTTCCTAATTTTATTTGTTAAGGATAATAATTTATTATTATTAACAACTAACCTCTCCCGATTTTGTGCCCCCAAGAATGTAATAGACTGGAGCTAAAACCTCTTCATTAGCCAACATGTCAAGAGCTTGCTTATAACTGGAAAAACACAGTCGTCAGGGAAAATAAGGTTATAATTCAACAAGTTTCAGGCTTTGCAAATTTTTCGAATGAGATTGAGTGGAGTCACTAAGTGACTCCTGCTTCACAAAAATTAATTTTGGAAACATTAAAAAAAGTATGAAACATGTTTTATACAACCTTTTATGTGTAGATTCTCCATTTTTCCTTTCTCATGTACACTACAAAAAATCATCTCTTTTTTGCTCTTTCGCAGAAATTATTTTATACCATTCGGTGGAAAACCAGCACTTTGCGGTCTGTTATTAAGTGCATCCTTGCAGGGTCTTTTGGCTAAGGATACCATCTTGCAGCATGTGGGATTGGGAACAACTGCTGACCTTAAAGGCTCAATTTTAAGATTGCGGATATGTCAATGCACTCAATCGTAATATCTTCAAAGTGTACACACATGTACACAACACAATATTTTCATTTAATTAATTCTGTATCAGTTTGAGGCAATGTTAAGTTAGTGTAGGTTGTATCTTTTTTCCAATTTTCATTCAGAATCTCTGGAGTCATAATGACTCCTATATAAACAGAAGTAGAGTCATTTGAAATAAATTGGCATATATTATGCCATATTTGGCATATTTTTGAACCCTGAAGTTCGATTGTTAGGATGCTGTTTCCACTGTTTTTGTTATACAGTACTTAAATTTTACCTTGCAGCATTTTCCAGTACATCGCGTGAAAGAAAACTTGACCATTTCACATCCCTTTTACCAAATATCCACTCTATAATTCCTGAAAGTTGAAACATGAAGGCTGAATAAGTGAATGATTTATTTTTTTAAAAAGAACCAACAACAAAGACCTGGCTCGGGCCAATAGCTTAGTTGGAGAGCACTACACCAGTATTGCAGAGGCCACAGCCCTCACGGGTTCAAATCCCTTTAAGGCCCTGATTTTTTTCCAGGTTTCTTTTCCCAATTGCCTTAATATGGGTTCACAGTGAGGATCATGTAATTGCCTGTTTCTCTCTGACATGCAAAATTAAATTAACACATGATTTCAACAAAGTAAATACAATCAAATTTAATTTGTTTACCAACTCCTGGGAAGCAACAGCTGACTGAAATCAAAGTTATTGTTACATGTAGTTACTTCACAAATGCTGTCTTACCGATATAACCGCCATCTATGTTGAATCTTTCATTCAGAGTCAGCGTCAGCACTCCCTGGAAAAGTAAAAGGGATTAAAATATTATGACAAAGCATCATGCAGTGTGTGCATTTAGGACTACAGCTATGCAGTTCTTAACATGCATTACATGCCAATAATGAAAGCTAAACAAAAAGTGCCTCTTGTCAAATCATATTAAGTTGTCAATGATGTGCAGTTAAACATAAAGCCATCGCAATTAAAAGGACACTGTCACAAGCAAAACTTCAAAAATGCAACAGCCCAAAAACATGTTTACACCATTGGAAAACTATTACCAGTGGTCAAGTATTCTTAAAATTACTATATCAGTGTACTGAAGCTAAATATAGAGTGATATCGCTGTGATACCATTGGGAGCTTTTGATCTCAACTTGAAAAAGTCAGCCTTAATTTCAAGTTCTGTCCTTGTGGTTTGGAAAAATTGATGAAAACGTTTTACAGTCACCCTCTTGCTAGATATCATTCCCTTTAAGTTCTAGGAGTATTTTCTGCACGGTTGAAAGTACCAAGTCGTAATTTTGGTGCCATTTTACTAAAAAAGCCAAAAAATGTCTGTGACAGTGTCTCTTTAAAAACAAGCTAGAGAGTAGCTCTTACTGGTTTCATTCCTGATATGACGCCAACATATCCAGCAAAGCTGGCAGTTTTGTACACTGTTTGACCATTTCTCTGAAATGGTAAAAACAAAAAACAAAATTAGAAATATGTGAGAAATGTAAATAGAAATACTACTGTGATGCTACTTTGGACAGCTGTCTAATTTAACAGCTTTTACGCATAAGTTCAAATTAACTTTTTGTGGTGACCTGAACAAATGGCTTGTCGGTTTAAAACAAGAATTCGAAGGAATCAGATGATGGATTAAAAACATTGCTGAAACAATACATGGTATATTCCAAGGGCCTTGCTAACCAGATGAAACCAGATGCGGAATTCAAATAAATTCTTGAAATCCATACTTGCTTTTCTGTCAAACAACTTATTATAAGTGTGCCAAATAATAATTTTTAAACATGCAAGATACAAAATGCGATGTTAGACTTACCCGGTAGTCAATATTGACAATAAGCGTTCTAAGAATCTCACTCAACCCCCAGGTGTCGGTTTTCTGATCCCAACTGAAATGAAAATGTTTTACATTAAAGGATGTGTATTGAAACCAAAAGTATTCAATCCTTAAAAATGCTCTCCATGTATTAAAAGCATGCACTGGAAACTCACCCCAGGAACAAACCAAAGTCTAAGTTTCGTGCATGGAAGAGGTTACCTGAAAAAAAGTGATAATAGTTAAGATAACAATTTACAAATTTTTAAATTTATCAATAAAAGATCTAAGTTTGTTAGTAATCAATTGATTGATCCATCCATCCATCCATCCATCCATCCATCCATCCATCCATCCATCCATCCATCCATCAATCAATCAATCAATCAATCAATCAATCAATCAATCAATCAATCAGTCAGTGAGTCAGTCAATGAATTTAAGACATGTATACAGTGCTTTCGATTGGATCCGTCAACTGCCGGACCTCCAGCAGGTGTCTTGGGGTGAAACACCAGTTAAAAGTCATGCGGCTCTCAATAAAGGCAAGGTGTTTAAAGCATCTAATATTGCTCTCTAACAGGTGCCAGACAAGGGCAGACATCTATTCGAAGGAGAAATTAAAGCCCTTAAAACATTAATCATGCTTAGAATGGGGGGAAAGAATATTTTTTCATTCTGTATGAACATTTTACCTGTTTTGTCTTCAGCAACAATGGACGTACAGACTGTAAAGACTTCATAAAAAATGTTGTACAAAACAACTTCACCTACAAAAAGGATTGATAAATACAAACATGTTTACTTAAGCTATGTTACATGTTCTAAGTTTCTGCACCAGAAAGACAAAGGGTGCTTTTCTCCCAGTGAACCATTAATAAATAATTAGTTAAAAGATGTGTTAAAATGACATTAATAGTCTCTAAACAAACTAAACTTATACCAAGTGGAATGCCAGTAGCTGTGGCTAATCCTTTGATTTCATCCCCATATGGAGCTGGAAGGGTGTCTGCAAGAGGACCCTACAAAAGAGAAAGTTTAATTTATTAGTTAATTTGATACTTCACATCGCAATAAAAAACCTTTAACATGAAATATATCAAACACTAGAGACAGTGTTTCATCTGGATATCCAAACACTGAGATGAGTCTTTGAAAGTATGACACATAGCAGAGCATTTTTGATGAAATTTGACGTGTTTGGAAAGCCAATGAAACACTGTCTTGAGTGTTTGATATATCTTCTCAATCGAAAGAAAACCTAAGGAGTAAACAATCTATCTACTCCTGGAACAACTCAGCATTCACAACCCTCCAAGTTTATTTTTTTCCTTAGTGGCCATTTGACCACCGACTGCTCAAGTTTGGTCGCCAGTGAAAACTTTTAGTTGCTAAATTAAGCCCACGTTTTCAATCATTCTTCTCAATTTTAGTCGCCAGCCTGGCGACTTCGGTTCCAATTTAGTCGCCAGCTCCAAAATTTTAGTTGCAAAGGCGACTAAAATGGTCTTAACTTGGAGGGTTGATTGAATTAAGTCATTTCACATAGTGATTAGATTCAGAGTACGGCCACAGAGTGTGGTGGCAGCTAAGGTTTTTTGGGGGAATGTGTAAACAACATAAACACCCTTGAGCAAAGCAGTGATTTTGAAACAAAAGGTTTTTCAATACAGTATGCAAAAACAAGAAAAAACAGCATTCATACCAAATCTTTATCAATAAATCCAAACAGCTTTCCATCCATAATAAAGCTTGTAAAGTTCTTTATGTAGGTCAGCAAGTTGAGAAGCTTCAAAAAAAATAGATAAATAAGATCCACTACATAACTATAGTTCACAAAACATATCAATAATGCAAAAAAAAATTGAATTTTAAGATGGCTGAGTGTGTATATTAGACACTACGATTATCGGTTGAGTAAGGCATCAAGGAAGTTTGGGGACAAAGTTTTGATATTAAAACTACGTTGTTACCATGGTCAACTGGCTCGGTTTCCAATAGTAACTTGTCGAACTCAGCCATTCCATGATTTGGCGGGCTTTTTTGGCATGTGACGCGTATGTTACCAATGGATACTAAGCCAGTTACCCGTGGCAACCAGTTTTAACGTCACAACCTTGTCACCAAACTTCTGCCATGCCTTACTAAACTGAAAATCATAGTATATTATGTCAGTGTTACAAGTTCAAATACTATCATGTTATGTCACAGTAAAATCATGAAATGAGGTCAGCATCACTATGGTAACTATATAAAAAGGCCCTTTTCATGTTTTCAGGAATGGACTAGAACAGGCTTGCAACATAGTAGAGGTTATGGCAGGAGAATCCTTTCAAATAATAATAATAAAAGCATTTATTTCTACATCATGGAATTACAGCATAGCTGATGTGGCGAAGCTGTGCCACGTGCTATAAAGTTGCAGTCCAGTCCTGAGAAAATGAATGACCAACTCCGTATTGTGTTTTTTGTCAACTTAAGTCTAACCTGTTTTGTTTTCTTTTCAGCAAGATCATTATATCTTTGGTTCGCTGGTAGATCAAGATCTACAACTTCCCAGCCCACCTGGCTGAAGACAGAAAAAAATAAGAACAAAATGCTGTCTTACTAATCTGAATAAGTTATGGAGATGAAGCTAATAAGGGTTTTAACACATCAACAGGCATGTATTACAAGCTGCTCGAAACTGTGCCACTCTCCTTATGACTCTTTCTAGAAATATCATCACAGGTTTCAAGCAGTTGCCCTGGCTTCCCGTTGACAGTACCATCAAATACAAGTAGCTTTTGCTGACCTTCAATGCTTTACATGGGTTAGCACCCTCTTAGTAATACACGACACTACAGCCTTGCAGCCCTGCAGACCATCAAAAAGCCTAAGGTCTGCATTTAAGAAACTTCTGATAATACCAACAGCCAAGTTGAAAGGATATGGATGCTGCTCATGTATGTGTGTGTGGGGGGGGGGGGGGGGGGGGGGTTGGGGGCACATGTAAATATCTAGAGGAGTAAGCCTTACGCATGATAATGCTATATGCTCAAAATTGGCCAACAAGCAGAAGCCTTTTTGTAAATTACTCTCAGCCCTCTGTTACCTTCACGCAGTTTTCACCTGAGTATTCTTTTCATCGTTGCTGCTTTGAATTAGAAGATTTGAAATATTTTTAAATGTTTATAATAAAAGCTTCTGAAGTTTGTACTTTGAAAGTGAGGCTTGGTGGTGATGAAAACATGCATAACGGCTATATTGACAGTACTCTCACTCACTCCACATTATGAAAATCAGAATTGCCACTGAATCACATTTAAGTATTTCCTATTTAATATTTTGGTAGCGTCACATTATGTATCAATAATTTTTCCAAGAGTGACCAACATAAAATTTCTTGTTACAATATCAATAATTTATCAAGAGAAAAGGTTATGAGAAGGTTATTTTGATTTTCAACTAATACTATACGAAAATGTGTGGAGATCAGTCAGGAGAGTTAGTATGTTGATTTGTATCAGTATCATACCTTTGTTTTGGGGGATAGGCATCAGTAACACAATCCTGGTCTGTGAGCTGAAATAACAACACCTAAATTTAATAAAAAGTTAATTCTGCATGTTATGGAACCTTTAATCAGGTGATGTTTGGTGCAATTTTTGTTACTATTTCCATTGTGATTTTTGTCATGCTGGGGTGGGAACACTACAAATTCATGCTGAAATTTAAGCTAGATGTAGAGTGAGAGGGGCAAAAATTGCAGTATCTTATGACATATTCTTTTGGTTGTCACATCATCTCACAATGAGTTTGACAGGTCCAACACATATCATCAACATTGCCGATCCCAGCAGTATGCAGGATGTGTGTCACAGACATGTCATATGAACCTGGTAAATGGCCTTGCTCGCCTCAAGTCTCTCTAGATTTGTAGCTCAGTTGACAGAGTGCCTGCCCAGCGTTTGGGAAGTCAGCAGGGTTTGATTCCTATTGGGGACACTTTGTTTCTACCTGTAACATGAATATATGGTCCCAGAAAATATCCATACCTATTTTCACAGATCGAAAGGGTTTTAATTTTTCCAGTTTTACTTTTTTCAGGGGGGGGGGGGGGGGTGCTGCGATTGTGCTATTGCACAATGATTGGTAGCTGAGATTTTTGCAGAGAAACGTGAATGAGAGAAGAGTCCACTTACCTTTAAAAGGTTCTCAAATATAGGGGTTCTTTTAATCTGGAGGAAAATCACTTCGTTTAGATTGTTATAACTCAGATAGCTCTGACACAACAAAAACATACAAATGAACGAATCTTTCGTAGCCGTCTTACCTACAGTATTTACTGTAAGCTTATCTAACCCCCACAAATTACAGAAGATCGAATGTCCCACTTTTCCAATGTGGGAACTCTCATAATATCATTGCATACACCTTGCAATAAAATCGTTACGCTGCGTTACGACATTTTGACACAGAACTGCTCGAGCTGATTTTCACCCAGCTATGACCATGCTTTAACATTTTCGAAACCTCAGTTACGAAAAGACTTAAACATAATAATTTTCGCTAATGTACTTTACCGTTGAAGCAGAAACTGCTCCAAGGAACAGCAAACATGTCAGCACAGCCAAAGTTCGCTCCATGTCTCAGCTTCGAACAGGCTAAAGTGACATGGAAGGTGAGTGCTGTTGCTGAAGTGACAGATTGGAAACCACAAGCGAGTCATATGACACAATAGTAAAGCACTGTGTAGGGAGGGGTGCGAAACTTGGCGGAGTACAGTAAATTTCAAATTATTTTAGAGAATGACAAAACTTTATCAATTTTGGTACATCTCAAATTTCGATATGAGGAAATAGCCACAGTTACTGTAAAAGAGAATAAGTACATGGCCTCTGACTACGGTATTAAAGTTTGATAAAAATGCAAAAAAAAATGCCTCACCCCCCTCCCGACTGTCATATAACTTGCAAACTCAGGTAAAGAAAAGCTGGAATTTAAAAAAGAAACAAAGATATCCTGAAACATTTGTGTCTGCATATATAGGGTTAAATTGTAAGAGTTTATAGTGTGACGGCCTTCAAACTTTGAACCAAAAGCAGTTACCTTAGGGTAGCCGGGTGGAGAATGGAATGTCCGCGGCACGCGCATTGTGTGATCAGGCGGCAGCGCGGCAAAAGTGATTGGTTGTTTGCGAGAGACAGACAGTCCAGAGGTGGCACTGTAAGGGTCTTTTGTTGTAATATTTGATAGAAGAATTCCCTCATGTGTGCCTTTTAGTTTGATCTGTTTCGGAGAATGAGGTGTTCAAAAGTCAAATTAATCGCAGTGCTGTTGATATTCGGCGTTGTTGTAGGACTGCAGCTTTTGCTATCGCATTCAGAAGGTAACGTTGAACAAGGGTCGCATTTGACCGGACTGCTCTCGCGCAGATGGCGGTCATCGGAGTTAAAATCACGCGGCGAAACTTGGATTTCTGGTAAGCTGTTGCCTTTGATAAGTTTATAAATACACATTAATTGTAGAATCCTTAGTTTTTATGTCTTGTATCGCAGATGTGTGATCTCTAAAAAAGTCTGCCATAATTTTTTCTGAGAATCGACGGGTTATTTATCTACCGATCAGTAGAGTATAGTCGCAAAGGAAGTTTAAAAGATATTTACAATTTACAATTTACAATTCAGTCGGCATTCAACTCAAATTATATGCAAATATAGAAGAGTTGTAAGTGCTTGGGTTATAAAATGTTCACAAAATAACGTGTCAAATAACTGAGATTTTGTAAAGACGAAGTTTGCATCGAATGTCGCAGATAGCCGTGTTGTAAATGCATTGTCGTTCAACGAATCGAACTTCTCAGTCTTCTCCGTTTAAATTGAAATGAAAAGTGAATCGAAAGAGCAAGTTTATTAAAAATGTTTGTTTAACCAGCTGTTGTGTTCACAAACACACTGAAACAAAAATAAAACGTTCATTCAAATCTTACCTTTGGCGTGATTGTAAGGTTTTCTGTTTGCGGGTCGCTGCCTGCAATTTTTTTGGTCTTTCACCAATGTAAACCCCTCAAAACATTAGCAGCCAGAAACACTTTTGCACAAGAGAAATTAAGGTCTTATTGTTTAAAATTTACTCCAGGATTGAAGTTATACTGTCGGCTTTCGAAAAAACGTAACCAGGGCAATATTTTAAGTAATCTTTAATTATTTAGAGTGTGTGTGTTTTTTTTAAATATTCGTGTTATCATGTTCGTGGGATTTTGTCAATGTTTTGTCCTTCATTTTTAGAATATTAAAATATAAATATAAAGCTTTTTTTACCTATTTTTTTTTATAAATTGATTTTATATATTTCAAGTCTTACTATTTTATAGTGAAACGAACTCAACCCAGGCCACCCAACATTTTTTAGCCTATCACAAGACAAGTTCAAAACAAAAGCATTGGACTTCCTTCATCAGTGGACCAATCACAGAAAGGGGCAAATTTAACTCCAATTCTTTTGTTCTGAGCTTGTCTTGTGATTGGCCAAAAAAACATTGGGCAGCCCCAGTTGAGTTCGTTTCACTGTAAAAGCTGTGTTGATCCAGAAAATATCCATTTTCCTTCCCTTAGAAGGTTCTTGGTTTGCACCCACAACCGCACCCCTCCCAAAATTCCAGTTTAGCTTTATGCTTTCCTTTAAAATAGTTTTGGCTTTGAGTCCCTTACCGCACCCCCTCGTAATTTCCATTTATCTTCTGTTGGGAGGGGGGGGGGGGGGGTAGCATACAATTCACCCTGATCATGTCTTTTCTCTAAAGGAATCCTCTCTATATATAATAGGTGTGTTGAATAGTAAATTCAAGGTGGCAAGAATGGCATCTTTTCTGCGAGCCCAAAGACATTCTTTTCCTTGCCAAAGAAATTGAGATTCTTAGATGACATTTCAGAAAAAATTGAGATGACATTTAATTCTTAATTCTTTAATAAGGTTATCAATTATACCAGATTTTTAATGGCTACTATGTTTAAGAGGGGCAAAAGTTCATTAGTTGTTTAACTATAAGTGTTACCCCCTTTAAATAAAGTTTGATTGATTGATTGATTGATTGATTGATCTTTGAAATTTGGCTAAAATTCTGTGAGACATGCATTTTCTGAAGGACCGTTCATGACACCTAACAATGGCCGTGCCTCTTTACAATGGTTAGTTTACTCTGTACCAGGGTTATCTTGTAGAGACATTCAGCTGTAGCTTGAAATCATAGCTCTTGTAACAAATTGATTAGCCTTTGTTTTATTTCGCACACAGAAATTGGAGGAATAACTTTAAATAACTCTGTGGTAAGTATATACGAAATGAAATGTACATGTAGGAGAAAATCCAGGACTCATTTACTAAATATAAGTTGATCCATTATTGGATTTGCTTATCTATCACTGGATCAAGCTGTGATTACTGTTAATATTTTAATACTCGATTAAGTGCCCCCCCCCCCCCCCCCCCTGCTTAAGCACCACCCCCAATAAGCACCACATGTGAGAGCCAAAATATGAGGAGCGCCGCCCTCGAATAAGCACTGCATTCATTCACAACAATGTGCGGCATCAAGCTGAAAAAAAAAAAGTTGGAACTCAATCTAAACCAGCGTCGGAAATCACTGGCTGACATATTGCCTTTTTCTACCCAGGTGTATAAATGAGCAACTTGATGGAATAATGTGACATAGCTAATCCTGTCTAGGGGAAGTAGCAATCAGGCTTTAAGCCAGGATTTTAAAAGTGGGGGTCCAAATTTTTCCATGGAAGGGACAATTAGGGTCCATTCCCCTCTAGAGGCTACCCAGAGAATAATCTGTAGATGGCGCACGCAATGCATGATTTCCAAGAGCAATGTTAAGTTCACGGGTGGTGAGTGGCATCTTGCACACAGCAAGTATAAACATGTCTTGTCGATTCACCTCTTCAACAGTGCATTTGTCATTGTTTTCTTTAAAACATAATTTATTGTATAATAAAACAATTGTTAGATTCAGTGTTATTGATGTCTGGAATAATCAAGGTCGAGGTAAGTGTTATCAGCCAAAGCCAATTGTAACACTTGTAACACTGATCATTGCACTAATGTTCTATCATCTGTTTTCACAGGTCTCCAGCGAACAAAGGCTGAAATCAGCAAGGCAAATATGTGGAGACACAAGAAAATCATGGGATTTTCTTTCTGTCACAGAGAAACAGATTTTATCCAAACACATCTTGGTTAATGACGAGCACCGGTTTTTGTACTGTTCAGTGCCTAAGGTTGCTTGCTCAAACTGGAAAAGGGTAATGATGGTGCTGGATGGTGAAGCCACTGATCCCAATACCATCCACAAAGTCAATCATATGGGCTTCACATTCCTTGGAGACTTACCTCCCTTAGCAGTCAAACGCAAACTTCGGGAGTACTATAAATTCATGTTCGTACGAGAACCTCTTGTCAGACTTCTGTCAGCATATAAAGATAAATTCATGCTAAACAACACCTCTTTCCATAAAAGCTATGGAAGAAAGATTGTCAAGCATACGCGGAAAAATGCTGCGGCAAACTCCAAAGGGGATGATGTCTCACTAAAAGAGTTTTTGCAGTATGTAACAGAAAGTCGCGTGGAGGACATGAATGAACACTGGATGCCATTCTATGAATTGTGCCAGCCATGTGCTGTTTCATACGACTTTATAGGATCCTTTGAAAATCTGGAGGCTGATGCTACTCAAGTACTGAAAGAGCTTAACGTCAATGAACAAGTTTCTTTTCCAAAACAGCAAAAGTACTATCAGGCAGGCGGCAGTGGCTATGTAAAAAGCAAGAAATTTGCAGATGTATCCTCAGATGTGTTGAGAAAAGCACTTAGAAAGTATTCTTTGGATTACAAAATGTTTTCATACCAAATGCCCATCATTTGAAAAGAACAGTAGTCTTGAAGTGAACAGTTGCTCTCTTTTTGTGTCTGAGTCCTTCCCAGTTCAAGAGAGAGCCAAGATTCCACTACCAGAAATGCTCCATTCTGATGACATTGCGTTACAAATCTTTCTGATTGGCTGCCGCATGACTTTTCGAATACAGATAACAACAAATCTGATGGTGCAGTCACTACACAACATTTTATAGCATTATAGGCATGTAATGCGTGCAAAGGGTCATGTTGCTATACCCTCTGCACGTATTACTTGCCTATAATACAACTCTGTAATCTGCTTTACCGAAAAAGATGGCAACTGCAGCATTTATTTGTTAATTTTTAGCACAGGAAAACCCTAAATATATTTATTAAAATGTATGTAAAGCTCTCAAACTTTCAACATGAGCAATGTTGTTAGTACGGACAGATTCGGCAAAAACATGGCTTTCTCAGTCTCTGTTAGGTTCACAAGATATTGTGGTAATATGTGCAGCTGTCATTTTTTTTTATGTAGAGTGGATGAAGTGCGAAAAGAGAGATTTGCTGAGATGGGCTATTATGTTAACTTCATAAACATATTACAGGAGAACTTTTATATTTATAGAATTAAAGACTAGGTTGTAAATTAGATTCTACTAACACGTCCAATGGATTTCTCATCAGGGTTGGCCTGGGGCTTTGCGTGTACAGTATGCAGGGGGGGGGGGGGGGGGATTAAATTGGGTATATGGTATTTTTACACTATATGGCTATGCAGTACATTTTGTTGTAGAATGGTCAATAGATTGAGTTGAAAGGTTAAATTTCCCTTGGTACAGCACCGTGCAACCTCCTTGGTCAACCCTGTCTTGTACAATTTGCTAAATAATGTGGATGATGTTTTCAGGACAAATAATTTGAATGTTGATCAGTCTTTTTGGGTTGAAAAGATAAGCATTTTATTTTTCAATGCTTTAGGAGAAATTATTGAACCTGTAGTCAGATACACTTTTTCGACAATTTATGTAAATGTTGGAAATATTTTTTGGTTTATTGAAGGTGGTTGAGGTTTATTATCCTGTGTATAAAAATAAAATAATGTTGCCTTAGCTATATAATGTAAATACAGGATGGAAAGATCACTCAGTACAAAAGAATGATTTATGAAAGTAGTAAATTTTGTTGTCTAACATTAGCTAACATCTGCTTTTGAACATAAATTTACTAATAATTTTCTAAAACTTCTCTCACCGCCATAACTATGAAGCAGCTAACCATTTTAAGCACAATCCAGTGATCAACTTTTAGGCAAACTATTGGCTTTGCAAGGGTGGTTTTCGATAGACCGTCCTTAGGCAGCGCGAGCAAGTAAAATTGCCAATTGCAATATCGCAAACCAACACTATAATATTACGCTCTCGGTTTCTATTGCCTTTTAATAGTTCGGGGTTTCACTGACAGAAACCTCA
The DNA here is from genome assembly GCA_963693305.1 of Meandrina meandrites. Lineage (NCBI taxonomy): Eukaryota > Metazoa > Cnidaria > Anthozoa > Scleractinia > Meandrinidae > Meandrina > Meandrina meandrites. Next base: position 2,873,929 of record OY855910.1, on the reverse strand, counting down.
AGAACCTCAAGCTTGCCGTCTAATTATTAAATATCGACATGATCATCCTTGTGTAGGATGGTTAACAATAAATTGTTCACCAGCAGCCTTGGTGGGACTAGCGGGCAAGAGTGAATTTTTCTCACGCGGGCAAAGCTCGCGACAGCTAGCGGCAGAGTTCAACTCGACTCCTCACTAAAACCCCTCGCTACTTGGCGGCCAAGACCAAAGCATGCGGCCGCCAAAAAAAGGACTCGCTCGTGAAATCCCGCCAGCTACGCAGGCTAGTTCACCAGCTTTTCATCGACATTGAGGTGAATAATTTTTTTAGTGCATACCAGGAACCAGTGAAATAGCCAACCTTTTATTTTAGGACGAAGGATCAAGAAATCCTTTTCCCAAAGCGTCCCAAAACTCTCAAGCCTACGTTTCAGACGAACTAAACCCCGGAAATTTTTTTGGGTGAACCCTGGAGCCCCATCGTTTTGTAGCGGTAGGTTGGAAAAACCGGAATTCGGAATCCGGAATTCGGAATTCGGAATTCGGAATCCGGAATTCGGAATTCTGCACGATGTAGTACAGTAGTACACTTACCAACTAAAAATGATCTTTCCTTACCCGCGTCTTCAGTACAAGATCAACTTGATCTTTACATTGCAAATCAAATATGAGAGAAAGCTGGGCGACTGCTTTCACGAGAGGATACCATTCTTCCAGCACCATCCAGAGATAATTCCTTAAAAGCATTCTCGGGGTTATCAGAATTTGGTGACGCGCCAAACTTTGTTCAAGTTTCGAGCAATGGGAAAATAACTTGCACGTGCAAAAACTTCAAACCTAAAATGATTTGCTCGCATGTAATGTAAGTGTTGCCGAAAAACAAAACAGTTTAAACGAATTTGTCAAGTGGTATCTGAAACAGAAGATACGCTAGATGTAAACGTAAAAGCTTCCAGAAGGAAACCGAGCGCCTCAAGACGTCGAAGGCAAACAAAAACTGACGTTCAAATATATAGCTCTTCTTTGCCGCCAAGTTCCCTGTCTGTATCAAGCACACCTCATCTTCCTCAAATACAAATCACAGCTGACCAAGGACCATCGTGCAGCGTCTCGTTATCATCGGCCTCGTTACATCCATACATACGACCCTCTTTATCTGTTCCTACAGCTCCACCCGTACAACATTCTGGGCTTACTCAATCTTGCAGATATCCGACACCCACTTATCCTTATTTAAATTCACTACCTATTCAAACCGCATCCGTTAATCCACGTGTCGCTGTACCTCCAGGTTTTCCACTACCACCAAAACCTCCCATTCCATCCAGTCACAACCCATACTTTTCCAATCACTATGCCTTCTCGTCCAAATTCATAAGTCCTTTAACAAAACTTCAAAGCTGTTGTGTGACACACCTTTTATTCGGAAACAAACAACAAAATACAGGGAATGTGAGGGTGTTTCTTGTTCTGGTTTTTCTTATTTTCTGTATATATTTTTATAATTTAAAAGTAAGGTCTTGGGTGACCACATATCGTGACTCAACTGCAACCGTCTGATTGTCACGCCCCAAGAGTCCAGAGTTCAGAGTCTAGGTTTTATTACAACTTTAAATTAATAATTTATTTTTTCTTAACATTTATTTATTTATTATTATTATTATTATTTTTAATAAAATTCCGAATTCCGAATTCCGGATTCCGAATTCCGAATTCCGAATTCCGGTTTTTCCAAATTACCGTTTTGTAGCTTTGCTGCAGAGCACGGAACTGAAAGTTTGCCGCAGATCACAGGGAGCCCTCACATCCGTTTAAAATATGAATAAAAGATTATTAACCCACCCTTTGTCCCCTTTGTGTTTTGTGCTTTCTGGCGGCCATTTTGAATTTTTAATACACGCGCGGTCTGCTGGTGCGAGGTCTGGAACCGATATTACAGAAGTCTGGGACGGGCAAGGACGGGCGGCAAAATTCGTAAATTCTCGGAGGATCCGATCGCTCACCGAGGATAAAAAAGTTATTTTCTTAGAGCTCCGAGCAGGCTCCGAGCCATTCTCGTCCCCAGAGTCCGCGATCCAGGCAGACCAGAAGGATCGCGGCCTCTGGGAACGAGAATGGCTCCGACGGATTTCCGTAATATCGGTTCCATATATGGCCGCCATAAAACACACGCGCGATAAAGGTAAGTTAATCTTTTATTCATATTCTAAACAGATGTGAGGGCTCCCTGTGTAGCTTAGCGATCGATTCAACTTTTGTATTCCAAAACACAGCGACCACGTCCATCCAAGAGAAAACAATGACACCGTCAGGAATAATGACATCATACTGCTCATGGATTCCAATGGGAAATTTATTGACCCCAAGATATTCTCTGCAACGTCTGCTGTACACAAATTCTTCTCACCTACTATCGCATCTACAATTGAAATCTTAAACGGAGAACATTTTGGCACTCCTTCTACCATAATTATTCACACCGGAACAAACGATATTGAAAAGGCACCCCTTGATGCATGCTTTGAACATTTCCAAACACTTATTGACATCGCCGCCCAGAAATATCCAAGATCAAAAGCAATCATCTCATCTCTTCTTGTACGTAACGATGTATTTGATACCCAAAGATCTCAACTCAACAGCCGACTAGGGCGCCTGCGTTCCTATCCAAATGTACACTTTGTAAATAATGAAACAATCACAAGAGACATGCTGCATGATCAAAAACATGTTAAGCGACGAAAGATAGGCGTATTGGTCTCCAATCTAAAAGATTGCACCTTCAACAGAATCTCTAAACGCCCTTACATGACGCCAAATACCGAAATAGCCCCAAAACAAAACTCTGTTCTTTTAAATATGCCCAAGTTGAATCATCAGCCTGCTCAACCAACCTTACACCACCAACCAAGACTCTTTGCTGACCAGCATGCTTCACCATCCTTAAAGCAGCAGCCAAGACTCTTTGCGGAAGTGGTTAAGTCACCCAGAAATCATTTTGACTCAGTAGACTCTGAGACTATGTTGAAACTACTTAATATCTATGAGATGATCCGTCAATCATAAACTACCTGAGTGGCAGCGTAGATGATGACTAGCCTTATCAGCAAACATGGTAACTAATTCTACTTATTACTTCTGTAATTCATCCATCTTCTAGATAGAGCTCATTCAATAACCATTTAGTGATAATAGTTAACAATGAACGTTCATCGGCATTTGTCAGACCGTTCTTCGAACCGTTTAAAAATTAGTTGTTGGAACGTAAACGGTCTGAGTAAAAATTCAGTGTTTGATAACAAATTACAAAACTGTGATTTTCTTCATCAATTTCGGGATTGTGATGTCTCAATTATGACGGAAATTTGGGGTTCGGAGGTCAATGAAATACCTGGTTTTGATATTTTTGCACTCAGCCCTCCTAGAAAACTCAACACCAAGAGATCTGGCCGATCCTCCGGTGGTATTTTAGTGGCTGTAAAAAGACCTCTCACGCAATATTTTTCCCTCATGAAACAGACATCAGACTATATATGGGTAAAAATAGATAAAAATATTCTTCAGTTAGACAAAGATATTTTATTATGTTCATGTTATATCACACCAAACCATTCATCTTATTTTGACCCCGATACTCTTCCAAATTTAGAAAATGATATTAATCTTTTTAAAAGAGACTATTTTGTAGTTTTGGCAGGTGATTTTAATGCCTGCACGGGTATAGAACATGATTTTATAAATTACGACAATTGTAATCTCGCACCAGGGGGTATTTCTCCTCCAACAACAATAATAAGGCCAAGAAAAAGTTTTGATACCCACATCAATGACCTAGGAAAACAGCTTCTTGAAATGTGTAAATCTCTAGATTTACGAATCTTAAATGGAAGATGCAAGGGCGACTCGCTCGGACAAATTACCTTCCATGGAAATCAAGGCTCTAGCACGGTTGATTATATCATTGCCAGTCATGACATTTTGCACCTTTTTGAAACTTTAGTAGTTCGCCAGCCATCACCATTTTCAGATCATTGCCAATTAATCACATGCATAAAAATTGACCCATCAGTATTAACAAGCGATGAGGACAGTCTTCAAGAAGAACTTATCAGCCTTCCAAGGCAGTTTAAATGGTCCACAGACTCTAAGGAGTCTTTCACTTATGCACTAAATTCTGATGAGATAAAACAACTTATTCATGATTTTCAACTTTCAAATTTCGAACATGTAGGGAATATCAACACCATCGTTAAGAAATTCACGAATATATTAGAAACTGCTGCAAAGCAATCGTTAAAACTTGTAAAACAAAACAAAAAATCAAAACGTCACTCCAAAATCTGGTTTGATCAGGAGTGTAGTCGTGCCAGAAAAAATCTAAATCATCTTTCCCATAGAACGCATAAAAACCCTTTAGATGAACAAACCCGACTTGAATATCTCTCGACAAGAAGTCAGTATAAACAGCTATTACGAATTAAAAAGCTTCAACACCGAGATAATCAAATTGATGAACTAGTTAAAACTAGACATCCATTTAATTTTTGGACCAATCTTAAATCTCTTTCGAATCAAGTAAAACGTTCATCTGACTCGACTGTTCCTATGCGCAAACTGTATAATCATTTTCAACAATTACACTCTGAACCAAACGCAAATCTACTCGAGAAACAAGAAGTAATAATGAAAGAGTTAAAACACAAAAAAACAATACTACCGCAGCTAAATAGCCTGGATAAACCTTTCTCTGAAGAAGAAGTTAAGCAATCAATTAAAATGCTTAAAAGTAAGAAAGCAGCTGGTCTTGATCGAATAAGGAACGAAATGTTGAAATGTGGAGCCCGTTATTTGACCACTTCTTTAACAAAATTATTCAATTTCATACTTACCAAAGGAACTTATCCAGATTCATGGTCCACTGGGCTTATAAGTCCAATCTTCAAATCAGGGAATAAATCTGATCCCTCAAATTATAGAGGCATTTGTGTCACTAGTTGCTTAGGCAAATTATTTTCCGCTGTTTTAAATAACCGATTACTTAACTACCTCCAAGACCACGATTTAATACATCCCTCTCAAATTGGTTTCCTCAAAGGTTCCCGAACATCTGATCACATCTTCTCGCTAAGAACACTTATTGACAAATATGTGACTCATACAAACAAGGGAAAGTTATTCTGCTGCTTTATAGATTTTCAAAAAGCTTTCGATTCTATTTGGCATGATGGTTTGCTACACAAATTATTATACAAAAACATAGGCGGACAATTTTATCATTTAATTTCTGATATGTATTTAAAGACTAAATGCGCTGTCAAAAACGGCAACAAGAGAAGTTCCTTCTTCGATTACAACAGAGGAGTATGACAAGGGTGTATTCTTTCTCCTATATTGTTCAATTTATATCTAGATGAATTTCCACGCTTGCTAGAATCTTCAAGTGACACAGATTCAATTACTTTACCAAACGGACTCCCTCTTAACTGTTTATTTTATGCAGATGATCTAATCTTAATATCAAGAAGTGCCGCTGGTCTTCAAAAGCAACTGAATATCCTCCACAGTTATAGCGAGAAATGGTTACTAAAAATTAATCTTAAAAAGACAAAAACATTAATTTTTCAAAAACAAAATCGCAAATCAACACGTGATAAGTTCTCTTTCTTTTTAAACGGCATTCCAATTGACAAGGCCTCACAGTACAATTATCTTGGCATTACTTTCAACACAAATGGTAGTTTTGCTAATTCCAAAAAAGGTTTGGTTGAGAAAGCCAGAAGATCAATATTTGCTACTAAACGTTATCTTGACTTTAATAAATTGCCAATCAATACGTGTAATAAACTCTTTGATACTTTATTCCTTCCCATTCTTTTATACGGTTCTGAAATTTGGGGAGCTTATGATAATATGAACTTCAAAAAATGGGAAAATGACCCAGTAGAAAGACAACATACACAATTCTACAAACACTTTCTTGGCCTCAATAGAAGAGCACCTAATGTGGTAGCTCGTAATGAAACTGGACGTCTTCCCTTAAAGTTGAATATCTTATTAAGAATAATTAAATTTTGGATACACCTTGAATCTCTTCCAGAAAACAGTATTGCCAAACAATGCTTAATCATTTCCAATCAATTGGCAAATGAAACAAAATCTTCTTTCATGTTAACGGTTAATGAAATTATTCATAATTATATAGACGTTCAAAAACAATCGCATAACAAAACAATCCAAAATAATATTATGCCCACAATTAAAAGTAATTTACAAAAAATAAAATCCCAAATCTCAAACCATTTAAAAAGACACCAACTGGAGTTAATCCGCTCTAATAAAAAGTTATGTTTCTACTCTATATTTAAAACAGATGTAAGCAAATCTGATTATTTAGAACAAATAAAGAACCTAAAGCATAGACGAGCTGTAGCTAAACTACGGTCAGGCAATCACAGTCTTAGAATCGAGTCTGGACGTCACTGTGTACCTAAATTACCGGAATCTCTTAGGATTTGTCAACACTGCCGCTCTAACCAAATATATGTTTATAAGTGTATTAATGGACTTATGGATCACTCTATGGAGTTACTAGCTCACAGGGACATTCATAGCTATAACACAAGGAATAAAGACATGCTTAGGCTACCTCATGTAACCAAAAATTGGGGAAAGCAGAGAGTGTGTTATCACTCTCTGAAAGACTGGAACAACCTAGACAGAGACACCAGAAATGCTCCTGATCTTGTAAATTTTAAGCGTAGCGTTCTAAGTAGGTTTGTTAGTTAATTCTTTCTTTTGTATTCAAGTTAGTTTTTAATAATAGTTTTTAATTCTTAGGTATTTTTTCGTTTTATTGTATATAGTCTTATTAAGTATTTTTAATCTTAGTTAGGACCTTTCTGAAAACCACTGTATAGTGAATGAAGGCTTCCTAATAAAAGATTATTATTATTAGAGAACGAGAACCATTTCGTATTCCATTGTGATCGTTATAACACTATTAGACAACAAATAACAAATGACATTGTACTTAAATATCCGTCATTTGATCTTTTGAACGATACTGATAAAACTATATTCCTATTTAATAATGTTGATTCCTTCATTTGTAAGAAACTAGGTTATTTTGTATACGAAGCATTACATATAAGAGAAACTTGTAATCTCATCTAGTCTAATGTGATTATTATTATTGTAATTTTACATACTTGTTATTAGAGTAATTTCGTATATTGTTATTTTAGGTAATACCATCTGTACATGGGAATACCAATAAATTTGTTGTTGTTGTTGTTGTTGTTGGATGCGCGCGTATAATACAATTACATTTTGCAAGACAATCTTTTTAGTTTTATTTTTAGCCAAGTAAGAAAAAAATAAATAAGTTATTTACCGGCTTTGGGTCGGTCCGTATCGTGAAAAACTGTGACCTCGGCCTAGAAAATGCTGCCAGAGGCCTGCGGCCGCGGCCTCTGGCAGCATTTTCAAGACCTCGGTCACAGTTTTTCACTATACCAGTGTATACGGACCTCCCAGCCGGTGTCACAGCGGATTTGGACCCCCCGCGGATTTGGACCCCCCCGGTCCAAATCCGCTAGCAGATATGGATCCCCCTTCGCGGATTTTGACCCCACCCCCCCCCCCCCCCCCCCCGCTAAACAATTGGTATTTAAGCTTTGTTTCCTCCTCACTCAGTAAATTTTTCCATTTGCAAGCTTTTTTAACGTTCCCTTGAATGACAACACAAAACTCGTAACTAACAGAATGAAGACAAATGCATATCTCGTTTTAATTCTGCCATGTTTATTATAAATAATATAATAACTTCATATAATAACGATGCAACTTTGCGTTCTATGGCAGGCCTCTTAATTATTACAGAAAATGACTATAATTCAATGACAAGCTTAACGAAAACTAAAGACCTGACTAAAAACAGCGTCTAACTAAGGATCCTGTTAGCAATGGAATTGTTAATATTGTTCAGTTGCGGCTTTCGAAATCGCTCTAGACTAACGGCAACTTATAGGCTTAGAAAAACGCGAAGTTCATTCTATTCTTATTTCACGGCTTAAAATGGACAAAAATAATTGCAATTATAGACCATTATAGACTAACGGTATCGGCACTGTTCCAAAGAAAACGTTTTAACGAAGTCGGAATCTCTTTAAAAAAAGTTGTGAAATGTAAACAAAAAAGACAATGTAATTAGAGTCTTTGAGTGAGTTATTGTCCAGTAACAGTGATAATTTGTTCCAAGTGTAGAGTTAACAAGACAAAAACGCGGTATTAGCAACTTTATTTGAACGCGTATTTACTCCTAGTTTCACAACTAAGGCCTGGTTTAAACGTCGCATTTCACATGCGCCGAATCGAAATGCGACGTTTAAACCAGGCCTAATTTTCAAAGAAGCAATAAAACTCGCGTTTGCGCTTTTTGTGAAAATCTTTCTATTTCAAGTTTACAACTTTTAACAAAGCTTATGCTACAAACAAAACAATGGAATTAGAGTCCAGTAGTGATCTTATTGTCCTGTATCTTTTCAGGTTTTGTAAATTCCCTCGATCGAACATCAGTATATTTTAATAAACTAACTTGACCATTAGGGACTTATTAGCCGAACTTGTTTTATAATAATTTCAGAAGTATACAACGAACTAAAAAAACGCAATTGTAAATTTAGTTCTGCACTTTAGGCTCGGGTAAACAAATATGACACTTGATTCTCGTTTGGAAAACGTTGCTTTGGGATATTGACAATACAATAAATTTTGCAATGGACAATCCATGCTGTGTTTTGTTAACACCGGGACGTACCTTCTCTATTTTCTCCTTTCAATGTCCATGAAATATTCGTGTTGACGTTAAATCATCTTTTCTTTTATTCGTTTACGACTCCAGGAGCACGAAAGTAAAGTATGATCACTTTTGTTGGGGGGGGGGGGGTCCAAATTCGCGAAGGGGGGGGGGGGGGGGTCCAAATCCGCTGGCGAATATGGACTCCCGGGGGTCCATATTCGCTAGCGGTTTTGGACCGGGGGGTCCTAATCCGCTAGGACACCGGCAAATAACATATATGTCAGCGCCGCGGACGATATGTTTCGTACAGTTCTTGGAAGGGTCCTGTCGGGTGGGTCTCTGTAAAATACTGACCGGATGGCGGATGGCGGATGGCGGATGGAAAAATGCGGATGATAAAATGCGGATGGTAAAATGCTGATGAAAAGATACGGAAACAAAGAAAACTAAAAAAAAGTAATAATGAAATCCTGATGAAAGGGAAATTTATTTGCGTTGCTCTCTCAAAAAGAAGACTGTCTATTTAGTCCGGGAGAAGTCCAGCTTTTCTTCTTCATTTACATCGGATCCGAATAAAATGGGGAAGACTTTCATTGAAGAAGAGATACTCGACTTTCCTTTATCATCAGCCGGTCCGTTCTAAAGGCTAGTGCGAGTGAATGAACATAAACGAACGCAACTGAGATCTATGGAGTCGTCCGACGATAGCGACAATTCTGGCTTTGAACGTTTGTTTTGAAAAGAAAATGAATGAAATGAAACCGGATTGCCAAACAAATTAGCGCTAAAAATAGACTCACACATTGTTAGCAGTAAACCCTTTCAAAAGCGGCAAGAATTTTTACAGATAAAATGACAAAACAGAAACAATATTTTAGCAGGAATATCTTTTGATTGGTATTTTAAGTGAAAAAAGACTCAGAAATTTGTTCTAATCGAAATTTTATGGAAGTTTTTCAAAGCTAATGTTGTTGTGATGTTTCGTTTTTCATACAACCTTAAATGAACAGTCTACCAGTGAGGCCGGGTTGAAGATCCTGAATTTATTGAAACGTGTCACGGCGTGGAAATCTGCGAAAACTTTAGTCTAATACTGTAAAGACTCCCTCGCCTTCACTCTGGTAATCACCGTTATAGAACATTTTGATATTGTGAACCAGAAATTAAGGAAATTCACTTCTGATAGTTATTTTTTAATGCATCCTGATTTAATGACAGTTTGATATCTTTATCATGCTTACGTTAGAAGTTACAAATTCTGTCGTGGTTACCTAAATTGTTGATTTTATTCACGTGAAAAATATAGAAAGTAACTGAATGTTAACGCTTTATCCGGAACATAGTCCAAGAGCCAAATTTCACAAAGGGCCTAAAAATAGATTTTCGTAGCACCCCCCTTGATACCTAGTGAAATTGGTATCAAATTAAAGCTGAAGGTCTAAATTATCTCAATCTACTTGTTACCAGGACGGTAAATGGTGCATAAGGGAGAAAGAGCATGTTTTTTCTACGGGGGGAGAGTGGAGCTAGGTTTTGCTTTGTAAATACAAGTGATGTCAAATCGCGAAATACAGGACCAAAGTTGCTAAAATTGTATACAAACACACTTAAAATTAGTATTTTGTCACATTTCAAACTTTTCATGATTTTTTGACGAGTTTTTTACCCGTTGCCATGGAAACGGTAAAAAAAACCACTTCGGATTTTTCCTTGATTACAAATTTCGTATTCTTACGTTTGCAACCCAATTATCACGAAAAAATCCATTGTTTTCTTGTTTTCCCCTTGAAATCGCATTAACTTGTTTGTACCATAATGCATTTCGACCCTTGTCCCATGTTAGGAACTTAGGAACCACATGGTAGGGTCCGCCATCTTGAAAATTTGCTGTACCATCAGAAAAAGTAAGAAATTCTTTTTTTCTTCGCAAACGAAGCCTCCTATTATCTTTTAATCGGTTTCTAGTCTAGATTAATAATTTTTTTTATGGAACATTTGACATAAACATGTTTTTTGGAACAAAATTTTAAGAACTTTTAACAAACCAGCGCCATCTGAATTGACAATACATGAGATTTGAAAGAGAAAAATCGAATAATGTTCCAGGAGCATGGAACTTGTATTTGTTTAAGAGATTTAAATCTAATGATTTGAAAAGTAGAATATTACCTCTTGTGATTTATACAATTAGGTTTTTTATTCCCATGGATGATGTAACGGTAACGCAATGGCAGAGAAACAATCTTAATTCTTGCTCAGTACAACCATCGCATCCACGAAAACCTCAGCTAGGTCAATCTCCAAACTGGGATAAATGTCTGTGTCATGTAGAAGATGAGTCAGGGACGTTAACTAACTTTCCCGAAAAAGTTGGCTTACATTTCAATCGTGCTCAAAGAGACGGAAAGATGCTATGTGGTCCAAGATGAACGGTTTCTGGGAGGAAGGGCCAAAGGGAAAATACCATAGACGACGTTATCAAGTATACACTGATAAGGTAAAAGTCGCAAGGGCCGTTGAGAACCAACGTCATATTCTCATCCAAGACCCTGTCAAAGATAATGATGATTCAATTACCGAGCCTCCGCCAGCAAAACATATCTTAAGGTCCCAGGTTGATGCGTTTGACATAAATAAATGCGCTATTTGTCAACAAGACAAAACAAAGCTAACGAAGAACAAAGGGGCAAGGTCAAGAGAACTGTTAAGTTTAAACAAGACAGCCACTGGGTCAGTGCATCACTACTTATGGCCACTGAGATTTGGGATGACAGATGCCTTTTATTACAATTACAAGGAAAAGACACAATTGCAATTGGAATAAATTATCACAACTCCAGTTGCGTTCAGTATGTGCGACCAGGGGCCCGTGCAAGATTGGAAGAGAAAAATTGCGAGGACGAGGACATAGCTAGCGAAAGCTAGAATAGTGTGTTCAGCAGAATTTGTCAAAGATGCAGTCCTCGGGGAGAAAAAGGCCGTGAAGATTTCAGAGTTCCTAGAACGTTTCGTTAGTAAGTTATCCGAAGAAGGAGAGACTGCACCCAGTTACAGGTCCTCAAATTTGAAGAACCGTTTGATCAAGTCTTTTTGGAAACAGACGTTCGTTCTACCGGTTCGATCCCAATCGGAAATGTTTACAGTTCCCACTTGACAACTGGAGAAGTCGTAGAAACCATTGTAAATACAAGTGGCGAGCAATGGACAGATGAGGACAGAACAGGGGAAGTTCCTCCAGAAGCCAAAAAAAAAAGGGAAAAGTATTTTCACGTCTATCATTCATGTAAGTCGCGGTCGTATCAAGACGGTGGCATCGTTGTCTTCAGTCTGAAAAAGAATGCGGTACAGTGATGGCTCTTGACTGCGCATTCTCGTGCCCTTTTTTGTTGACAAGTTTCGTATGATGACAGGCAATAAAGGAGAAGATTGTCTTCACGAGGAAGCTGGCAAGTCTCAAATGAAACGCGATGAAGAAGATGTAAGGAAAGTAATGGAGGTTGTCAGCAATTGGACGGATCCATTTGAACCATCAGAGAAACTTGCCAGTCTTACTTCTGGTTGTGTAGTGACAGAAACCATCAAGTTAGATTTACTTGCCGCCAAAGAGAAAATATCGGTAGCTCTGACAGCGTTTGTAGACGACAGACTGCTGAGTGATTCTGTGGGTTTCTTTGATCCACTCTCCAAGTTAAAGCTTAGTACGTTCCGTGACCTTCAAAAGATGACAACGGCTTCCATGGTCGCTGGCGTTGTTTGATAGCGCGATGGTGGGGGTGAGGGCTGTATCGGAACGTCTAGAGGATGGGGCAGAGAGCCTGCAGCGCTTGCCAGCCAAAACAATAGCTTCAAACGATGAGGAAGATACCAGAGAGACTCTCCGACTTGGCAGTTATGATTTTCCAAAAAAAATACTGATGCAGGAAGGGAAAGCAAGAAGAGTTGACTTTGTTGGAGATCAGTACCCAGACATATCCATCAAGGGCATAAAGAGGGAAAGAAGAAGCAATACCGGTCAACTAGCCGTCGCCATTACTAGCTCATAGCAGTTCTGTCCACACCAGTGGACAGAACAATGCGGTAGCAACAAAGTGCGTCTTCTGGAGTTCCTTTCTCAGGAGTGTTCGAAGCAAGAATATGCTGAAAGGATCGACAGCCGTGTAATGCATGTTACCCATGGCAACCACTGCACCAAGCTTGTAGCCATAGATGTACGTATGACAGCAACTGACGAAACAGAACTGTATACCAACCAAGAGGAAGCTGATAGAAGGATGTTCCGCCATGCGTCCCATGCATCTTCACATGAACATCAAAGGGTCGTCGTAGTCTCCTCGGATACAGATGTTGAAGTGTTGGCATGCCACTACCAATCAGCCATTCCTGCCGAGCTGACGTTGATAAGTAGAACAAGAAGCAGATCACGCTTAATAAGCGTCCTCCGACTGTGTGAGAAGCTGGGTCCCAGGGTATGCCGAGTCCTTCCTAGTTTGTATGCCTTAACAGGTTGTGACGCTGTGAGTTCATATGCAGGCAGGGGCAAGAAAAGAGCGTTTGAAATGGTCAGAGATAACCAAGTCATAAGCGAAAGTGTTGGAGCTCTTAGAGAGAGCCTTCCCCTGAACGCGCAGAGCATAACCAGGTTAGAAGAAGTGGTTTGCATCCTATTCAACGATAGTCTGTGCAAGCTGGTCAATGACCTACGTCACAAAATTTTCTGCAAAGAAAAAAACGTGCAGTATCACCAACTCCCGCGCGCCAACAAGCGCTGCCCTCCAATACCACCTATAGCGAGCCAACTACCAAGCTTTTCTCTGGAAGAAAGCCTTATAGCCAAAAATTGAGTAAGAACCGGTTAACCATGGATGGCAACTGAAAGAAGGACGCCTTGAGATCGTTTGGACAGACCTGGCGCCAGCTCGCAGGCTGTGATAGAGTTATTTTGCTGTGAGCACCGTAGCAATTGCCAAAGGAGGCGATGCTCATGTGTCGGTAATGGCTTGTCTTGCATAGAAGGTTCTACTTGCTCTGAAGATTGCATGAACAGTGCAACAGACCCTAAAGATGGAGATGACGATGTTGATGACAACGACGAGGGTGAAGACGAGTAGTTAGCCACTGGACTCAGGTTATGGCTAAAACAGACTTTTGCATGTAGTAAGATCCCTTTCAATCCCTTTCTTGCTGATGTAAAATACTGAAAATTTCAGTCTGTTTGTTGTAATATCCTATATATTTTTTTTGCAACATTACGTGATGCAGAGGAAAGTTATCAAGAAAATGTATTGCTAAATAACAGAGCGCAGCTATCTAGAGACACGGCTTGATCTATTTCGAAAGATTTCTTGTTTTTGCCCCTCTAGCTTCACTGTAACCTAAGTTTGACCTTCCATGCATTCTGGTGTTGCCAAAACATTATTGTTATAAGCAATTAAATATAGAAAGAGGTTCTAAATATGACTAGAGTGGCCTTAAGAATTCATGTGAGCCCATTTTCTTCTACAATTAACGGTTACTTTGCTAAAAAGAGGCAGGAAATGCCCTTACCTTGGGTTAGTTTATCAAATTTCGAAGATGAAGGACCCTGCCTTGTGCTTACTAAATGCATGATGGAACAAAGGTTTGACATTCATTGTTGTACAAACAGAGAAATGTAATTACAAGGAGAAAACACAAAGATATTTTTTCCTGATAATTGGGTTGTAATCATAGGAAACAGCATTTGTAATTAACGAAATACTGTAGCAATGAGATATATTCATGGTTTCCATGGCAACGGGTGCAAAAGGCTGGCCGCAGAATTATGAAAAGTGTGAAATATGACAAAATATTAATTTTAAGCATATTTGTAGAAGACGTCATCAAATTTGGGCGAGTATTTCGTGATTTGTATAGAGTTTTTTTAACACTCGTATTTTCAAAGTAAAAAGCATCCCCTCGAAAAAAAATTGCCATATCTCCCTTATGCACCAGTTACCATCCTGGTAACAAGTAGTTTTAGAAAATTCAGACCTTTAGCTTTAATTTGATACCAATTTTACTAGGTATAAAGTGGGGTGCTACGAAAATCCATTTTTGGGACCTTGGCTCATGGACTAACAGTTTTCAGGCATATCACCCGATTTGAAGTGAACTTACTTAGGGGACATGTTCATTAGCAGAGTTATTAAGCCCCTAGCCTCAGCCTCCTTGCTTCCTTCGCCTATGCTCTGGAATCGTCATCACTAAGGGAATATGCTACTTTATTATGACAAATTTGTGGTAAATTAGAAGTTCCTGTTTTTAGTAGCTTATACAAGCACATTATTTGTACGGGGGTGGGTTGCGCACGACATCACAGACTCCTCCAGCCTGAATGACCTTAGGGGACGGGGGAAAAAGGAAGAGCGAAGGATAACCTTGCCCCCTCCCCTTAGGAAGGCCGGATAATCATGCAATTGCCGAGGTAAGTCTTACCTTCAATGATGTTATAGCTCCAGAGCCACCCAATGACGGCTTACCTTACCGCGAGAGCAGTTTAGACAACATATGGGCAACACGAACATGCTTAATTCAATAACCTTTTGGTTTGCCGGTCCGTTTACTTCTCTTTTGAGTCGGGCAAAATGGTAAGATAAATTTGTTCTGGCTATTTCCAATCGCAATTAACATAGAACAATAGTCAGACATAACCATAGCGCTTATAGGCGCCAAAAAGAGCATTCATTCTTACCGCAAATATTTTCACCGCCAGCCATCAGAAGAGGTCCAGAAGAAATAACCATGTATTATCTTGCTGTGATAATCGAAATCTGATTTAACTATTCTCCTTGATTTATTTTTCTTTTTTTTTTCATTTTCTTAGTATCTGCATTTTTTCATCCGCATTTTGCCATCCGCATTTTATCATCCGCATTTTTCCATCCGTCATCCGCCATCCGCCGCCATCCGGTCAGCATTTTACAGAGACCCCTGTCGGGTGCAACTTCACGTATTGCTGGCTTGCACTGTCACGCCACAAAAAAATAAATTAGAAACCGTTCAATGAAAGAAGCTAAGAAAATGAAATGTTATAACAGACCTACACTGGAAAAACTTCTCCAAGTCTCAGGTCTCTATGATGCGCCGTTTCTGAGTTATTTGCCAAAAAAAATTAGAATGAGCTATCGTGGAAATATCACATTGAACAAGTTGCATCTAAAATATCAAAAATGACAGGTATAATGGCAAAGGCAAGACACTACTTATCTCTCAAAACTTTACAGACAATTTATGACACTATGGTACAACCTTACTTGACATATTGTAATATTGTTTGGACAAGTACATATCCAACTAGGCTAAACTCATTATTTATGATACAAAAAAAGATAGTTAAAATTATGACTTTTAAAAATTACAGTGAAAAATCTAGGCCACTTTTTGTAGCATTAAAGATTCTTAATATATACGAGTTAAGGACGTTCGCGCTAATTGTTTATGCGCATCCTTACTGCGCACGTAATTCCTGTCGCAACGCTACGCCACGTCATGCATCGAGCGCGCGCGCTGAGAAAACTTTCCAACCACATATAGGGTGAGTAGCCGTTGCGATAACTTCGCTTGCAGTTTGCTCGCTTAAATGGTCGGTGACCCCTACTTTTTTCTTAACAGATCACTTTTGTTAACGATTATCTACGTTTTGTGAGAAAATGAAAAAAATCTATCGATTAAAAGGTTGATTTTTTTTGCCCCACGCACATTCGAATTCCGCTTTTTGATCTTTTCATTTTGCCGTACGACGGGTTCAAATGCCTCTTCCAGGGCTAAGTTTTGCATAAAAGATGGCAACACTTAAAATTATTTTCGCAACAGACGCACTTCTTCAAAATATCACCAAGATCGTTTGCCTCCGTTTTCTCATCATCGATAATTTAAACTACAAACCTTGAAAGCCGTGCGAAATTACGTGCGCCAATTTTTCAAAATCAGGGTAGTTTTCTACAGACTTTATCTCTGAAACGAAGTCGGTGACCCCCACTTTTTTTTGTATTTCTGAAACAAGTAACTCATTATCCGTCCTCAGTAAAAATTTTAGAAAAATCTATCGACTAGAAAATTTTCGCGCGAACGTCCTTAAATATATACCAAATGTCACTTTTTATGTATTCCTACTTTAATGGTAATCTACCAAGTTATTTTTGTAATTACTATAGATTAAATGAAAAGATCCATAGTCACAATACACGAACATCCTCAAACATATATATTGATTATAAAAGGACAAATTATGGGAAATTTTCATTAAAATATAGGGGGCCCCAAATATGGAACAATTTACCTAAGGATCTGAAGACACAGAAATCATATCGACTTTTTAAAAAATCAACTTAAGACTATATTCAAAATCATATGCAGTCCTTTAATTATATAAGCTAGATTAGTAAAAAATAGCAAATCCCATGTTAATATATTCAATAAATACTTACATCCATCTGCTAAATTGTAAATAGTATATGTATGTATGGGGATCTTCTTAGAAAAGCTCAGTAGAGCTTGCTGAGATCTCCAGCCATTATATACATTATCTTATGTAGCAGATATATTTGACATTTTGTAAAATAGAATGAATATAATGGAATAAAGTCTTTCATATGTGCATGTTGCTCTTCGGAAAATTTGAAAGAGCGAGTTGTGCATTGAAAGGTAAGAATTTCAGAAGACCTCACACTAATGAGTTTAAAATTTTATGACGTCACATGCAGGCAAATATCTCGAATCAGTTGAGCTAATCAAAGGCCCTTTGGGCTGTCTCGTGTCAGTCAAAAAGAGATTAAAATATACTTTAATAAATAGTTATTATAAAAGTAAATGTTTTGCTAAGCTGCAAAAAGCTTGTATGTTATTTACGCTTGCAATATTTACAGGAAGTTCATTAAAGACTTTCGCGCCACTAAAAAAATAGGTGTTCTTAGAAAATTTACCATATCCGGGGATAGGGAAAGCAGAGACGGGGGAACATTTTGCTGGGATAATATTTAGTCTTCTTTTTCCATACGCGGGAAAACAAAATGAGAGAACACATATTATTTATGATTTTTACCAAAAAGCGTCCGTCCTCTCTATTTCCGACGTAAACTGAACGCAAGAGGAATTGAGCGTTACTCGAAGCACTCGTCCCCCACGTCACCTCCTTGCGCCGACGTTTTGCGCTGTTTTCCATTTCTTTTGTTATTTATTGCCCGTTTTTAACGATCAAAGAACAGTATCAGAAAATAGAGTATTTCATACATGTTTCTTGTGACGAAAACGCTGAAAATAGAAATGCCGATATGTTTGTAACGAACGTTTTACACATATCCAGGCAAATAGCATTCCCAAGGTAAATAACACCAAGGTAAACTCACCGCGGGAATACGTTACCGAGGTGTTTGCGGTCACACACTTAACACTTTACGAAGGTCAATTTTTTCATACTGTTTTCGGCGCGAAATGCGAAAATGGGTAATTCAAGGGTGCTTGCTTAGCATCATCTCGCTTTTATTATTTATACTGTTTCGACAGTCCTCTACTGCTTTGTTATGTTAGTGTTTCAAACAGCGAAGAAATAGAAGGCGAAGACTCCGTTTATATAAATCTCTTTGTTGGATTTTTCTAAACCTTGAGATGAAATCGAAATACATATAAGAAGACGCACTATAGATCTTCCTTGACTAGTGTTGTATTTAAACGCCAAATTTCCAAAAAAATAGCATTTACTTACAAATCAGCAAGCCATCAAGCTATGATTCTAAGAAAGACCACGTTTTTGCTGCCTTGAACACGCAAAGTTGACCTCAGGAAATCTAAACCTCACGCCATCATATTTAATTTCAAATTTCTCTGTTTATTTTATTTGCTTATCTTTGAGGTTTGCCTCGCGATTGGTCATTTTATCTTGGGGTACTTGGAAAACCTACCTATTTGCCTCGGTAACTTTCATAGGCGATTCTTTTGTTCTTTTTCACACCGCCATAAATTTACCTTGGGGGAGCATTTTGCTGAGATAATTTTTAGTCTTTTTTTTCATAAGCGGGAAATAAAAATGGTGAACAGGCCATGAAAATAACAAAACACTCGGGAAAACAAAATTACAAAGCACGCGGAAAAACAAAATGACAGAGCACATATTATTTATGATTTTTACCAAAAAAACGTCCTCTCTATTTGTGAGTTTCCCGAGGTAAAGAGCCCTTTTACCATGTTAAAAGGACGATGTGTAACCGCAACTTTATAAATTTGACACACTACACTATTAACCTATTCCGTACTTGAAAGCCTACACCGCTACACAGATCAAGCAATTTGTTCCAGTCAAATTTTGTTAATTACATTTTATGCAGTTACGAAAAAACTTTCCGTAAATATTCTCGCATCGCGACTGCATAAAAACACAAAATCCCGCTCCGGCTCTTTCTTGAAATTCCCGCTTACCGCTCCTGTTTTCAGCTCCCATCCCGGCCGAATATCACCACATCTTCTTATCTGGGTTTCTTAACGTGAGGTCTGTCTTTGACCTTGTTAAAGGGCAACTCTTGGGAAATTTACCCCGATTTTTTTATTTTTTCTATAAGTTGTTTATAGCAATAGCAATCTTTAGAAGGTAAAATTTTTTAGATATCGGCCAAAATGAATTTACTACGAATTTTCTTTTACGCCAATTTGGCGGCCATTTTGAAAACGTTCGGATTTTGGTACGTCACGTGATGCTACGTCACAGGTGTGGAAGGCAGATTTGCTTTTACTTCTGATAAGAGGAAAACACGCCAAGCTTCTCTTCATAAATGAGAATGACAAGGAGAGAAAGACCCTATGCTGTTCAATGATGTCCAAGATAAAAAAGGTAGTGCTTCAGTGCTTAAATATGAAAGGAAATAAACTTAAAAAGAGTAAATCATGTGTTTGTGAAACGAAACAAATCCGTCAGATTGATCGGCCTTCTAAAGTCAGCAAATGTACATAGCTTTATAATACGATGCATCCTCTCTTGCACCGTATCGTGATAAAGATACCTTTTGTCTGGAGTAGATAGTAAATTCAAAGGGGTATGCGAGTGCTGACTCCCATAATTTGTCAGAAATCTCTTCATTTATGAGCAGGAATACTGAGCCTCTATATGTCCTATATGTAAGCGAAATCCACGTGTTCGGAAACAGACCGATATATTTTGATTCTGTTGTTGAGAAATTTGTAGCCACCCTCAGATTTCTCCTGCTGTTAATTGGCAAAATAGAAAGCAATTCCCACCAGCAAATGTAGTGTTTCTTTGAAGTATATGCCTTCGAAAGGCGCGCGTGATTTGCGTGCAGGTCAGTACTGCGCAATAAGAAGCCACTACCCCGCGCGCTAGCAGAGGCGCTCTCGCGGGATATAAAATTATGCGAAGAAATGGGGAATCAAATATAAAACAATATCCGGATAACTAAGAGAAGAAGTGTTGCGTGAAGTACTTATTCTGTGATTCCTTTTGAGAAACAATTGTTGTAAATTAGGCAACCTGGGGTGTAGCATGAAACCCGGGTATGAAAGCCGGTGTCACGCTCTTTCCCTTCACCCTCCCTAGCCTGACCACGAAAGAGTTTCGTGTGCAGATTCGAGCAGATGTCAGTTGACCAGATAACTAAAGGAAAACATGCCAAAAGTTGTAAGACACGAAGAGCGGAACGACCATTTCAAATGCAAACCATGAATTAAAACGCAAGCAAACGCGAAAGTAATAAGGAGCCAAACACA
Source organism: Meandrina meandrites (assembly GCA_963693305.1). NCBI lineage: Eukaryota > Metazoa > Cnidaria > Anthozoa > Scleractinia > Meandrinidae > Meandrina > Meandrina meandrites. The sequence goes on along the minus strand of OY855910.1, from coordinate 2,853,423 downwards.
GCACAATTTTCGATTTTCGTGGGGGTGCTTTTCGCAAAAAGATAAGAAATTGCAAAATAAAAACATGAAAACTTAATTATACCGATAAATATAAAATCACGCACTGCAGGGTCGTGTAATAGTCCCGGTGGCAGTAATCAGTTAACAAAATCATTCTACAGTTTTACGCATACAAGCATGCACGAACAACCTTGAAAAAAGTTTCCTCGAGGCAAGTTGTTTCAACTACAGAAAGCGCAAACTCCCTTCTCCCAACAAAAGGAGTGAAGAGACCCAGCAGAGTTTTGTCCACATTTAACTGCAAGCCTGAGTATGTTCTAGATAAAATCTGCCGCAGAATTTCGAGCATTATAGTCTAGTTTCGGTAGCTGGCATTTCGCCGGCAGAATTCTTCGTTTTCGAGCAGAATTTAGAAAAATCGGTAACACAAAGGAGACAAAGAATTTAACTTGCGTTTCTGTATTTGCAAGCTTTCAAACGCACAAGATAGATAGTGTACATTAGGCTGAAGCTCAAAACCTATACTATTGTGATAACTGTGATAAACATGAGCAAAAATATTTGAAGACCGAATATAAACAACAAAATGCAGCAAACAGTTTGGTTGTATAAAAGCATGTTTAATTAAGCTTCTCGCGTACATGCAAATAATAACAAGGCTTTTCAGGTTTGACTTAGCTCACAAACAACTGGCCGAGGTAATAGAGAAAGAAACTGTACATTTAGGACTTCAATTCACTCACCATTCGTCGCCGTCGGCGGTGAGGAGGTTCGATATTTTACTCCCTTTCTCTGTCTCGCTGTTTTCCCTGGAGGCTCAAAACGCCAGGGTTGAAATACCATAGAAGGTTCTTAATCATCCCCTGACATATCCCCTCCTATAGCTCTCTAAAAATCAGTGGAGTCGCTAGCAGAAGTTGAGCTCTCACTGCAAGAATTTGAGTCAGCCATGTTCGTGACTTGTTGCGGTTCCACACCTGTGACGTACTGTATCACATCTCGTGATCATAATCGAAGCATTCAGGGCGAAATGTCACAAAAGCGGTAAAATACGAAGTTTTACGTTAAAATTAATTTTTGCTTCCTGTGTAATTTTGGAAACATTCGGAAGCTTTTACTGAAATATAGTTTTCTAGCCAAGAGTTGCCCTTTTGAGATGTTTGTAAGATAAATCAAGCTTAAGGCTTTTTTTAGCCCCCTAATGCAGCCGACTTAAAATGATTTTATCTCAGCGTACTGATAAATATTTCTCGATGATCACCAATTCTACTGGGAAGAAGCATGCCATCGCAAGTGATGTCGAAGTACTTGCTACGGCAAACACAAAACGAAAAAACCTCGCGTTAAGTCTGCTGACAGGACTGAGAAAGAAACGCACGAACTTCTTGAAGCGTGGGCCCCCAAATTCAGTAAGCTGTGGGGAGTTTCACAAAGAAAAAAATCAAAATCTGGAACGATATCTATTCTTCGTATAAAGAAAGGTGTCCAGAAAGCCAGAGAATGCCACAGCAGCTGAAGAAACGGCAGCAGAATCTAGAGTACGAGTTCAAGCAGCGATCTCGCTCGACTGGAGAAGATGGAATTCAGAAAATTAAAGAAGGCTTCCCCTATTTCAACATCCTGAGTAAAGAAAGGGGAGAAAGTACAACTCCAGACTGGCATGCAGAGTTCTTTTATTGAAATGTGTGAAAAGAGTATGGAACAGGACAACGCAAGATTTGAGCGATCAGCTGAAATGTTCCGTGATGCCCAGAGCAGGCAAATGGAACAAGCAAACGCCATAGTTGACATTTTTAAAGATTTAGCATCAAAATAATTGTCTTTATCTAATCGTTTATCTTCTGTTATTGAAACGATACTTACAATTGTTGTGCAAAACTCACGTAGCAATCAGTCTTTTTTAGGATGCTCGTTTTTTGTCCAACCTTTTTCAACGGCAATTATCCAACGAACTTTCAACATGCCAAATGCTCGTTCCACCACAGGCGGACCACCCTATGTGTTCGTGGTTAATAATTGTTGACATGAGGTTATGTCGAAATCAATGGCGCGTATAGAAGATATATAGAGAAATATTACGTCGGCTTCGATTTACTGCAAAATATAAAAATTACTCTAAATGATTCAATAAAAATTAAGATGAAATGTTGATTGAGTCTTGTGTCATGTTTATTCGCCACCCGAGCCCTTTAAAGCGTTATTTTGCGAGATCATTTAGCGACCGGTCTGACTGGTATAAACAGAGAGAGAAGAGAGAACAAGGCAGGCAGCTTTACCGCCGGCGGTCGCGACCTTGTCCTATTCAAGCTAGAACGGACGCTAAACCATCAAAATTCTCGCCTCGAAAACACGGGCATCCGAACAACTAGATATTTCTCTGTCCCTGTGCCGAATTAGAGCTTCGTCCTTCCAATATTTTCCGAGAAAAGCGATCCCGAAGTCTCAAAAGTAGCTTTCTCCATATGATCAGTGCAAAATTCTGAACCAAAGGAATGTTAGGAACGCGAGCCCATTCGAATCTACCAATCAACGCGTCGCGACCGTTGGGGCGGGCTTGGGCATTTGAACTGGCAACGGTCGCGACGCGTTGATTGGTAGATTCGAATGGGCTCGCGTTCCTAACATTCCTTTTGTTCAGAATTTTGCACTGATCATATGGAGAAAGCTACTTTTGAGACTTCGGGATCGCTTTTCTCGGAAAATATTGGAAGGACGAAGCTCTAATTCGGCACAGGGACAGAGAAATATCTAGTTGTTCGGATGCCCGTGTTTTCGAGGCGAGAATTTTGATGGTTTAGCGTCCGTTCTAGCTTGAATAGGACAAGGTCGCGACCGCCGGCGGTAAAGCTGCCTGCCTTGTTCTCTCTTCTCTCTCTGTTTATACCGGTCGCTAAATGATCTCGCAAAATAATGCTTTAAAGGGCTCGGGCGGCGAATAAACTTGACACAAGACGCAATCAACATTTCATCTTAATTTTTATTGAATCATTTAGAGTAATTTTTATATTTTGCAGTAAATTGAAGCCGACGTAATATTTTTCTATATATCTTCTATACGCGCCATTGATTTCGACATAACCTTATGTCAACAATTATTAACCACGAACACATAGGGTGGTCCGCCTGTGGTTCCACTACAGATCGTAGCGGTTTTAGGTTTTAAACTTTCTCTGCTCCTGAGTCAGGCGTCCTCTGTCCGGCTAGGGTTTCACTAGCCAGTTCGTTAGTGAATAGGCACTGTCGACAGCTAAAAGGGGCCTTATTCCTGTTCCATTTATATTGCCTGTTGGACCACTAAGAATTTGCGTTCGCTGCAAGTTCATAAATCAAACACTCTTTCCTAATTGTCTCAATCATTCCATTTAAAAAATGTACAAAAATTTCATGTGATAAAACTGCTCAAATTTAATACATCTCTTTGACTGCTTTACATTCTACGCCGTGATTTTCCCTTAAATAAAAGTTCAATTCTGTTCAACTAAAAAGCCATTTATAATTAACACTCTCATCCGACAAACGATTACAATGTCATGAACCAGCAGAAAAGCAAAAAACTTTCAATGCAGCAATATCTTTGAACTCCTACTTAATTATAAACAAAAATTATTTGTTCTTTCACAACACGCGCACGCGCGCACAAAATCCGGCGGCCTCACAAAGCAAATCTTGGCATGGCAGGAAAAATATTGACATGACGGGAAAATTCCGCCGCCTCGCATATTCTCGTGTCGTCATGACAACGTCATGACGACACGAGACAAAAATAGTCTGTTAACCACGGGTAAATTTACCTCTTCTCACGAAGCAACTAACAGGTAATTATTATGTTGTTGTTGTTCTGTAGGATTGAAATTGTCTGTTTGCTTGAAATGGCACTCGAGTAACAAACAAGTCGCACGGCAAACCCGCCATTTTGACGTGACAAGTTCAGTCCAATACCGTTCCCAAGGAAATCTGGTTTGGTTGAATGGGATATGCGATCGCGCCCTAGGGACGTTCCATTTTTTATCCGCACCCCCCCTAAGGATGTCGGGTAACAAAATCGAGGGAGCGGATATGAACACCGTTAATTTTCTACCCTCCGGATTTTATTTTTCAGCCCTTTTTCACTCCCTAAGGATGGCGGTCTTCCAATTTAGATCGTTCGGATTCAACCATGGATTCCATTTTCCACCCTTCGGATTTTATACTTCATTCCTTTCTTACTACCTAAGGATGGCGGCTTTGTAGATTTTAGACCCTTCGGATTTCTTGCTGTTTGCCCCTTTTGTTTACCTAAGGATGGCGGCTTTCTAATTAAGACCGTTCGGATTCATTTGTCTCCTCCTTTGGTTTGGATTTCCTTCTCTTTCCCCTTCTCTTTCCCCTTTTCGTTACCATTAGATAGCATAACAATACTCCATAAATAATTTACAGTATTCATGATATAATAATAAAAATAATAAAAATAATAATAATGACAATGACGATAAATAATTAACAAAACTTTATTGAGCATTTTTCATACAAACTTGAATCTTATGTGTATGTGGTTAAAAAATATATATATACAAATTCTGCCTACGATGACGATAATGATAATAATAATGATAATGATAATACATTTATATAGCACTTTTTCTAAATGTCTAAATGTTAAAAGAAAAAACTGCTAAAAATATGCTAAAATATCAGCATCCACAAGCACAGAGTAAAGGGTGCTTTTTTGAGTCTACGTTTAAGTGTCAACTGATGTTGAGTCTTAGATTGTGACAGAGTATTCCACCGTGATGTCGCAGCAACGGGAAAAGAAAACCCAACATAAGTTTTGAGACTATAGGTTGGATTCAAAGGCAGTTTTTTGCAGACATGAAAAGCTGTTTTCTCGAGAGTTGATAATGAGTAAGCAAGTCAAGTAAATACATAAGAGCTTGGTTGTGTAGCACTTTAAATGTCAGAAGAATGTTCAATGAAGTTTCACGAGGATTTATATTCTGGCCCTTCAGATTACAAATCTTGAATACGTTAAAATCTAGATCAGCAAAGCATAGCTTATTACTATTATTATTATTATTATTATTATTATTATTGTTGTTGTTGTTGTATTTTGTTTGGTTATCTTTTTCAATTAGCAAAATATCTTTTCCAGCCAATTTAGCCATTCTTGCCATGCATTGTAGAAGCATTATTCTATGGATATAATGGGGTTCCGAAAATGTCTGTTTCTCTTCAAGGATGGTTTTCAGCTATCAGCCTATAGAAACGTCAAGCCCGATAGAAAGCTCGAGTTGTTGTAAATAAATAGAAAACAGTGGAAAAACCAATCAGATTCACGGATCTTCAACAGAACACAAATGAGTTTTTACTATTGAAATAAAATATACTGGTTTTTTATTAATCTAATAAAAGCCAGAAACGTAAGTTTAAGTCACAAACCACTTTTTTATTAGGGAAACTGATCAAACTACATCTAACTGTTTTAGGAGATCGAAAAAACGAGAATTTTACCATATGGTTCAGTTTATCCTAACATGAGACTGCTCACACTTTTGCAGCCCGAGCTCAGACAAAAAATAGTTCCTCAGTACCTTATTTTTAAAACTACCCCGAGTTTATATAACAGGTATTACCTTCGTTACGAATACCAGAAGGGGTATCGATTTCCAAATGGAACATTATGTTATATATAAACGGGAACCGAAGAAATAAGTTGATCCGCGCAGCCCAGTTGAAAATCCAACCACTGATCCTTGTTTTTGCACGCTGGCTGACCGAATGCCACAAACATGCACAAAACCATTTCAAGTTAATTGACGTCGATTAACTCCGCCTCTGCGACGTGCGAAAGCTTCTCGATGTCCTTCATAGTCCTTACTACCGGCGTTTTTAATGTTATCGTTCCATTAAGAAATATACACAAAGAGCCCTAATTACACTCCTCGCCACAAATTCGGTGAATCCAGGAGAAATTTTGTAGAGCAAATAACCTTAAATCTGTCATTTGTAATCTTGAGGTGTCAATTTGATTGGCATTCGCCCATTTGCCCGGTGGTTTGTTCACTTAGCGCGTGGGAATCATTACGCGAGGGATCATTGAAAAACTATCTTTCAAAGAATCGTCGATAGAATGGATGACGTTCGTTCCTGGCTAGCTAAGAGTAATCTTCAAAGGTTCGAAGAAATTTTTGAAAGCAATGGTTACGACGATTTGGACGTGATCGCTGAAATCAACGAGGCAGACTTGGATGCCATGGAAATTACTTTACCCGGTCATAGAAAAAAATACTTTTGCGGGTGCAACAGCTGAAAGAGCAAGCTGGTCATTGTGAAGGTAAATATAATGGAAAGTTAAGTTCTTTTAGTTGGTTCAGTTTTTGAGCACTAGTGTAAACTGAGTAAAGATCCTACAAGGAGAAGGAAGATTGGTTCGACAAACCAGGGAGTTCAACAAATCTAGGGTTAAATTGAAGTGTCTGACTGATTAGGAAACGAATTTTGATTCAAGTTATCTTGAGTTTCCAAACAACGATCGAAGGGGTCGAGAAATTGGGATTCCACTGTATTTGCATTACGTTTGCTCACGCTAAAGAATTTGCTGTCACGCTAAATGATGAAGTCACGCTTTCACATTGCTAGGTAAAGGTGGCCTGGACCTAGTTATTTGCGAGATAGGGTAATTTTTTATTCGCGCCTTTTGGTAGGAAAAAAGCCCCCATTTTTTTATTTTTGGCATCATAATTAAACAAAGCTCGACTTTCAAGAAAGACCTCTTTTTCTGTTGGAGAAAAATTTTTAAAAGCTCAGTTCCAACAAACATGCCCATAATTTCAGAATCAGACAACAGATTTTTTCATACTTTGCCAAATAAGCCTCGGACGGCTGAATTTTTTTTTATCTGAAAGTTTCATGACAAAACTGACCATACACTCGCTCCACAAAATGTTGGTTAAGTTTCCCCTAAAAATGATAATGCTACCAAAAACTTTATGAAAAAACACGTTAATTTGTAATCAAAAAACTGCAGCAAACAAAATCAGCGTTACAAGAAGCACAATTGTATAATGCGTGTAGGCAAAGAAATCATGTAAATATGTTATATTTGATTTTCATATGGCAGATTTTTATCCCAGTTGCCAAGATCTCGTTTGAAAAACTTATCCATATGAGCGCCGTGGTTAACTTGGGTTGCCCTTGTTTTTTGATCGATTCAAATATGTCGACAAAATTTCCGTGTGTTAACTGGAAAGGTTGTTTGACTCGGGATAAAAGTTTACCCATACGAACGCCTCAGTTCGGTTTACCGGGACGGTACTTTGTTTGATAAAATAGCTTCGTGAGCATAATGGCATAATTTTGCCTTCTATGTATTTCTTCTTTCCACTGAGAAGTATGCGAAATAGTTTTCTTACTCAAGTGAAAGCTGCGATAGTGGCGAACGATAAAACTTTTATTGCGTCATTTTGTTTTTGTCCCGGTGGATTTCAACTTCGTAGCTGTCTAGTCACGTAATTCTACTTTTAACCGGCTGTTCGTGCGTTACCATCGAAGTCAAAATACCGGCGGAAACGTTTCCAAGATTTCCGTCAATCAAACTTTGAAATGACGTTTCGCATGAGCGATCATGAAGTTTAACCGGCGATAAATAAATTGTATGCTGACAGAAGACTATAGGAACTCGGTCAAATTTAACTTTATTACACAACAAAGACATTTTAAGGATTTTTTTCGCGACTAAATAAAGATTACTTTTATACAATGCCGACACTGCTAGACTGAACGTCGCGATAAATTCCACGGCTCGCCGAACATAATAAAAAAAATGTTGTACCTTTTATTTTTGAGATGTTTTTTCTGACGGTTTAGTGAGACAAAACCCTTAAGCTACAAAACAGTTGAACTTGCGCCCTGTTAAGGAGTTTTGGGCCGCGGAATAAAATTTATTTTTCGCCAGTTCACTTTCGTGATCACTCGCCCGAAACGTTGTTGGAAACCCCTTCCGTTTCCGCGGTTTTTTGATTTCGATCATCGCGTATCAATGCAAACGGTACGTCTGCGGAAAAAGTTGAAAGTGGTTTAAATTTTTCCACAGATGCAAACTGTACATACATCTTGCTCTATTTTATTTTAAGTTCGTTTTAGGAGGGTGGACGCAGATGCACATGTGGCAATTAAAAAAATGAATATTTGTCTCACCAGGACCCGCAACCAAAAAGCAAAGACAACATGATTTGGCCAATTCAAAATCGACATCACCAGAAACTCAAAGAAATGATTATGACCCAACTGAAACCCCAGGTAGCCCGGAAGGAGACCATTTAAAGACGGAGCCAACTCCAGATACCCCGGTAGATAATTCCGATGTTCCGGAAGATGAAAGCGTAATCAGTGCAGCCGTGGAAGAATCAACTGGTAAAGCCAGTGGTAATCAAAGCTTTAGCGGTTCTCCCTTCGCTTCCTGGGTTACCGGTGGAAAAAAATTGGCCTTTTATCCAAAGGCTGGCCAAAGAGGTGTCAAGATTTTTTCAGAGCACGAGTTAGGTAACAGAAAGGGGTTAGAAAAATTGAGAAGATTCTTTTGGAATCTCAAGGCCGAGGAAGTTTGTTCGAATCCTAGTTTCTTGAAGTGGTCTGTGTCTGAAATTCATGGCCTTATCGACACTTGTTGGACTCTTAAGAAAACGTCTCTACTCAAAAACGAAGCTGAGAGGGTAGAAGCCGCAGCAGCTGAAAGTGGGAAAAAACTTAAACAAAATAAACAAACAGTGACCAACAACGTAAACCGTATGCTGCAAAGTCACAAGGAAGTCATCGCTTTGGATGAGAAAGTTAAGGAGGCCAAATCGTCATCGAAGAAGATTAAATTAGAGAAGAAGCTAAGTCAAGAAATGACCGAGCTGAAAACTGCCCAGGAGTCGTTGCGAAAAGCATTAGAAGCAAAAAGGGCACAGCTTGGCACTTCAATCCAGTACGAGCAACAGAGTCTCAAGGAAATTAAGGCATGGGCCTCTAGTTATTCGCCCAAAAAGTGAGGGGGTAGTCTATCTTTTGAAGCTTTAGTTGTAGCAGCATGAAACTTTGCCAGGTCCATGGATTGTCAATTGTTGTCATTTTATCATGTCTAAAATATGCAAATTAGGTCACGTGACATCTTAGAGGCCAAAAACTATCTTATGTAAAATAGGAACACTTTTTCTTGCTTCCTTATAATTGTTGTTAGTTTTATAACTTTAAGACAATTAGTTACATCGTTTCTGTGCTTGGAAACGTTAAGATATTTTAAAAGAGACGTTTGAAAAGACAAATCACTTTTATGGGGAGACTGGGTACTAGTAGCAAAAACCGTTTATTTCAAAAAATAATCAAATATTCAACAATTGCCAAGCACAGTTTCTTTGCTGTTGCTATTAGGACTTGTCTTGTACCAGTTCAGTTGAATCACTCTTACTATAAACTGTTCCCATTTTTGCTTAAAGATTTTCCACGATTATTTGGCGTATCAAGTCACGTGACCTAATTTGCATAATTTCGACCTGTCAAAAACTCGTCACTTTTGGGGACGTATTTGTCTACGACAATTTTATGTTGTTATGAACAACGCCTTAGGAGCTAGACCACCCCCTCACTTTTTTTGTGGGAAATAACTGTTGACCCATGCCTTAATTTACGCGAGGTGTGGACACAAGTCTTCTCAGCAAAGAAGACATCGAGTCAATAATAACAGCAATGATCAATGATCATGTGGATACACCCAAAGCTGGAGATTAATTCGTTTTTTGATGTCTCGAACTGGTACTAAGTTAATACATTTCCAGTGTAACAGGTTGTGTTTAATAAAAATTTCGCTAGAATAATATCCAGGAAAATTTTATGGAAAACTCCCTGAGCATTTGATGGTTGTTCAGAGGTGTCAAGTCATTTAGCAATCAAGTAGTTTCATACATAATGCAAAAAAGAACGACAATATACTAGTATCTCTGGGCAGGTTTCAATCCGGTGAGAGTTCAGTCAACCCGTCGAAACACAAATATTAACATACTAAGTCATACTAAGTGTTTTCAGCTTCTTGAAATGTTATGTTTGAAAAAGATTTTTTATGTCCGGGTTTTGGGGGATACAAATCTAGCTGGGAGTCAACCGACATTTCTGATTTATGATTACAATTGTCACTAAAAAATGATTGATTAGGAGCCGAGTTTCCCCGATTACCAGTCGCGGTCTAATTTACCTCTTTAATAAATTGTTGTTGTATCGCTTTTAGCTGTCACGGATCTCGATGGCCGTCACGTCGAGAAACGGATTTCAACAGGCATCACGTCACGGATCTGACGATAAATTCCTACGGCAAATCTCTCGCGTTACATGTCTTACATGATAATTCGGTTGTGGCGGGATATACAAAAAGAAATGGCGAACCGAGATTTGTGCCGACAATTGTCTCACTTGATTCATTTCTATAGGTGACCACACGGTTAAATTCCAAAGCATTATCTAGCAAATTAATGTAAAAATGATTAAGTGCGGTTATTTTGTTTTGAACTGCGTGAAACGTCCGTTTAACGAAATTAAAATATCTTGCGGGGTCAGCTGGGCTCCATATACTACAAATAACGAACTCGGTGCATTTTATACCACAAATTAGCGTCATGTAGGAACGTTAACAATTATTTTCTCTTTTCTTATCTTCTCTAATTTACCGCGCACGCTGCTCGTACAAGCTAGAGCGCGCGAGGTGACAGAAGATAACGACCGAGTTAAGGGTTGAGTTGAGTTTAAGTTGAGTTTGAGTTAAGATTGAGTTAAGATTGAGTTACCGTTTTCCATTTCTATTTGCTAAAAAAAGTGTTTAATTTAAGATGCGAATTACTTTTTATGACCAAATAAAGCAGTTGTTCATGCAAATGCGAAACATTTTCCAAAAACAATCCAATACATTTTTGTTTATTTCCATGCTGTTAAAATAAAATAAAATAAAAAGAACATAAACTAAAATACAAGGTCTAAATTGAATCCAACAATATGAAATGTTACGCAACATGGGGGTTGACACTAAATTTTAATGTCAAAAGAAACATTCAGCTCTACTTCGATCTTGTGTTATCCACTACACCGTTCATTCTTCTCTTATGTATGATCAAACTATCTCCTCGTTAATTCAATTCTGACAAATTCCGATCTGATCGTGCGAATGCCGTGGGAAAGAATTTGCAAACCCGAAGAAAGGCGAGTCAGAGAAACTGCTGGATAATGGTGAAATCGGGTGTCGGTAAAACGCCGACTCGGGGCCGGGGCCGGGGCCGGGGCCGGGGCCGGGGCCGGGGCCGGGGTCGGGGTCGGGGTCGGGGTTGGGGTCAATTTTTTAACTTTTTTAAAAACATTCACCGATTCAGAAAAAAAAAATAAAAAAAATTATATGAACAAAATAGCCGGGAACTTGATCCTTTCATAAGTTCAAAAGTATGAAAGAAGAAATTAGTCGTCTAGCAGTGAAATTCTAACGGCTTGGCGGATAGACTTCTGAGCGCTAGTTTGAAAGGGTTTCCGGGAACGTTTCGGGCGAGTGATAAATTTTATTCCGCGGGCAAATCTCCTTAACACGGCGCAAGTTTACTGTTTTGTAGCTTCAATCTTTAAGTTTCTACATTCTGATACTGTTAAAATATGTCTCCAATTTGTGTATACCCTTTTATGTTCGCCGAGCCGTGGAATGTATCGTGACATTCTGTCTGGCAGTGTCGGCTTTGTATAAAATTAATCTTTAGTTAAGATCTATGAAACCGTTTAGTTTCATTCAATTTCCAAACGCAAAAGCCTTGAAACTGAAGGTAAAGTCTCGCAGAATCTTTAAAATGTCTTTGTTGTGTAATAAAGTTAAATTTGACCGAGCTTCTGTAGTCTTCTGTCGGGCGGTTAAACTTCGTGATCGCTCGTGCGAAACGTCATTTCAAACTTTGATATTGACCGAAATCTTGGAAACGTCGGATGTTTTGATTTCGATCATCGCGTATCCATGCAAACCGTGGTAATTAAAAATGTATTCACGCTTTTTGGTCACACAAATTGGAGAGATATTTTAACAGTATCAGAATGTAGAAACTTTAAGATTGCGGGACATGCGAGCTTCTCTGTCTAAACAAAACAATTCTGCTTCGTTGTAAATATTTTTTTGGATACCAATGGCGGCTTTATTTTAACGATATAAACGTGAATTACGTTTCTCTTGCTACACAAACGCATCGGCATGTACAATATAATAAACCTGAAAAAGGTCATCCTTCTGTTGGCGAGGGAATATTCATTCGAGCTAGCGCTCAGAAGTCGGCAGCACAATCTATCCGCCAAGCTGTTAGAATTTCACCTGTCGCCTGCCAGACCACAAATTTCTTCTTTTATACTTCTGAACTTATGGAAGGATCAAGTTCCCGGCTATTTTGTGAAGGAGATGCTTTTTTCAACTCGAAATGCGCCACACCCTTATATAATTTTTTTTATTTTTTATTTTTTCTGATTCGGTGAATTTTTTTTTAAAAATTAAAAAATTGACCCCGACTCCGACCCCGACCCCGAGTCGGCGTTTTGCCGACACCCGGTGAAATCAGTGGTAGCCAGAATCCCTGAGCTAAGAATAATTTTTTTAATCGGGGCTCCATTTGGCTTAAAAAAAATAGTTTAGTAGCTGGTGGATAGAAGGTTTCAAATGTCGGTTTGAACATAGCCAGTCGACGCGTGAGACAAAAGAAAAAATACTATGTTCGCCTCTCCCATTTTCTTCCTCTCGCGTTTCTTGAATAGCCTGGATAAAACTATATCTGAAAGAAAATTAATGATGGACTGCTTGAAGTCAACACCGTGATAGAAGGTAATGATTTGCAAGCAACAAAAAACGAGAACTGAATTGTTCTTAGCATAAAATGCGAAATACTGTAAATTTGTCAGTAAGATGTTTAGTATTATTTCAGTAAATATAATGAGAACCTTCGATTTTGAACTTTCTTTTGTAAAAAAGGAAAAAGACCCTGCAAATACGGTAACTCAATCTTAACTCAAACTCAACTCAACCTCTAACTCGGTAAATAGCCGATCCCGCGTCGAGCTGACGCAAGCTCAGGCAAAAATGATCAATCACGGAATAGCCGTCAAGTCGAGGCGAGACATGTTAGTGCTAAAGACCAAAACGAAACAACCAAAACAGGTGAAACCCGTAACAGTTATCGAGAGCTTACCGTGTTAGTACGCTAACCGGCTGCTATTTAGGCTAACCGGAGGTCTAAGTTGTTTCGTTTCGGCTGTCTCGTTTCGAGTTTTAGAATATTCAACTGTGGCATGGCAGGCGCGGTAAAACACCAATTATACCTTTGGTGGTATCGAGTCGAAAAGTGGCCTGTTTTTGACAGATTTTGATTACTTTGATGGCTTCCTGTTTGAAACAAGGAGATGTCAAGAACAAGCGGGAACAAGCTGCATGATGTTTGTTAGTCAACACAATTAAAATGTTGAAACTTGGTAGTAGACGAAGTTTCTCACGAGAGGCATACGTAGGTGTTCTGGCGATAAATCAATTTAATTCCTGCAGAAATTTTGGTCAACTTACTTTAACTTAAACTTCACCTTGGCTTCGCCTCTTCTGTTTATGAATGAAATTGAACGGTTTATTGATTTCAAAGTTTGTGTAATGAGGTACTGTTTATAAGCAGGTTGTGGCCGGTCGCAAAAATAACGGCTAACTTTTATTTTATTTACTTTTTACCTGGTAATTAATCAAGAAGAGATTGCTCTAAAAAATACGGTTGAATGCAAACTGAGCAAACTTTTACATTATGTCGGTTGTGTATCATTAACTTGCTTCTTTCTAGAATTTATAAGAAGGGAAGTATCTGAAATTCACCTTACTAAATATATCAAAGATACCGGTTGCTTATCATTCAGTGACACGGGAGACCGTTTGGTTCACAGTTAAGGCAAATGGTAAGCAAAAACCGCGAACGGGTATCCCAAATGAGATTTGGCGTGTTTTCCACTGAGATGAGTAGCTTGGAACTGGTGGATGAAGCAAATCGTAAGCACACTTCCAATCGGAAATTCTCTTAGGGAATTTTACCTTTCAAGAAATGCCGTTTTCCCAGAAATATTTTCGCTCGGGAAGACAAAATTAGCCTTTTCATTTACATTCCATCTGAAATTTCGAGAATTTTTGGGACATAGCAACCACCAAAAAACCCGAGTGCTCCCCCCCCCCGGACCACCCCTGGCCTGGTGCTCGACACCCTTGAGGGCAATAAATAAACAAACTCAGCATAAAGCACACACTTTATTCAGAATAAATGCCGCATACTGCACAACAGAACCTGAAAAACAGAAAGGCCAGGAACTTCGCAAAATGAAAAGTAGTATGGTAAAAGGAAGAAATCAAGATCTAAAAATGAACAAATAAATAAATATAATTTGATATTGGTATACGTGGTTACATTACTTATAACTCTGAGACAGATATTTCAGCCAGGGGAGCAAGTGCCAGTTGATGGCGAAAACCCACCTCCCAATCTCGTTCCCAGAGCCCGCGTTACCCTTGTCCGGCGGAACGGGAGGTCTAGGGGAACGTGGACTCTGGGAACTGGGAACGAGATTGCACAACCGAGAATTGACTGAGGCTGCGGTGTTGCAAGCAACATGAAGCAATATGACGTTTTTTTTGGCGCCATTTATTTTGGAGTGTTCATTGCTATTACAAGCATTTAACAGAGTACGTCAGGCTTCAAGTCTTTCCTGCTTTAAGAAGGGTGTGAAGGACTATTTGACTGCTAGAACTGACTGATTTCAAGCCGTTGACAGCTCTGTGCATTGTGTCTGCAATAGCTCGTCCCCAGTGTTATTTGGATTTGGATTTTGTAATCCAAAAATTTCTGGACCCTTCGGATTCCTGCATCCAAGGTTTCTGGACCTTCCGGATTCCCGCCATCCTTAGGTAGACAAAGAGTAAGATCAGTACCTGTTTTACACCCTTCGGATTTATCAATAATTGATTTTAAGCTATCGGATTTCAGCCATCTGCGGATAAAAAATGGAACGTCCCCTAGTGTATTTGCTGACTCACTGCTTCTTTCTTTCGTGCGTTTTATTGCTGGCAAGTACATACGACCGTGCATTTGTCTTCGCTAATTTTTTGTCATGTTTAAAGCAATGTTTATTTATTTCGTAGTTTCTGGATTAGTCGGGTCATTGTCAGTCTGTACAGGTATGAGAACTGTTTCTACTATAAAAACATGTTTTAACGCTCCTTCGCTCATGCACAAGTTTGTCCACGCTTGGAAGTCAACTGAGTCAATTCTCACGGGAGGTTTGGCTGTATTTACCTGACAATTGTTCGCAGTTTCATCAGTGTCATCTCTCAGATAAGCCCAATCGTACGAATAGCTGTAGATTTTCTCAAAGTCGTTCACTCAGTTCACTTGTCGTTTCTCCTCGCGCTCGATCGCGCTCTCCGATCGGAGGGGGACATTGGGGTTTGCGGTATTGCGGTATTGGCCAATTTTTCATGCGGTATTTCGGTAATTTTAATCTTGAATTGCGGTATTGTCCAAACCTGCGGGATGCGTTTTCTTTAGGTTTTGGTCGACGATTTTTGGTACAAAGACGTATCCTTCATTTTTAGCCGTTTCTGAAGCAACCTGAAACAGCCTTGTTTTGTCACACATTTTAATCTACAATTTGACTGTTTTAACAACCCGTTTAAAGCCGTGCCATTGTTTCCACTGTCCACCGCTTGTTTTTGCCTCTATTTTTTCCCTCGCGTCAACGAATCCACCAGCTATACAGGCTTACTATGGGCGCGATCCATTCAACCAAAAATTTCGGTTTGAGTTTCCGAAATTTTCCCGTGCCGAAAGGAACGGTATTTTCCACTTGACTGAACCGGTCACTTCAAAATGGCGGGTTTGCCGTTCGAGTTGTTTGTTACTCGAGTACGATTTCAAGTAAACAGACATTTTTAATCTTGCGAAGCAACAAGGAGATGATAATTACCTGTTAACTTGTTCCTGAGAAGAGGTAAATTTACCCGTAGTTACATCTATGACTATTTTGAACTCAATCTTTCGAGATATCTGTCTGTACGCCCGCTGTACGATTTATTTTCAGTTACGATACGATTACGTGACATTGCACTTGACAAGATCAAGAAACTTCTTTTCCAAGAATTGTACGAAACGTGTCGTCGCGTCGCTGACATTAAAATGTGTCATGAGAATTATTCTATGTCGCGTAAAGCGAAGAAACATACGTATGGCTGGTGAAAACACCTGCCGCCGCCATCTTTTAGGTCTTGAAGAGGACGAAACGGAGTGATAATGCCCAATGGAACAGGAATTTCCCGGAATTTCCAAATTTCCGGAAAAAAGGACAACCTCTGGAGGTTGTCCAAAATTTTCGAAATGAGTTTCCAGAAACGTTCTGTTCCATTCGATTTTGTACCGGAATTTCCGGAAATTTTGGTCCAATGGATCGCGCCCTATAAAATTGCGGTATTTTCCGATTTTTTTTGCGGTATTGCGGTATTTATCGATTTTTTTTGCGGTAATGCGGTGTTCAGCAGCCCCCAATGCCCCCCTCCGATCGTGATCTCGACTTGTAGGGTCTCCGGCTTGTAATGTTACGAGGCTGTTAAGACCCAGCTGTTAAGTCGTAGTTAAGACTGGTTATTCCAGTCACTGTAACGAATTAAAGAATAACGTGTTGACTGTATCAAAAATTAATTATTAGACATTCAAGTTTTTTCAGATGAGTCGATAGTTAAAGCCGATGAAATATACATTGTGTATAACACATATCATCGGTAGAACAATCATGCTAGCTATACTAGTCAATAGCATCGATCAACTGACACTTTTGAAGTGGCGGGGTATTCTGCAGTTACTCCTAACAGAAAAAGAGAAAAGTGAGCATATTTTGCCTTCATCCCACATCATGCACTCTTTTAATGTACAAATAATTATACGTACAGATGGCCTATTTCACACAAGGTGGTTTTCAATAGGCAACTCTAGATACTAAGGTAAATAAAGAAATAAATACATCCATTGTAGTTTTTACTTCCCCAGCTTTCATAAATATCCTGTAGCTTATTGGGCTTAGAATGCCAGAACGTACTTCACAATAGGATATTTTAGATTTTTAATGATAAATACATGTATTTGTAGTACAATTATGCAAAGTCCTGAGTCCTAGCTGCTTCTCAGTTTCAGGGCAAAGTCCAGATGGAAGCACAAATCAAACTATAAATATCATCGAAGGAAGCAAGATTATGCTAGAGAATGATATGACACTCGATACAGAAAATTGCAGTTACTTTGAGGAAGAGGTGCACATCTTCAATAAGACGATGGAAATGCTGAATTCTCGCCTGGTTTCATGCCCAAGCTCTAAGGATTGGGCAACAGATTGCATTAATGGAGTTATTACAATTGGCACTCAGAAATATTTCAGCTTGGAAAATGCCTCTGTTTCTTTGAAATGTTGTATAAATCACACATCAAGCAGCCATTATCAGTTTCAAGTACATGCAGAACTTGAAGTTGCAACTGACAAAACAGCCATGCCACAGCCATTTGACCATGTTGAATTCATAACAATATGTACCCGCAATGACAGCCAAAAAAATAGACATTTTGCATCCTATAACATTGTTTATAGCCCAAGAGGTAAGTTTCCCTCAATACAATTACATCTATGTGTAATTTTGCAGCTAATATGACATCACCTTCTCGTTTTATTCAATTCAGAGTGATTTGTATTAGTTTATAAATAATAATTTAATTGTATGTTAATTATTGAGAGGCATTGCAACTTTCTCTGTGCCTTGCTCTGACTGAAGTTAAATGTAACCAATGGTTGCATTTCACAGTCTGTAAAACTGCAAATATAATATTTACAATCTATCGTTTCATGCTGGTTATATACAGGGCATCTGATAGGATGCAGTGCATGGTGAGGATCTGCATTCACTGACTTCCACATCTTTCTCTCTTCAGAGCATTTTCTGCATAAAACAGAAAAATCTGCTTCATATTAATGATGAAGCAGCTGTTTACCATCCTCACAAACATAAAGTTTGAAGAAATTAATTATTTTAAAACAGTTTTTCTCCTAAAATAGCAACGAAAACATGCCACTTCGATCATGAGCAATGTTAAACCTCCAGTATATATCCGTCCATGCTATTTTCGTGATGGGCCTGCATATGGGCACCAGCTTTGTTTAACACTGATTTCTATTGGACAAAAAACCATTACTATTTCAGTGAATAGCAGTAAGTACATGTAATTGATAAGAAATGGTTGAAAACTCCAACTGCTTGTCGTCTAATTCCACAAGTCAACCTTGATCATGGGTTAGACATGTGACGAATTAAAGCGTGCTTTTTTTTGCAAAGCGGCCTAGTGAGCAACATACCAAAATAGAGACAAAGGACTCTAAATTTGTTGAATGTCTAATAACAGCAAAGGATAGAGTGAGCCAGTATCTTGGAGTTTTCTATGCAAAAATGGATTGTTATTTTGTTTAATGTGTAACATTGTAAAAGATCAGCAAGGAGATCTGTCCTTGACAAGCAAAATCAACCAGTCAATGAAATAATTAATGGTTGTATTATTTTTTTATGAAACATCACATGCATTATTGATAACATACCAAAATTATAAAAATGGACTGGAAGACCCAAAAACCAATTGTAATTTTTTGTTAAAAATTTCTGCATAATCGAATGTGTTTTCTGCATAATCAATGCTTTCTTCCACATAATAGTCCTGAAAGTTTCTGAATAATTTGTTATTTTTTTCTGGAACCTATCTGATGCACTGTATATATGATGATTGAAGAATTTACCATCAGTGATGTAACAATTTAAATGTTAGTATGCGTCTTTTGCAAGTTTTGACCGAGCTCCAATCCAGTCTCTAGGCCCCTGCATGTTGTTTAAAGAACATTGTTTTAATTAAAGAATATTCCTTTTTCCTATAATATGACCCCTTCCCTGTTACTGTCAAATTCAGAATACCGTGAACATCTGAAATATTTCAGGAATGTTGATTGTGTAGTGACCAATCACAATGAAATTCTGGAACACTCAAGCAAACCTCAAAACCACAAACTAGTAACCGTTGCTGTTTGCGGTTTAGTTTTCTCAAGCCTGATTGGCTTTTCCTTGCAACACAATAACATTCCATTAATATTTCTGGTGTTCACGGTTTTCTGAGTTTCACAGTGACATCCATGCCAGTTGTTGCATCATTAAGAGCCAAATACAAGAAAACCCTTTGTTGCTCCATGCCACCTCTCACGTGATGTGCTCATCAATTATAATAACAAAGCACTTAAACAGAATATGATTATTAAAATTGCCAGTGTCAGTTAATCTGTGAGAATTTTAAGAATAATGTACAACTGTACTCTTGGGGTGAAAATCTGGATATAAATCATGCAGAGGATTAACTCTTACTACATAATTAAATACATGTACATTTAAAGATTCAATGTTTACTCAGAGTCCTTTGCTTTACTAAGTATATCTTATTCTGAAAACCCATCCCCATTTCAAAGTTGCTGCTTAAAGGTTTAAATATAATCCTGAAATTCGGACAACATTGATCAGGGGGGAAGGGGGCGATGCAAGGGCATTCTTGACAAAGAGTGTCTCAACCCTTTTTGAAACTGGTTGTAGCTTCCCTGGGTCTGCACACAAGGAATCATGGTGGCAACCATATTGCAGATCACAGCTCCAATGCCTAATTCCCTACAGGAACTACAGTCATGCAGAGGCCGGAAACCCCTACTGCAATTAACTTACCGGTAATAACACGTTCAAAAGATTTGATGTTCACTCACTCAATCAGTCCTTTGCTTTATTACATCACAGGTAATAAGATGACCAAGAATTCTCCAACTCCAAAGCCTGGAACCCGCAAACAGCCATCTACATCCCTTGGTAATGATTTCTCATATTTCAATCATTCTGTTAATTGAAATATTTATTTTTTATTTCAGTTACCAGTAAAAATTAAAAAAAAAACTTTCATTCTTTACTTGAAGAGTAATGGATACTTTATATGTAATGTTACATTTTGTTTGAGTCAGTCTCCAGTTTGAGTCAACTTTGAACTTATTTATTATTTTTATGTTAACTGGGAGGGGGGCATAGAGGGGGTGTGGAGGGGGGATGCGTGAAATGGTCTGCAAGCAGTGTGTGTGTGTGTGTGGGGGGGGGGGGGGGGGGAGGTGGGTCCATGGACCACTGGGCTCAGTGTTTTTGGGTCACCAGACATTAGTTATAGCCTTGCTACTCTAGAAGTATCACTGCCATCTTTTGCAGGCTTCTATGTGTGCTGGTTAATTAAGGTGATTCCACTGAAAAAGAAGGAGTATTTAAAATTTTCTAAGATTTGGTCCAGTTCATAACTATGTTATGAGCATTACAAAAATGCAATAAAAAATGGGGGTCACCGTGCTCGTATTTGTGCAACACGGATGGCTATTATAGTAAACATATGACCCATGAGGTTCATACTAGGAACCCTCATAATCCGAAAAGGGAACTATCATTTCTAGAAAAAATCATTTCTTGCGTTAAAATATCGAAGCAGTTCAACGAAATAGACTTTAATCTTACATAATAAACTATTTTAATTAAGCTGGAATTAAGATTATGAAAGAAATTAAAGATTTTGCTGCGTGCGTGCGTAAGCAGCACTACCTCAAAACGTACTTTTTAAAGCATTCAAATAAAAATATCTCAAAGTAGAGTATTTAACTTTTCTTTAAATTGCGATATATTATAGTCAACCGGATGTCTTTTAAATTTATGCATTAAAAAATGGGGGTCACCATGCTCGTTTAGAAGAAAATGACTATTTATTTCTCTTCTGAGCTTAGCCTAAAAGAAAAGCCGTAATGTTGTGTGTGTGCACGCGCTCGTGCACGCGCTAAATGACGCGAAAACTCATGCGCAGCAAGGATGCACAATGCAATTCAGTGGAATCACCTTAAGCTCTTTTACTCCTTATAACAGGTGTGTTGTGTGGCAGACCTTTTAGTTTGTGAATCAAACTGAATAATGCTTATACACTGTACACTGTATATGCACCAAATCATAAGGAATGGATCCAGGCCCTGACATTTAACAGCTCATGATCAGGGGCTGTGGGGTTTTAAAAGTGTCAAAACCATTATTGTAGGAGGCAGTAAAAATGATTATATAAATAGCTATTTGAAGAGACTGAGTTGATATGAAGTGTAACATTCAACAAATGTGACAGTGGTGATGGACAAAAGACTGACCCCCAGTCCATGGACTACCCCCAATGGACTACCAAAATGGAGTACCCTTAAATGGCCATGGACTACCCCTAAAAAATTCAATTTTGCTATGCGGGAGCTCCCAGGGACCAATAATATTAAGAATTATATCGTGTTACCCTTACAATACAAAGAGCTACGGTAACTGTAAACAGGCTAACTAAAGCTGCATAGCAGGCTAACCGGAGTGAATAGTAGGCTAACCAGAGTGCATAGCAGGCTTACCAAGGTGAGTAGTATAGTAGCCACTAAAAGGAGTGCTATTTTGATAGTTAAAATAGCTAACCACCCTCTTTCCCAGTGCCTTCCAAGGTCAGTGCGATTCCTGTATTTAGGCGCCAATGTGTCCGTGAGGATGAAAATAAGAAGGTGCATGCAATGTAAGTATAGAAATAGCAGTTCTTTCAATACTACTCAATCATTCAAAATAGGATTTCTTAGGGGTAGTCCATTTAAGGGTAGTCCATTTTGGTGGTCCATTTTGGTAGTCCATCGGGGTAGTCCATGGACTGGGGGTCAGTCTTTTGTCCATCACCTGCAGGGGTGGGGGTGGGGGGGGGGGTTTGAAGTTATGAAGAGTGAGAATTAATAATTGGCAGTTAATACAGTTGGTTCAACTTTGCTGATTGTATGTAGGTGGTATGAGTGGCTCAGCATTCACCCTATTCAGTTCAGCTTCTATGTCAAGTTCAAAGTCAAATCCTGGTGAGCATTAATTAACTGTAATGTGGCATCTCCAAGCTATAAGCTGACAGAATCATGGTCATGGTCTTCAGAGAGTTATTAGGATGACCTTGAATCCAGTCAAGCCTAGAGCTCTTTTAATTTCTTTAAATATATATATATAATGGTCTGCAGTAAAAACTGTTTTCCATGCAGTCATGGAAAAGTGCAGGCAGGTCTGGGATTTAATTTCCTTTATTTGTGGGTAGCAATGTTGGCAACATGGTAAGCATTTATTTATAGCAATTTAATAATTAAATGTAGCTCAGGACACATTCTGTACAAAATTGTTAAGCGTTTATTTATAGCATTTTAATAAATGTAGCTCAGGAAACATTCTGTATTAGAATTAAAGAGAAAGGAGATAATTAATATTAAGTAACTCAATTCCATTCATTTGTGCAAACACTTCAATCTTGTAAAATTAATTAAGATTATATATTTTAATTTGTTCTCAAGTCACTAATATATAACATATATATATATATATATATATATATATATATATATATATATATATATATATATATAGTTTGAGTAAAAGAGTGGAAACAGCGAACTTCTCACAGGTTATGGTTTAATATCATGTAGACGTTTTGCCCATTCGGGCTTCCTCAGCACAATGATGTGGCTAAGAGTTAAAAATACTTGGAATAAAAAACTTGTTTACAAGGTTGGACTTATATATGAAAATGTATAATTAAAAACAAAGAAGAAATTTACAGACAATTGAAAATTAAAAAACTAACAAATATTAAAAATTTAAAAATTTAATCTCACTTGGCTCTAGAGTATTACGTAATGTTTGAATGCCGAAAACATAACAATGCAAGATCCCAAGACAGGGCCCCTGAACAATTGCAAAGCGCTTTCTAGCGCAACAAAAACTGAGTAACAGGATCCCGAAAGAGGGCCTTTGAATAAATTATTATAACAAAATCCCTAAATTAGGCCCCTGAACATGACTAATTGTAATGCGTGCAATACTCTCAGCTAAGTAACAGTATCCCTGGTTGGGCCCCTGAGTAACATGTATTGACCGAAAACAAAAAACATTACGTAATAAGAACACTTGTGAAAAGAAAAACAAAAACAAAAAATATATATTTTAGATAAAAAGAAAGCGTTGTCGGTTGCTATAATTATATCTAATTCTATTCCTTGAATTGAATTCAGATCTTTTGTTCAATCCGTAAGGCTGAAGGGTGCAAAGTTGTGCACTCCAATAGGCTTCTCTCGTTAGGAGACGGTCATCAATGCTGTTATTGTCATTTGGGTTGGAAATTTGTTCAATAATTGTGAAATTGAAATCAGAGAGAATATGAAACGTTTTGTTGAAATGTGTCGCAATTACCTCACAAGTGTTCTTATTAGTCTTCATGGCCGATTTATGATTACGAAAATGCACCTTAAACTCATTGCTAGTTGAACCTACATATTGCACACTGCATTTTGTGCAGGTGACCAAATAGATAACATTTTTGGATTTACAATGGAGATGTTGTGTAATATGATAGGTTCTGTTTGAACTAGCGCTTGAGAAATGGTCAGATTCAACTAAAAAATTACGGCAGAGATCACATGTACTTTTGCATTTAAAGCAACCATGTTTATCAGAATCATTGTCATTTAAACATTAATTTTTCGTGGGCGTGCGAGAATTTCTTTGATATTTTTGGGTCTTCTAAATGATGGGATGATTGACCCTTCAAGGAATATGTTTGAAAGCAAAGGAGAATTATTAAAATGAGTTGTTTGTGTGAATTGAGAATTTTTCTAATGCTAGGTAAATTTAAGGGTTGTAATCTAAAACCAATGGAAAAATTTTTTTTCGACTCCTTATTGGTAGGGGCAAGAAGGTCCTCCCTGAGAATTGATCTAACTTTCTCGAATTGTTGTTTGACTTGGCTCGGATTGTAGCCTCTATTAATTAAATAACTCTGATACTCAGTGCTCCGTTTATCAAAAGATTCAGGGGTAGAACAATTTCTTTTAACTCTAGTAGCAACACCAAATGGGATGGCTTTTGAACAATGAGCTGGGTGGGCACTGTTGTGCAGCAGATACATATGATTGTCAGTAGGCTTGGAGTAGATATCTGTTTGGATATATCCCTCAACAAGATTTAGTGTAAGATCTAGAACGTTAAGAGAAGTCGGGGAACGGACTAGGGTAAACTTGATGGTGGGGTAAAGGGAATTGATAAACTCAGTAAACTCAATTAATTTAGAGTGCCCCTGTGTCCAAAGATCAAAAATATCATCCCTGTATCTCCACCACAAGTTTGGTTTAATAATCCCTGATTTGGCTTTTTTGTCTATAACCCCCATGGCTACGTCACCATAGCTGCATGCGTTTTTGGGCCCCATGCATGGCTGTGCCATGAATTTGGAGAAAATTTTCATCTTTAAATTGAGAATGCAAGTTGTGTTGGAGACAAATTTTAACCGCTTCTACAATACAATCAGTGGATGGAAAATTTGTAGTTCGGGAATTAAGGGCCTCTGTTATGGCATTAATTCCTAAATGGTTATCAATGTTGGGAAACATGGCGACAACATCCCAAGATACTAAAAGACTTTCTTTTGGAAAAGGACCCATTTTGTTGAGATCTTCAATCTTTTGTAATAAATGGGTGGTGTCCTTGACGAAGGATGGTAAACCTTGAGCAAGAGGCTTGAGATAGAATTCAGTGAAAGCTATATATATGTATATATGTTTTTTTGTTTTTTTTCAGAAAACACACCAGTAGTTTTGATTGCTGTTCCCTTGGTTATGTTGGTAGTGGTTCTATTTATTGGAGTTAGTGGTTTGTAAATGTTACTACAGAAGAAATGAAGATGACAAGCAATAATTGATGATGATAAGCCACACTTAATTACACAAATGCGATTTGATTCATTTGTAAACTGCATCTAATTAAAAGCAATGCGGTTACACCTTTTGTTTACACTGCGCCAATGGAGTGTGTATTTTCAAAACTATACAGTTTCAATTTGCTCATGTAAATGGTGAAACTGCATGTATTTAGAAACGGTTACATTCAATTTCCGTATTTTGGCACGAAATTGACTGCCTCACAAAGAGTAATTAGCATTATGAACCTCACACGGAGTACAGCGCTTGCTTATACATTCACATTCAAAAACACTTGGAAATGGTTAAATAGGCTCCATGTAAACACTTTGTGAAACGTATTTGGAATTTAAACCGCATCAGTGTAAACAATGCCTGAAACTTAATATACAGTGCAGTCTATGGGATAAATAGTCTGAAATGTCATCCGTCCTCTCTTCCTTACCCCCCAGAGGAGGGGTGCGGGCGAGAAGGACGTCTGAATTCCCAGCGTTATAATGCCGTCCCATGACGTCACGGAGTAATTTATGCAATTTTGCATAATTTGCCAGTTGTGAAAATATCCATGCCATCAGTCACGGAGAAAGCGTGCTAGTTACTCAAGTGGTTTGTTTTTTTTGTGTGCGTGCAGCCAAGTTCGATCAACCAACTTCTTGAATCGACTTCTGAGGGAGTCCATTGTTTCCCGTGGAAATGGAGATAAGAAAGCTGCCGATCGCTTAGAAAACTCGTATTTGTCT
The DNA here is from genome assembly GCA_963693305.1 of Meandrina meandrites. Classification (NCBI taxonomy): domain Eukaryota; kingdom Metazoa; phylum Cnidaria; class Anthozoa; order Scleractinia; family Meandrinidae; genus Meandrina; species Meandrina meandrites. Next base: position 2,827,786 of record OY855910.1, on the reverse strand, counting down.
AGATTTGCCGTATTATATTAAATTCGGTCTTTCAACCTTTTTGCTTCACTTGTTTCTGAAGGACGCAGTAATATCTGGGGGCAGTAAGTTGAATAGACTGTGGCCTTGAAAATGTGAAATGTCTAGCTCTAGAGGTCATAGGTCTGAACGGTTTCCTGTTTGTAGAGTTTGACACCTCTCACTCTGCAATTGTTTCGCTATTGCAGTTTCTTTTGGCTCGTTTCTATTTGCAAGATATGCTTTAAGCTCTCGAAGTGTTCGCTCTGGATACTATATACCGACGCAGATCCTTATTTCATATTGTAACATTTTAGGCCAATAACTAACGGCTTAATTCACACCGACCGTGGTTAGTGGCTTAAAATGTTACAGTATATATACTGTGATAACAACATACTAAGCCGGTGTCTGAACGCCCCTCTGGAAGGGCAAGGTCTGAAATATTCCGTGAAAATATTGATTACTTGCATTTAATAATATTTGTACGTGATGCCGGGCAAGATCTATTGATCTTATCACGCGTGACTTATTTATCTTTGTCTGGCTTCGCCAGAGACTGTTAATTGTAGCTTTACTTTGAGAAAGCTAAAAGTTGGTTTTAGAGAGACACTCTGTGTTGAAAGTGTTATGTATCTTGCATTTATTTGATCGAGCGTTTTGTCTCCTGAGCTCGATGGTTATGTTTCGCCTCCCTTGTTCGTTATTTTACGTTCTGGCAACACATGTTTTAAATTTTAGATTTGAAATCTCACGCGCAAATCTGTTGACACGTTTTGCGTCTGAATTGAAGTAAACACGAAAGCCGCTTAGCCAATCAGAAACAGTAATCTATTTCACCAACAGCATAAAACAGTGCCTTTTTAATCTGCACCAATCAAAAGTTACTTACCATTTTCGCAAAAGTCCGTGACGTCACGGGACGGCATTATAACGCTGGGAATTCAGACGTCCTCCTCGCCCGCGCCCCTCCTCTGGGGGGTAAGGAAGAGAGGACGGATGACATTTCAGACTATGGGATAAAAAAATTGGCACCTTGAGACTAGGATATTGTTATAAACAGAGAGAAGAGGAAGGATAGAGATTGGAGGTTTGGAACAAAGCCTCTCTAAGATAGTAAAAAAATAGTGCCTCATTTTGTGAGGGCTTATTTTACAATGCCGGCAAACACTTCTAAATGGATCATGAAATTACCACACAGTTAATTTTTAATTATTTGGTAATTAATTGTTCAGGGTAACCTACAAATGCTGCCATGCCACAAGACAATAATTTAAAGCAAACATGTGTGGTAATAATGTACTTCAGTCTACACTGTATGTATGTAGCAAAACAACAGAGAATATTTGTCCAGGCCAGACAGTTTAATTTTGTCAGGAATAGATCAATCAGAACCTAGAATATTAGAATACTTATGAGAGGTTTAATAAATTATGCAGATAAAGGCCCTCGCATTTATCTGTATAAATCCCTGAAACGAGGGATTTATACAGTTAAATCCCTCTTAAATATTCATAAATTCATTCATCAGCCCCGCTCTTCCCTGCTACATTATCAAGCCCTCCCCAGACTTTCAGTTAGTTAATATTCAACAGGGTTGTAAGTTAAATAAAGGTTGTTGAATAACAAAAGAAAATGTGTCAATCATGAAATAAGTGCTCTTATGGACGGACCATTATTTTTTATGGAGTTGAGTGAGGGAATAAAAAATTTGTCACCACAAGCAATTTTTTGTGTGTGTTTGTGTCTCTGCAAACATTTTTTTCTCAGCAGCGTCTTTCAGGCAACAGTAACTTTCGTGTCTGCAAACAATTTATTTTGGCCTTTTCCTTTCTGCAAACAAGTTTTTTTCAGTCCATCCCCCTCCAAAAAAAATAATAGTCCGTCCCTTACAGTCAAAATGGCTGAAGTCTTTCACCCATAATGATTTTTTTTTACAGAAATTCAAATTTCTACTGGTTGTCATTCAATGGTTATCACTTATGTTGTACTATTACCACCACTGAAAAGAAAGTTGATAAAAATCAAGATTGTGTAACAAAAAAATTGTAAGTCCAAGTATTTTTGAATTACTATTGCTTTACTTTTAGTTACAGTGGAAATTTGAATAAAAATAATCAATGGAAACATTACAAGCCATTTTTATTCTGTAAACTTTCGAGCTTTGTATGAAGCATAATAATTAGTCTAGGTGGATGTATTTGATAGTAATAGGAGGTTCAAAGCTTCGTTCTACATCATTTAAGTCATATGACCAGGTGTATGACCTTTATGAGCTTAGCTATCAAATAAATCTATTTATATTGATATATATGTTGCAGTTAATTTTTTTCTTCAGTTAATTTTTATTTTTCCTTTGTTTTAAACTCATTATCATACCTTACCATACCCAAAAACATAGGAAAAATAAAAATTAAGTGAAGAAAAAAATTTAACTGCAACATATAATTATTTAAATGGAAAGTTGTTGACGACGACTGAATAAATGTATTTTTATGCAAAAATAATTATTGTTGCTGGAAAGAACTATTAAACCATTTTGCAATTTTACCGCGATTGTTTGAAGAAAGTTTTTTTAAATATATATCACCACTTTGAACAATAATACTTCCACAGTGTGACTACTTGAACTGGTTTGAAAATTTTCTGACTGTAGCTAAACGTTTCGTTTCTTAACCCATTGGCACCTGCATGTGCCGGCCATAACCGGCCGGTGTCACAGCGGATTTGGACCCCCCGGTCCAAATCCGCTAGCGGATATGGACCCCCCTTCGCGGATTTTGACCCCCCCCCCCCCCTAAACAATTGTTATTTTAAGCTTTGTTAAGCATTTGCAAGCATTTTTAACGATCTCTTGAATGACAACACAAAACGCCGGTAACTAACAGAATGAAGACAAATGCATATCTCGTTTTAATTCTGCCATGTTTATTATAGCTAATATAATAACTTCATACAATAGCGATGTAACTTTGCGGTCTATGGCAGGCCTCTAAATTATTACAGAAAAGGACTATAATTCAATGACAAGTTTAACGAAAACTTAAGACCTGCGCGTCTAACTACGGCAATGCAATTGCTAATGAAATTGTTAATCTTGTTTCAGTTGCGGCTTTCGAAATCGCTCTAAAATTAAAAATTAAAATTCCTGTTTTGTTCTTAATCGAAACAACGACGATAGCTAGTCTAAGAAAATCGCGAACTTCATTCTAATTGCAATCAGTAATTATAAACCTACGGTAACTTAATTTCTTTTTTTTTAAACGCGAACTTTGTTCTATTCTTGTCTTAATATAGACAAAAACAATTGCAATTATAGACTAACGGTAACTTTAAGTCTTAAAAACGTGAAGTTCATTCTAGATATTCTTATTTCACGGCTTAATATGGACAAAAATAATTGCAATTATAGACTAATGGTAACTTAAAGTCTTAGAAAACGCGAACTTCGTTCTATTTTTACTTAATGCCTTAATATAAACAAAAACAATTGCAATCCAAAATTATAAACTAATGTTAGCTTAAAGTCCTAGAAAATTACGATCTCCGTTCTATTTCTATTTTACAACTTAACGCGTTTATTGTCTGGTGGTCTGCATACGTGACAAAGCCACTCGCCTTCTGGGGCAGTCTCGAGTCCTTCGCAAGTAAGGTGGAACCATTCGTTGCACGATTCACATTGGATCATATCGTCCCAGCATTCTGGTCTCGAACATGAACAGAACAGTCTAATGTCATAGTTTTGTCTTTTGCTGAATCTTGGTGTTCCTTTGTTTCGCGGGAAAGGTTCAAAGAGACCCCTATCTAAACACTTAACTAAATACAGCATGATGATAAACTTTCAGTCTTGAGCTGTTGTATGAGGTTTTCAGTTCAGTACCATCCTCGTTTCGTAGCCTATATAGACCTTTTGGGAGAACCCTACTGATGGTGTAGGGACCTGACCACGCCCGCTCTAGTTTACCTCCTTTTCTTGCTTCGTTTCGCATGTTCCTCAGTAGCACGGAATCACCCTCGCTAATTTCAGTGGCTGGTGCTTTGCATCGTACGACTTCTTTTGTCGCTCTTGTGCTTTGTTGATGTTCTGCATTGCCTGAGATTTCACTTGGTCGCGCACGTGCATCATAAAGCAGACTTTTTCGTCAAAGTCAGAGGGTGCATCTTCAGCAGTGCCAGAGAGTGAATCGCTATCAGTGCTGCTGGGCTTTGACTTAATTGCCATCTCGATAGGTAAGACGGGTGCACGGCCAAACATCAACTCGAACGGGGTGAATTTCGTGGAGTCATTTTTGCTGCTTTGATAGGCGAACAGAATGGACTTGATGTGCACGTCCCAGTCATCTTGGTTTTCGTTTACGAACTTCACTAGGGATCGTACTCCAGGAGTACGAAAGTTAAGTATGATCATTTTTTCGACTATTTTGCTTGGTTACCAAGCGAAAATGGTAAGAATAGGGATCATAGTGGCACTCTCTGACACACATTTTTGTATACTCTCAAGGGACTGTTTTAATTTGTCAAGGGAATACTTTTCGCTGTGGGTGATAGAAAACGTCACTGGATAGGAATGCGTGAGCAGTTCTCGAGCGGAGGTCTTATTTTCATACGTCCCTCGGAAGTGTTATTTTCACGCGTCCCTCGTTAGTTAGCCTGTGTAGCTTTGCAATCTACAGGTTGGTATTTTTCAAAGATGTGCTCCAGGCATCGATTGAACCGTTTAGTTTAATATGTTAATAGGTGCTGCAAATTCTTTGTCAGGGGATATTGGCGAATTCTATTGTCTATTGTTACAAGTCTGCTGTTTGTCGTCTTAATTCATAGAAGTATTTTTAGCTCGTAACGCAATGTGCCCTCGTACAGTTTTCAAGCAGCTTCTAAAGGAAAATGGTAATGTACAATAACGGTTTTAACTTAAATGGAATATGTTTATTAAAAAACGCATTAATAGCTCCATGCATCTAAGACGGTGTTATTATATCCGCGCATTGAAATACGTTTCTCACCGAATGTCGCCGGTCGTTTTGCCTATAAGATGATTTTCGTACAAGTCGATTCGTGTACATTTTTACTCTTTTAGAACGAGGAATAACATTGTGTTAAAAGCGTGTTTGGGCTCTGACGTTTCAAGAACGAAGAATATACATTATCTTTACATTTTAGGGTAGGCTAAACATGAGAGATAGTCTGGGCGATGAATTGCAAGTATTTGTGTAGGCGAATCGATTGTCGAAACGATCGGATACGTTTTCACCGGAACTGTTTTAGCACACTCTACCCCATGATTTTCTATTTTCTATTTAGACCATCGGTGAAGCCATTGAGTGAGTGTACAATGATGGTCCGAACTTTCATGGAATGTATGGAAGGATCGGTAGAGAGTCTAAGTAAATAATGTAGGATCTCACCGGTTCAAAATGTGCCGAAGTTTGTTGCCTTGGATACGATTTGATAGTCACCAGATCGATTTTATATCTGGAACGACAGAATGTGCACAGTGGCTTTTATCTATTCGTACGAATATTATGAGTACAAGGATACGTTTGTTACGCGTTGAGGCAACAGAGGTATTGCTCAACATAAGTTTGCTTTAATAGATCACAAGTCTATTGTTTGTCGTCTTCATTGAAAGAAGTATTTTTAGCTCGTCACGCAATCTTTTGTTTTGACCACAATTCACGGACTTGATCACGACTTAATGCAGCTTGTCAAGACTTCAGACAGGAAAATGGTAATGTACAATATTGCTTCGAACTTAAATGGAACTTAACTGGAATTTTTAGAAGGATCGGTAAAGCCACTTAGTGAAAAATTGACTGCAAAAAGCCGTCGGGCTAAAATTAAACTTACGCTTTAGCGTGAATAATGAAGAATCTCACGACTTCAAAAATATGCAGAATTTTGAAGCTTTGATACATTAGTAGCTACATCTTGAAATGAGAATTAATCTAAAACAAAACTTCCTTCAAGTTTCTTTCATTTGCCCAGTTAACGTTTGGAATTTTAGGCTTCTGAAGCGTATTGATTTGAAAAGCACATGGTGACATCTGATATGCAGCGTGCGGCCGACTTACCATCGCGTTGTTGTTTATTTAATAATTTGTGTTCAGTTTACGACCTTTTACATGCAAAGATTTACTACAGTACTTCGGAAAATGCAAACAAGTACTTTTTTGTTATTAGTTATAGTGATGGATAGCATAAAAAGCAATGTGAGTGTTTATTTTGTGGAAGGAATTCAGTAGTTGTCCGCTATCTCACGGCACCATGATTCGCAAATTATTATCCCCAGTTACCGCTTTTACCAAGATAATACCACTGGTGGTTAAATAAATGTCAGTGACAGTTGTACAGAATGAAAGCCTACCTTTCACCAGAGTGTTTCGAACTGGCGTTTTATTTTGTAGAAAGAGTTCGTGTTTTTGCGAGTTGTTAAAATGACGCGCGGAGGTGAAGAAATTTTTTTCACCGTCTTCAAGTTTGGTCTGGGATCAATTTATCAAGGTTGATAATTAACATTTCACATCATGAATTGGTCTTTCAGCGTGTCTAGTTGTAATAAAAGTTTACTTCAGAAAGGAATTATTTGTCTGAATTTAGTATGCATATGGTATATTTTTTTCCACTCGCACGTTTATGTTAAATGCCATTAAAGAGCAGGGAATGTTTGAGGGGGTGGGTGCGCGCTAATAAAAGCCTTCTAGACTGGGAGGCAATGGGTTAATGAATCGCAAATCGCTTTCAATAGTAACATTTCCCAAACGCATACTCTATGCAAAATAGGCGAATCTCGAAGAGATCTTTGATTGTTGGGGGGTCCAAATTCGCGAAGGGGGGTCCAAATCCGCTAGCGAATATGGACTCCCGGGGGTCCATATCCGCTAGCGGATTTGGACCGGGGGTCCAAATCCAGGGGGGTCCAAATCCGCTAGGACACCGGCCTTGACATTAAGCGTTTGCCGTTGTTTCGCTTTATACGTCATCAGCTTTGTATATGTAATCGCATGGGCCCGAGGGCAATTAAGGATTAATTTCACGCGCATTTTCAAAGTTTTTACAAAATTGCCCGAGTCGCGAAGCGACGAGGGCAATTTGAAAAACTTTGAAAATGCAAGTGAAATTAATCCTTAATTGCACGAGGGCACATTGCGATTACGTGTTTATCACATAAAGGGCAAAATTGTGTACAAAAGAAAACTTAAACGAGGTCGGCCATGGCGTAAACCGGTTGGCAAGAATATTTGCTCGTAGCAAAATGACCACATAAATAATCAACTTATGTCGAGAAACAGTAAAAGTAAGCATAACACAGCATGTGCAATTCACTCATAATAGTTCCTTCACAGATAAAACTGAATGCAGTTTAAATTTTATTTACCTTTGTTTACGAGGCGTCCGACCGCATCGATGAAAGTCATAAACAAAGTGTCCGAGCGAGCTTTAATAACTTCTTGAACCTGACATTCTCCTTTCCACGGCGAAAACTGTAAGTACCAACAAAATTTATGCTCTTTCCAGGCTCTGTTTCTAATAAGGCGAAGCAAGCAAAACGAAGAAATGTTATCTTTCAGTGTCGATTCAGTGGTCTCAGCCGCCATGAATTTCTATTCTCCGTGCAGCGCCAATCGTCCAGACGTTTTTTCGGGCTGTGACAAACGAATTTGGATTGAAAAGTCCTCTCTCTATTCCACCAAGGCACCACTGATTTCTGCCTACCGATTTTCTTTCACATTCGCGCTCAGCCAATCAGGATCAAGTAATCATGCCCTCTTGATTACCAATCAAAGGCCCTTTGGGCTGTCTCGTGTCAGTCAAAAAGAGATTAAAATATACTTTACTAAATAGTTATTATAAAAGTAAATGTTTTGCTAGGCCGCAAAAAGCTTGTATGTTATTTACGCTTGCAATATTTACAGGGAGTTCATTAAAGACTTTCACGCCACTAAAAAAATAGGTGTTCTTAGAAAATTTACCATATCCAGGGATAGGGAAAGCAGAGACGGGGGAACATTTTGCTGGGATAATATTTAGTCTTCTTTTTCCATACGCGGGAAATAAAAATGGCGAACAGGCGGGAAAACAAAATGACAGAACACATATTATTTATGATTTTTATCAAAAAAACGTCCGTCCTCTCTATTTCCGACGCAAACTGGACGCAAGAGGAATTGAGCGTTACTCGAAGCACTCGTCCCCCACTTCACCTCCTTGTGCCGGCGTTTTGCGCTGTTTTCCATTTCTTTTGTTATCTATTGCCCTTTTTAACGATCAAAGAACAATATCAGAAAATAGAGTATTTCATACATGTTTCTTGTGACGAAAACGCTGAAAATAGAAATTCCGATATGTTTGTGACGAATGTTTTACACTGCACATACCCAGGCAAATAGCATTCTCAAGGTAAATAACACCAAGGTAAACTCACTGTGGGAATACGTTACCTAGGCGTTTGCGGTCACACACTTAACACTTTACCAAGGTCAATTTTTCATACTGTTTTCGGCGCGAAATTCGAAAATGGGTAATTCGAGGGTGCTTGCTTAGCATCATCTCGCTTTTATTATTTATACTCTTTCGACAGTCCTCTACTGCTTTGTTATGTCAGTATTTCAGACAGCGAAGAAATAGAAGGCGAAGACTCCGTGTTTCAACGAGTCCGATTAACTATTTACGAATATCGAATTGAAACGAAAATACGAAACGTAATCTACTTAGAACGACTAAGCGAACTCTCTTCCCGCGAAAACGAATACTAATGTCTTTTTAAAACTAACACGAATGTTTGAATACTAATGAGTTTAAGTCCGTGCGACTGATAACTAATTAGCCCCAATGGGGTTATAAACTATAAACAAACATTCGCCGCAACATTCTCCCCCTCGAACAGGGCTACAGTTCTGTTGCTTTTCTCTTTCTTAAAGTTCCAGTGGGCACAATTTCGTTATGGGTCTCACGTAATCCTTTCCTGCGGTCCTGACACGTACAACTCTGACTTGACCATCAGGTCCTGGAAACACTTCTTGAATTCGTCCCAAAGGCCAATGCCCCTTTGGGTTACTGGTATCGACTAAGAGGACAACATCTCCAGGTGCAACATTGCGTTTCTGATCAACCCATTTATTGCGAGTGTTCAGCGTTGAAAGGTACTCTTTCATCCATCTTCTCCAACACTTGTTAATAAGATCTTGTACGAAACGCCAGCGATTTCTGGGATTGAATGCAATGTCGTCGATGACTCGTGGTGCGAGTTGACCTCCAACTTGGCCATAGAGGAAATGGTTAGGAGTTAAAACATGTTCGTCGTTTGGATCACTGCTACAATAGGTGAGTGGACGAGAATTCAAAATCCCCTCAACTTCGACAACAGCGGTTAAAAGTTCTTCATCTGTAACTTTGGTCTCTCCCAGGATTGCGCGTAAGGCTTTCTTTGCAGATTTGATCAGGGCTTCGAATATCCCTCCATGATGGGATCCGCCAGGGGGGTTAAATCGCCACTGAATTCCGTCATTGGTAGCCTGCTCTTTGATCTTCGTTTGATCCAGATTTGAAACAAGGTCGCGTAATTCTTTGTCGGCTGAAGTAAAGTTCGTGCCATTGTCACTGATCATTACTTCCGGTTTGCCACGCCTTCGGACCATCCTGGAAAATGCGTTCAGGAAACTTGCTGTATCCAACGAAAAGGCTACCTCCAAATGAACTGCCCGTGAACTCGCACAAGTAAAGATACACAAATAACGCTTCGCGGTCACTTTTCTTGTCAGCTTGACAACGAATGGACCAGCAAAATCGACTCCACAATGGGCGAAGCATCGCAACGATGTTCCCAGCCTGACATCTGGCAGGGGTGCCATAATTTGTTCCCCTCTGCGTTTTCTTTGAAGCTTACAAAAGTTGCACTCTCGTTGCCATCGCTTGATTTCTTCTCTGCCACTGACAATCCAGAATGTTTGACGTAATTCAGCAAGAGTAAAGTTCACGCCAAGGTTGTGATGACCTTGATTATGAACGTGTGCAACGACGAGTTTCGAGATGTGATGTTTCTTGGGTAATATAACGGGGTGCTTAGCATCATAAGGTAAACTGGACAACTCTAGTCTGCCACCCACACGCAAGATCCCGTCACTGTCCATAAACGGCGACAATCTCCAAAGCTGGCTACTTTTAGAGACAGTTCCTCCTCCTTTCAAATTCGTCAGCTCTTCCGTAAAGCGTTCTCTTTGAGCTTCGCGAACCCAGTACTTCTCTGCATTCTTGATTTCCTCTGGTTCCAGGGTTTATTTCAGGTTAGCGTTTGGCCGGACATCTTTCTCCTGGTTATCACTTGACACATTTCTCTGCTCTTTCTTACACTTGGATATAAATCGCAGGACATACGCGGTGGTTCTTAATAATCTGAGCCAGGACGAAAACTTCTCGGCGTCAAGCAATGGAAGTGATTTCTTGCCTTGAAACGTGAAATTGATTTTCAACAATTCTTGTTTGCCTTCTTCAGTGTTATCAGTCTGACCAGGTCGACTTCCCGAGGGCCAAAATTCCTCCCCCTCCTGTAAAAAGGCTTGGTCCGCGAAACCAACGGCTCTCAGCTGACAAGTCTCTAAGGTCAAGACCCCTCGTTGCGTCATCAGCAGGGTTCTCTTCACTTGGCACGTGCCGCCATTGTGTTGGGCGCGATTTCTATTAAATTTCTGCTACTCGATTAGCAACAAACGATTTCAGTCGTCTTGAATGACCCCGGATCCAGTAGATCACATCCATGCTGTCCGTCCACACGGTGTGTTGACTTAGCGGTATTTCTAGCTTCTCAGAGATCGTTTCAGCTAGCCGCACTCCAAGCACTGCCACCATTAATTCAAGGCGCAGGATGCTCACAGCTTTGATCGGTGCTACTCTTGCTTTGGTTGTTACTAGGGCGGCGGAAATGTGACCACTCACATATCTGTATCTCTCGTAGCTGACTGCACCATACGCAAGTCTGGAAGCGTCTACGAATGTATGAAGCGATACTTGATCTACTTCCTCGTCGTGTCGATAGCAACGTGCTATTTTCACCTTTGGAGCTTTGGATAACTGTTCTACCCATTGCCGAGTGGACGCTTTCAAGTCGTCAGGAAACTCTTCATCCCAGTCAAGGCCTCTTAACCAAGATTCTTGTAATGCCATTTTAGCTCTGATGGTATACGGGGCTAGGAACTGGAGCGGATCAAACAGTGTGGCAATACGACTCAACAGTCCTCGTTTCGTGTAGACGGGCAAGTTGATCTCCTTGACAATGAAACTAAACTCATCTTCACTTGCATTCCATTTAACGCCTAATGTTTTGACACTCGGTAACTCTTTTTCTTCAAACTTTACCCCAGTTGCTCGATCGTTATCTGGAATCCCTTCTAGCACTTTCATTCGATTGCTACACCATTTTTGAGCGTGGAAGCCCGCGTCACTCAGGAGTTTAGTTAAGTCCTCACGCACGAGAATAGCATCTTTTTCTGAATCTTCTGAATCCAGAATGTCGTCCATGTACATATCTTGAATCATAACCTGAGCTGCTACTGGGTACTTGTCTATGAAGTCTTGGGCGTGGCTGCGAACTACGAACTGCGCGAGGTAAGGGGATGCTCGGTCTCCAAACACAAGGCGAACTGCTTCATAAACCTCAACAGGCTTTGTTACATCCAAGTCCCTCCATAACAGTCTGTGATACCTGCGGTCTTTTTCAGCGTGGACAATTTGAGAGAACATCTCTTTAATGTCTGCTACTAGGTCAACAGGTTTCTGTCGAAAAGGAAGGAGAATCTCCAGAACATCTCTCTGAAGCTTTGGCCCCGTAAGCATCGCGTCATTCAACGACTTTCCTTTACATTTCGCAGCCGAATCAAATACTATGCGTACTTTTGTTGTCTCTCTGTCCTCTCGGATGACTGGGAAGTGTGGAAGATACCAGCTTGGACCGTCATTCGCAACTTCACTCTCTAGCTTTCGGACATAGCCCTTGTCAACGTTCGCGTTCATTGCTTCCTTGTAACGCTGTGCAACCTCCGGCTTTTTGAGTAAACTCTTCTCAAGCGAGTATAGACGTTTCTCTGCCTCTTCTCTGTTATCAGGTAGAGAGGGTAATTCTTCCTTCCACGGAATTGCGACCTCGTAACGACCTCCGATCCATCGCCTTGACTTTTCCGCCTTTGTCATTGCTGAGATTTCTTCCTGACTTAATTGGTTAACGTCCGAATTTCGAACTCCGAGAGAGTCAATCTCCCACATTTCTCGCAATTGTTAATCAAGGCGTGTCTCGCGTAAGGTTTGCGTTCGGAAGGTTCTGGCGAAAGCAATTCTCTTAGCTGAAGGCAGGGCGGGTAAACGTCCAACACAGGTCCACCCTAAGGGCGTTTTCCTTGCCACTGGTGCTCCAATTGGCCCATAGCACTCTGACAAGGCTAAGGACAGTTCGGGATGGTCTGACCCAATGAGAATGTCAATCGTGTTCCTGCCAGGGGCTTTTAGGGAATGTAATGTTCTTAAGATGATCCCATTTGGTCTTGTGTTGGTTCCAGTCTGGAATCGACAGGCCCTGACACATTTCTTGCAATGTCCACGCTTCAATGTTAGACTGGGTCTCGCCATCGAGGCTCTTTATTGTCAGCGTCACTTTCTTGCTTTTGAGAGGAACACAACTGTCAGTGAGAGTCGATAGTCTTAGGCTCCTTTCGTTAGCGACAAGGCCAAGAGCTGTAATGATGTCATCTCGAACATAAGTCGAATCCGATCCGTCGTCTAAGAAGGCGTTCACTTTGATGGCTTGCCCGTCTAAGCCTTCAAGCCAAACTGGTACCGTTCGCAACACAACATCTCCTGCCGAGTGAAGTTCAGACTCGCCGAAAGCACTTCGTGTTCCCACTGCAGCGTCCACACGTTCAGGCGGATTAGGACGCTGTTCAAAGTGCAGATGGAAGTGGTGGGTGCCTTTACATTCATTAATACCACAACGATTGTTCTCCAGACAGTTCTTTCCTTGGTGACCCGAACTCAAGCAACGATAACAAAGATCATTATCTTTGCCTACTTCCCATCCATCTTTCACGGATGTTTCGCCCCACTTCTTGCACGATGTAATTTTGTGGGGACCATGACAGAGAGCACACTTGGGAGAGGGCTTGGTTGTAGTATTGTGGGCAGCTCCCTTCTTAGTTTCTTCGACTCGACGCTATCTTCCTTCTTTTTCTTTGTTCTTTCTTTAACTTCTTCGACGTCCATGCGGTAAACAACTTGTTTCTGTAACCATTTCGAAAACGTGGTTAGTCCATCCTTTCTCGTTTTTCGGTGTAACCACTGTTGGTAAGAAACAAGAAGGGACTCTGGTATCTTTTTTTGCACTGATATGTAAAGCGCAGACACTCCGGTAAGCTCCTGATGCTGGTCATTATCCTCAAGCTTAGCCACAACGTCAGTTAACCGATCTGAAAAAATCTCTAACTCCTTTAGATTAGCTTCTTCGACTGGTGAAGCCCGTAATATCGCCTCGAGATGACGTTGCATCAAGCGCTTTTCTCCTCCGTATTTCTGGTCAAGTTTCTCCAAGGCAGTTTGATATTGTCTAGGTGTGTAGCCCAAGCGCTCAACAACTCGAAGAGGTTTACCAGACAGGGAATTTTTCAGCATCATCATTTTGGTTTTAGCTGGAACTTTCATCTGATCCACAAATATTTCAAACTGCGCCTTCCAATCGTGATAAAGATCTTTGTCTCCGCTGAACACGGTCAATGTGGGTTTTTTAATTCCTTTGAACATTCTGTCGACATCTTTCGAATCGAATTCTTCGTCTTCATCGCTCTCTGTTTTCTCAGAATCAGAGGTCCTCTTGCTCACTTTTTGAGAAGGCTTCTCAGTTTTCTGTACTTTGGAACCCGCACATTTCGACAACAATTCGGCTTCCATCTTCAAGCGTTCGGCCTCGTCTTCTTCCTGTTGAATTTTAATTTGCGCCGCTTTTTCTTGTGATTTCAATTCTTCTTTCAATCTTTTTTTCTCTTATTTCGCCTTCAAAGCAGCTATCTCCGCCTTTGCGAACTTCTCTGCTGCACTGGAGGCTAACGAACCATCAGACACTTCAGAAGGCTGACTGGCTTTGTCGTCAACATCGCTCAAACGATCGACGGTTAAATCTCCGAAAACTGATGGAGGTTCATCTGCACGATGTTCTAAGAACTCTTCAATTGTGTCGACGATATCCTCGAATTCGCTCCGTAATTGATCTAACCACTCTTCAGCTTCAACTCGCTGATGTACATTGTCACCTTGCAAGGCCATAATATCTTTCGTAGTTTGATGAGCGTTTTGGAAGTCGGCGCTTGAGACACACGTTCCTTTACGCATCGAATAACTGTTCGACTACCATTCCTGGCGACGATATCCTTGGCTTTCTTAGTGTTTTTCGTAATCACTCCTTTAAAGGCTGCTCTCCTTCGATGAAGATACTCAATTTGTCGTGAAGTCCATGACTCAATGTCATTTGCCTTCTCGATTCCGACGGCCACGTTTTCTCCGTCAGCGACTCCGTCTTTTTCGGCCATCCGCCCGCATCCGATATCGACAAACGCTAGAGCATTTTTATCCGGCTCCAAGGACCAATTTGTGTTTCAACGAGTCCGATTAACTATTTACGAATATCGAATTGAAACGAAAAAAACGAAACGTAATCTACTTAGAACGACTAAGCGAACTCTCTTCCCGCGAAAACGAATACTAATGTCTTTTTAAAACTAACACGAATGTTTGAATACTAATGAGTTTAAGTCCGTGCGACTGATAACTAATTAGCCCCAATGGGGTTATAAACTATAAACAAACATTCGCCGCAACACTCCGTTTATGTAAATCTCTTTGTTGGATTTTTCTAAACCTTGAGATGAAATCGAAATACATATAAGAAAACGCACTATAGATCTTCCTTGACTAGTGTTGTATTTAAACGCCAAATTTCAAAAAAAAAAAAAAAGCATTTACTTACAAATCAGCAAGCCATCAAGCCATGATTCTAAGAAAGACCACGTTTTTGCTGCCTTGAACACGCAAAGTTGACCTCAGGAATCTAAACCTCACGCCATCATATTTAATTTCAAATTTCTCTGTTTATTTTATTTGCTTATCTTTGAGGTTTGCCTCACGATTGGTCATTTTATCTTGGGGTACTTGGAAAACCTACCTATTTGCCTCGGTAACTTTCATGGGCGATTCTTTTGTTCTTTTTCACACCGCCATAAATTTACCTTGGGGGAGCATTTTGCTGAGATAATTTTTTGTCTTTTTTTTTTCACAAGCGGGAAATAAAAATGGCGAACAGGCCATGAAAATGACAAAACACCCGGGAAAACAAAATTACAAAGCACGCGGAAAAACAAAATGACAGAGCACATATTATTTATGATATTTATCAAAACAATCGTCCTCTCTATTTGTGAGTTTCCCGAGGTAAAGAGCCCTTCTACCATGTTAAAAGGAAGATTTGTAACCGCAACTATATAAATTTGACACACTACACTATTAACCTATTCCGTACTTGAAACCCTACACCGCTACACAGATCAAGCAATTTGTTCCAGTCAAATTTTGTTAATTACATTTTATGCAGTTACGAAAAAACTTTCCGTAAAGATTCTCAAAATCCCGCTCCGGCTCTTTCTTGAAATTCCCGCTTACCGCTCCTGTTTTCAGCTCCCATCCCGGCCGAATATCACCACATCTTCTTATCTGGGTTACTTAGCGTGAGGTCTGTCTTTGACCTTGTTAACACTTTCAGTGCGAAAGTCGACTTTTGTCGACATTTGGAGGAGTGGTCATTGAACCACTTGTGACGTCATCAGTTTACACGTCAATCAACTTTTCAGATGAGCAACTGATTCAGCGTGGATTGATCTTTCCATAGGACCATGCATTTGCTATATCGACTGCATTCTGATGGAGCTAATCGAAAAAAACAGGCTGCGTTTTTGGTGCAAAATTGGTGCATAAGCGGGCCAACACACCTGTAATTGATCAACGTCCCCTTTTCAGGGTTTACCGATGATTTTGTCCAAACTTATCCTGCCAGAAAGAAGGCTGTGAACAATAGAAAGGAAAGGAGATAAGAAAGCAGGGAAAAAAAGAAGGAAAAGGAGCAAGAGAAAATTTGGAACGGATTCAGCAAAAAAAAGTCCAAATTTTGGCTTATGCGCATGCACCAAAGTGAAAAATTGTACATTGTTACACGGAATCTCTATTGAAATGTTGCTGCGATGTAAAAAAGTGCTTTTATAGCAAAGTTTGGGCAAAATTAGCATCGTAACAACAAAAATTGGGTTAAACGGTTAAAAAAACGCGCTTTTTTTTTGGGGGGGGGGGGGGGGGGAATTCAGCAGTGAAAGGGTTAAAGGGCAACTCTTGGGAAATTTACCCCGATTTTTTTATTTTTTCTATAAGTTGTTTATAGCAACAGGAATCTTTAGAAGGTAAAATTTTAAAGATATGGGCCAAAATGAATTTGCTACGAATTTTCTTTTACGCCAATTTGGCGGCCATTTTGAAAACGTAACGTTCGGATTTTGGTACGTCACGTGATGCTACGTCACAGGTGTGGAAGGCAGATTTGCTTTTGCATGCTTCTGATAAGAGGAAAACACGCCAAGCGTCTCTTCATAAATGAGAATGACAAGGAGAGAAAGACCCTATGCTGTTCAATGATGTCCAAGATAAAAAAGGTAGTGCTTCAGTGCTTAAATATGAAAGAAAATAAACTTAAAAAGAGTAAATCATGTGTCGTGAAACGAAACAAATCCGTCAGATTGATCGGCCTTCTAAGGTCAGCAAATGTACATAGCTTTATAATACGATGCATCCTCTCTTGCACCATATCGTGATAAAGATGCCTTTTGTCTGGAGTAGATAGTAAATTGAAAAGGGTTAGGAGGCAGCGTGGCCTAGTGGTTAGGGCGCTGGACTTGTAATCCGGAGGTCCCGGGTTCAAATCCTCCTCCCTGCCACTAGATGGATTTGTCTTCGGTGGTCCCGAATTCAACTCCTCCACGCTTTGTATATAGCCAACTGGTCAGCCTCCTGCCAGTTGGGATTCTTAACAAGTTTCCGTTGAATTTAAATGGCAGGTCCACACCAGCCTTATGGTTGCCCTACTAGACCTGCCTTAACAAAAAGTTATGTATGTATGTATGTATGTATGCGAGTGCTGATTCCCATAATTTGTCAGAAATCTCTTCATTTATGAGAAGGAACACTGAGCCTCTATATGTCCTATAAGTAAGCGAAATCCACGCGTTCGGAAACAGACCGATATATTTTGATTCTGTTGTTGAGAAATTTGTAGCCACCCTCAGATTTCTCCTGCTGTTAATTGGCAAAATAGAAAGCAATTCCCACCAGCAAATGTAGTGTTTCTTTGAAGTATATGCCTTCGAAAGGCGCGCGTGATTTGCGTGCAGGTCAGTACTGCGCAATAAGACGCCACTACCCCGCGCGCTAGCAGAGGCGCTCTCGCGGGATATAAAATTATACGAAGAAATGGGGAATCAAATATAAAATAATATCCGGATAACTAAGAGAAGAAGTGTTGCGTGAAGTACTTATTCTGTGATTCCTTTTGAGAAACAATTGTTGTAAATTAGGCAACCTGGGGTGTAGCATAAAACCTGGGTATGAAAGCGTGTCACGCTCTTTCCCTTCACCCTCCCTGGCCTGACCACGAAACAGTTTCGTGTGCAGATTCGAGCAGATGTCAGTTGACGAGATAACTAAAGGAAAACATGCCAAATGTTGTAAGACACGAAGAGCGCAACGACCATTTCAAATGCAAACCATGAATTAAAACGCAAGCAAACGCGAAAGTAATAAGGAGCCAAACGCAGCACAATTTTCGATTTTCGTGGGGGTTCTTTTCGCAAAAACATAAGAAATTGCAAAATAATAACATGACAACTTAATTATACCGATAACTATAAAATCACGCAGGGTCGTGTAATAGTCCCGGAGGCAGTAATCAGTTTACTAAATCATTCTCAGTACAGTTTTACGCATACAAGCACGAACAACCTTGAACAAAGTTTCCTGGAGGCAAGTTGTTTCAACTACAGAAAGCGCAAACTCCCTTTTCCCAACAAAAGAAGTGAAGAGACCCAGCAGAGTTTTGTCCACATTTAACTGCAAGCCTGTGTAGACCTGTGTATGTTCTAGATAAAATCTGCCGCACAATTTCGGATAGTCTAGTTTCGGTAGCTGGCATTTCGCCGGCAGAATTCTTCGTTTTCGAGCACAATTTAGAAAAATCGGTAACACAAAAGAGACAACGAATTTAACTTGCGTTTCTGTATTTGCAAGCTTTCAAACGCACAAGATAGATAGTGTACATTAGGCTGAAGCTCAAAAGGTCAAAACCTATTGTGATAAACATGAGCAAAAGTATTTGAAGACCGAATATAAACAACAAAATGCAGCAAACAGTTTGGTTGTATAAAAGCATGTTTAATTAAGCTTCTCGCGTACATGCAAATAATAACAAGGCTTTTCAGGTTTGACTTAGCTCACAAACAACTGGCCGAGGTAATAGAGAAAGAAACTGTACATTTAGGACTTCAATTCACTCACCATTCGTCGCCGTCGGCGGTGAGGAGGTTCGATATTTTACTCCCTTTCTCTGTCTCGCTGTTTTTCCCTGGAGGCTCAAAACGCCAGAGTTGAAATACCATAGAAGGTTCTTAATTATCCCCTGACATATCCCCTCCTATAGCTCTCTAAAAATCAGTGGAGTCGCTAGCAGAAGTTGAGCTCTCACTGCAAGAATTTGAGTCAGCCATGTTCGTGACTTGTTGCGGTTCCACACCTGTGACGTATCACATCTCGTGATCATAATCGAAGCATCCATGGCGAAATGTCACGTAAAATACGAAGTTTTACGTTAAAATTAACCGGTAAAAAAGCTTCTGAATTCAATTTTTTTGCTTCCTGTGTAATTTTGGAAACATTCGGAAGCTTTTACTGAAATATAGTTTTCTAGCCAAGAGTTGCCCTTTAACTTTTGAGATGTTTGTAAGATAAGTCAAGCAAGGCTTTTTTTAGTCCCCTAACCCAGCTGACTTAAAATGATTTTATCTCGGCGCACTGATAAACATTTCTCGATGATCACCAATTCTACTGGCAAGAAGCATGCCATCGCCTCAGTCTTCAGTTGCAAGTGATGTCGAAGTACTTGCTACGGCAAACACAAAACGAAAAAACCTCGCGTTAAGTCTGCTGACAGGACTGAGAAAGAAACGCACGAACTTCTTGAAGCGTGGGCCCCCAAATTCAGTAAGCTGTGGGGAGTTTCACAAAGAAAAAAATCAAAATGTGGAACAATATCTATTCTTCGTATAAAGAAAGGTGTCCAGAAAGCCAGAGAATGCTACAGCGGGTGAAGAAACGGCAGCAGAATCTAGAGTACGAGTTCAAGCAGTTCTGGCAGCGATCTCGCTCGACTGGAAAAGATGGAATTCAGGAAATTAAAGAAGGCTTCCCCTATTTCAACATCCTGAATAAAGAAAGGCGAGAAAGTACGACTCCAGACTGGCATGCAGAGATCTTTTATTGAAATGTGTGAAAAGAGTATGGAACAGGACAACGCAAGATTTGAACGATCAGCTGAAATGTTCCGTGACGCCCAGAGCAGGCAAATGGAACAAACAAACACCATAGTTGACATTTTTAAAGATTTAACATCAAAATAATTGTCTTTATCTAATCGTTTATCTTCTGTTATTGAAACGATACATACTGCTTTACATTCTACGCCGCGATTTTCCCTTAAATTAAAGTTCAATTCTGTTCAACTAAAAAGCCATTTATAATAAACACTCCCAACCGACAAACGATTACAATAAACCAGCAGAAAAGCAAAAAACTTTGAATGCAGCAATATTTTTCAACTCCTACTTATAAACAAAAAGTTTGTTCTTTCACAACACGCACAAAATCCCGCGGCCTCACAAAGCAAATCTTGACATGGCGGGAAAAATATTGACAAGGCGGGAAAATTCCGCGGCCTCACAAAGCAAACGCGAATGGAATGCACCTTGGAATGCACCTTCTCCCCCTCGCATATTCTCGTGTCGTCATGACAACGTCATGACGACACGAGACAAAAAGTGCCCTCGTGATTAAGAAAAAATGCCCTCTGTCTCAACCAATCAGCGTTCAGTAATTTTGCCCCGTATGTGATAAGACCAGAAATGGCATCACTTACATGTATGCTCAAGATGATGATCCCCAGGAGGAAAGGCTCTTTCCAATGATGCCCCCATGGCCAGATCAGAGTGATTGCATCAACGTAGCATAAAATACGCACGAAAATGCATAGAAAATTAGAAATTTGAGTGAAAAATTCCAAGGAAAATTTTCGTCAGGCTACTCCATGGTAAAAATTCTCGAATTCTCGAGAAAGCAAGCCTAGTAGGAGATCAACATGTACAACTACAGCAAAAAGATTAGAAAAGGGGTAGGGCACTTTCTGACCAATCTCGTCCCCAGAGCCCGCGATCCTTCTGGACTGCGCCAGGAATCGAGACCTCTGGGCTAGACTGAAAGCCCGCCAAAAAAACGGCCAAATCTCATTGGCGGTTGAAACTTGTTCATTTCAACCACAATCTCCGACAGTAGTATAGTCGGTAGTTATCAAATACCACTTTGGGTTGGGGCGGGAGTTGCGAGGTTTGTAAACGTTTGTTAACCAAAAGCAAAAGCTAAACCCCGCTCACATAGCTCGCGGGGTTCATCTTTTTTGCTTTTGGTTAACAAACGTTTACACATTTCCCAAGTCAACCCAAATTAGTATTTGATAACTACCGACTATACTACTTATGATAACTACAGAATATACTACTTAAGATAACAACCGAGATAATACTACTTATGTAAAAAAGAGAAAACCGTGGTTACGTAGAAAAACAACTGCGGGAGGTTAGAGCGGGTCTGGAGCACAAGCAATTAGAGAATTGACACCGGCCGTACAGTATAAAAGTTTTCTCAATTAGAGAATAACCACCTTAAGATTATATTAATTAATTTTCAAAAAAAATATTTTTTCTATAATATACAATGGACGAAATAGACTTCGAATCTTTGGAAGAAGAAACTGCGAAAATCGACTTTGAAGCTTTGGAAGAAGAACTTGCGAAAATAGACCCAGCAGAGTTGCGCTATTTATCGCAATTACTTTCTGAAAACGTGCCTGCGGTTAAAAAGATAATTAAGAATGTGCTAGAAGAGCCAATTCCAGAAGAAGCCCAGAAGCGATTAAAACCTCCTTTACAACCAAAACCTTACCAACCAATACCACCACCCAGAAATAGGAACAGAAGACAACAACTTCTGAGACAATATGATCCCTTTCCACCGCATAACATCAGAAATGTGACAGACTACCAGAATGAGATTCTGGATTTGTACGTCAGAAAACAAGAAGGCGTGGAGAGCAAAAAAGGTAGACGTTATATTTGGTGGCGCTTCGTAAAAGATATAGAAAAAGACCTAACACCAAAATTTATGGAAAAAATAAGAGAGAACGCACGGACATCATTTTACATCAGGCACTATTACTCATATAAGTTGGTCAACATTGAAGACGGAACCGTACTATTCTACTACAAAAATAAAGGCTCCCCTTGGATGAACACATACGCAGAAGCGGAGAATTGGTTAATTAAGATGGAGGCAAAACGTCTGGATGCAGATAGTATCGAAAGACCAGACACAAAGTGGGTCTTCGATAGCCACTTTAATGTTGATGTGAAGGTTGTGCTTGACCGTCAACCACTGATGGGCACAGGCCCCTTACCAGACTGGCTACGCAACCTAGCACACGCAGCGAGAGGACAAGCAATGGTGGCACTGGATACCTATAGAGATAACATGTGTTTATGGCGTTGCATTGCTGTGCACAGAGGAGCTAGGCCAGATCGAAGTACAAAAGTAGCACAAGGTCTAGCCAAGAGTTTCTTCAAGCTCAGGAATATGCCGACGGACTGTTCAAAAACATCTCTAGACGAATTAGAAAAGGTAGAAATGCATCTGAATGAGGGCACTGCTTCCTCAGGTTGGCTAGGCATAAGGGTTTATGTGCCCGAGCGTGTAGGAACTGAAGTGGTATGGCATCTCACAAGAAACCCTGCTACACAGTTAAAAAGTATTATGACAATTGGTATTTTTGGGGAGCACGCGTTCTTAATAAAAGATATTGCAAAGTTGGCAAAAACTTATGCATGCATCCATTGCAACGCAAGATTCACACAATCTGGCAGTCTTCAACGTCATGCAGAAAGGTGTGCCCAAGGGAAAACGATAATAGATTGCCCGGGTGAAAAGGTCGAAGCGCCGCAGACAGCTTTCGAGAAAGCATTTTACCCAAAGCATCAAGCTTCCAAAGAATCACTTCGGTGGCTTGAGCATGTAGCCAACCATTGGAAAATCCGAATTCACCACGCAATGTCCGGGCATGGAGGAGAGCGTTGGATTGAGCGAGCACCAGTTGACGGCTACAACCCGGAGAAAAAGGTAGTGTTTCAATATCACGGCTGCTACTGGCACGGTTGTCGAAAATGTTACCCACATGATCGTGACAGAATCATTGACCGCGGTGACAAAACGCGCGAAGACCTTTACATAGCCACAAGCAGGCGCACAGCTTATCTTAGAAAGGCTGGCTACCACGTAATTGAGACTTGGGCCTGCGAAGTTGGGGAAATCTCTGATTACGTGCCACGAACCCAAACAAAAAGCTACCCGCACACGATCTTGTACGATTTTGAGGCGTACGGAGACAAAAATAAGCGAAAGGAGCCGACGGACAATCTCACGATCGAGAACGCACACATACCAATCTCGGTTAGCATCGGTGACACCCTTGAAAGAGAGCCTACCCACATCTGTGAAAGAGATCCCGCAGAGCTGGTCCGCAAGTTTATGGAAGAGCTGGAGAGACGCGGGAAAAACATCCGGACCAAAGTAAGAGATGAATTTATGCCAGCAGACGTAAACCTGCTGCCTAAAGACCAGAGGAAAAAAATAGAAGAATGGCGTGACCAGGTCCCAGTCACCGGGTTCAACTCCGAGACTTACGATCTGAATCTGATCAAAAACTACTTCGCAGAGCGTCTTACAGACACAACCAACAAAGTAAGAGTGGCAAAGAACGGAAACAAAATCATGTTCTTGCTCACATGTGGCTTCCGTTTCCTTGACATCATAAACTACCTTGGTCCTGGTACTAGCTATGAGAAATGGGTGAAAGCATACGAATGTAAGACAGTGAAATCATGGTTTCCATACGAGTGGTTTGACAGACCAGAAAAGCTGGATTACCCAGGGTTGTCAGATTATATGGATCGGTATTCAAAGTTGAAAGGAGACTTTGTGCTGAAACTGTCAGAATGGAAAGCCTGCAAGAAGCTGTTCCGAGAAAAGGGAATGCAAACCTTCAAAGACTGGGTGCGTTATTACAATAATCTCGATGTGGCACCCGGACTTGAGGCACTGGAAAAGATGAGAAACTTCTACACTGAGAAGGGAATCGATATCATGAAAGACGCTGTCAGCATCCCAGGTGTGAGTTTACATTACTTGCTCAAGGGAGCTATTGATCGTAACGCGGAGCTTTACAGCCCAAGCAAAGAAGCATATGAGATGCTGAAAGAAGCTGTTGTCGGAGGCCCGAGCCTCGTATTTACAAGGTACCACGAAGTTGGTAAAACAAGAATTAGGTCACATCAAATAGCGGAACCAAAACTTTGCAAAAATATCCTCGGATACGACGCCAACGCCCTGTATCTCTCAACAATGCTAAGAGAAATGCCGTGCGGGAAGGAAAGGGTCGTTCACTACGAAGACGAGTACCAAATACATGGGGCTCCTGTACTAACGCACAGACTCAAAGAAGGAAGCTGGTTTGGGTTTGCTGAAATAGGTATTGAGATTCCAAAGCACTTACACAAAAAGTTCGAGGAAATGTGTCCGTTCTTCTACAACAAAGTGGTGCCGTTTAAAGCTGTCCCCGAGCATATGATCAAATACTTGAGTGATACAGGAAGAAAACGCGGAGAAGATAAGAAACTCATGGGTACGTTATCTGCACAGAAGATGTTGGTGTACGCCCCTCTGTTGCTCTGGTATGTGAAGCACGGTGCAGTTATCAAAAGGGTTTATCGGACAATTGACTACACACCGGCCAAGATCTTTCCCTGGTTTGTGGAACAAGTCACGGAGGCGCGCCGGACAGGAGACGTGGAAAAAAGCAAGGCACTGCTTGCAGAGGTGTTCAAACTTCTTGGAAACAGCGGATACGGGAAGCTAATAGAAGCCTTGGAGCGGCAAACAAACGTCATTTATACAAAAGACGAGAAGGTAGTTGACAGAGCCTTGCGAAGCGCGTATTTCTCAGATCTTGGTGAGATTGGGAAGGCGTATGAGTTAGAAAGTCGGAAGCCACGGATTACAATAAGAAGACCGTTTCAGATTGGAATTGCTGTCTATCAGCTGGCAAAGCTGCGTATGTTGGAATTCTATTATGACTTCCTTGACAGGTATTTTGACAGAAGAGATTTCGAGCTGATCCAGATGGATACGGACAGCAACTACATAGCCATATCTGGTAAGAAACTAGAGGACATTGTGCGACCAGAGCTGAAAGCAGAATTCGAGGCGCAAAAAAAGAATTGGTTGGCATGGGACAAGTGGAGTGGTCGAACGCCGGGTCTGTTTAAGCTGGAGTGTGAGGGCAAACGGATGATTGCGCTCTGCTCAAAATGCTATTTCATTGACGACCAAGGTGAAAAAAAGAAGTTCAGCACAAAGGGGATGTCGAAGAAGCAAAACGAGATAACCTGGCAGCGTTTCAAGGCAGCATTAGAAGGCAGCAAGGATATGGCAACAAACAGAGGTTTCAGAATGCGGGATGGAAATATAGTAACTTACGAGCAGGAGAAGCTGGGGTTGAGTGCATATTATGACAAACGATGGGTACTGCCTGACGGGATACACACCGAACCAATCGAATTTCACATTTAGTTCACAGCCGGAGGAAGAGTGGTGTTGGGAGGCACAACCAGCAGTTCTTCACGCACAAAGCCTCGCTTAGGGCCGTCATGCAAATAGTAGAGAACAGGCTGATTCGGTTTGGTAAAAGATCGTTCAATGTTGTAAACTTTCAAAGTCCAGATTGGATCAGTGGCTCTTTTCACACCACCTTCAAGCTCGCCAGGTTGGTACAAATACCTAACATTAACGGTGGATGGGAGCTTTTTTTCATTGAAACCAACAGGTCTCAAATATTTAGTTGACGGCTTGGAAGTCACAGCCTTTTCTTTGATTGCGGCAGCAGGTTTCATACCAATCAGCCGAGTGACTTGGTTGTTAAGAGCGGCCACAACTGCAGGAAGCCTTTTTACCCACGCTGTGGACCGCTCAATGGCGTACTGATGCCCGAACAAGCGCTCAGCCAGGGTGCGGTTGAAACGTTCAACGATAGCTTGGTCTCTGTGAATTTCAGGGCGCCCACGTCTGATGGAAGTTTTGTGCTTCTCCATCTCCTTAGTAACAGCACCCATAAATTCGCGCCCAGGATCAACCTGCAGCATCTGTGGCCACTTCAGAGGCCCGCGTGTATAAATTGTCTGAAAAGCTTTGGCAACCTCGGTAGAATCTTTGGAGGTTAAAGGCTGAGCTTCTTTGAAGCTGCTGGCAACGTCAACAACGGTAAGCGCGTATTTGTAAGTGCTACGGCCCAGTTTGTCGTGCAGCAGAAAAAGAAGGTCCGCCTGGTGCGCTTTGTTGGGTAAGGACACATCAAATTTTGGACGAGGAATGTAGCGCGGTGCGGGGAGGTAGATCTGCCAGAGCGCTTGTTTGAACAACCATTCTTTGGCAATAACTTCAGGAACCTTTGCAGCGGCCGCTAATTTTTTAATGGTAGAGATATCGTTCCAGTAACCTTGTGGGCTGTAGTAACGTCGCTCCAATTTTCTTTCCATTTAAACTATGCGCGGTATATACATACATGGATACAAAAATGAGTTCAGGTAACCCTTACGATCGCGAACAGCTAAAAAAAGAGCTTATCGAAATGTTGGTGGAAAAGCAGGCAGCGATAATAAAAGAAATCAAGCCGGAAAACGATCTTGACCTTTACGACCACGAAGGGGTGTGGGGTTTACCCCACGAAGAGATGAGACCCTCATTACCTCCCAAACCAAACTTAGGGTATTTAATCAATATCCTGAAAAAAACCGGCATTTCTTTAGAACAGGTAGGTGACCAAATGGGGTTGAGTTTTTTGGGCAATATCATTTGCCAGTTCAAGCTGTTAAATCCCGGGTCATGTAACTACGTTTGTTTTTTATACAACTATTTTCAAAAGGTCTCACCTATCGATTGGCCAGCAAAAAATGCAATACTGGAAAAGCTCACGAAAAGTTTGCCGAAGATGGAACAAACCAGAAATAAAACCGAAAAAAGTTTCAACGAATGGTGGTTGGTTGCAAACAAGCCGCCGGATTAAACAGCAGTTGTCTTTGATGTTTTTTTACCACCGTCAGTGTGGTTTGAAAAACGCAGTTTTGTCTTTTGAGAAGTAAAGGTGTTGTACTTTTTGACAATATCTTGATACTCACCGTCAGAGATTACACCATCTTCAAGAGCGGTTGATATGAGAGAGTTGATTGTGCTGAGCGTTTCTTCAGCCAGGGTCTGTATTTTTTCGTGTTTTTTCGCTTTGCGCAGGAAAAATTTGATGGTGACGATGCAGGAGGTTGACACCAATGAAAACAAGGTGGCGGTTGCGATTAAAGGACCACCACCAACAATACCAACCACAGAAAGAGAAGTGGCGAGCCCAGAGCCGGTAAGAATGGTAGCGACTCCGCCTGTTAATGCACATACCGTTCGGCAATGTGTGTGCCACCGTTTGAATTTGGCTGAGGTTTTGTAGTAGTGCACCAACTGGTTTTCTAAATTTGCTTTGATCAATTCTATTTCAGCCCGCCTGAATTTTGTTGCAGAATCCATTTTCTATATATGTGTTAAAAAAATGCCACATATTTTGGGGTGTGGGGTTTACCCCACTGTCAGCCTAGTCGCAATAGGTGTTGCGGTATTTTCCGGTTTTCTTGTCGTAAATTATTTGGTTACACGGTTCGGTAACTCTGGTGGGTTTTGTCCAAAACTTTTTGCTAAACAGTCCGGTTTTTGTGTTAAACGCCCCCTTGGCAATGTCACCCGACCAATACTTGTCAAGAAGCTTTTTATCAACTCCGGGCAAAAATTTATAAAACGCTTGAGCCTGCGAAAACCCGGGAATCTTTTTCCCGATTTGTTCATTGATCGTTTCACCGACACCCAATCCTACTTTTTGCTTCGAGCTGATAGCATTTCGAGCCATAGAGTGACCCCACTGCCGTTTGTTTTTGGGGATAGCGTCAAGCGCCTTCACCATTTTTTTGTCTGCAGCGTGTTTGCAGCTTTTCTCATTTTTCTTGCCTGCACAGACGGCATAATCAACGTCATGTTGCATTGAAACTGCGTCCGTGGCGCCTGTGGGTTGCTGGTAAATCTTTAATATCTTTCCAGTTTTGGGGTCGTAAGAAAGCTGTTTTTCAAGGGGATTGTACGGCCCCGTGTAGTTGTGACCAGGAAGCGTCCACCCTTTTTTTGGTTTCGGCAGCTTGCCAATAACTTTATGAATGTCAAAACCGGCGCCGGTCGGATTTCTTTCATAAAGGGGGTTTGTTGGGTCATCTACTCTATCACCTGCATAAATTCTCATATCATGGCCGGCACCACTTTGGGGTGTGGGGTTTACCCCACTGACAAACCGTGTCTTGGTAATGCCACAACTTGCACATTTTACTTTTAACATTTTTCTACCGTTTTTTGTGGTTGCGAATGTTTCGCTTCCCGGCACATTTGGCGTGAAGCGCTTTTCTTTCACACAGTAAACCTCCATCCTACCTATATACTTCAAGAAAAAATTGTGAAGCCCTCTAACGGCTCTTCCTAAAATACTTTACGTTGTCCGTAATTCCTTTCAAAGCTTGGCTTCCGAGTATTTTGGCCGCTGCAGCGAAACTGGGGGCAGGGGTCACAAAGTTCGAGGCAACATACGCAATTTTATCAACAGTCGAAGGTCCCCTTCTCGAAGACAACGCGCCGCCTTTTTTGTCTCCGTTCACTGGTAAGAACCTTGACTTGGTAATGCCGCAGCTGGCGCATTTTACTCTGAGCAGTCTTCTGCCGTTTTTTGTGGTTGTAATTTTTTCACTTTCCGTCACATTAGGCGTGAAGCGTTTTTCTTTCACACAGTAAACCTTTATCTCTATACTTTATGTGAAAAATAATCCTTCACCACAGCCTCGTTGGTGCGCGTATTTCCAGAAAACATGCTCAAAATTTCTCGAAACGAACGCCCTTTGTTACGTTCATTCAGGAAAAGCAAACAGTAGTAGCCGCAGCGCACGCTGGATTCCCACTGAAGCTGGTTGTCATTCCGGAGAAAGGTCTGTTTGCCCTCAAGAATCAGCTCAATTTCCCATTCTGCGGGCGGGGGTAACCCGAAAGAGTCAAAGTACTCGTAACTGCCGCTTCCTCCTTGCCAGCAGCAAACCCATGGGTGCCCGGCCCTCCAAGATCATCCATGTTGATTATGCAAGGGGAGTGCTTTTTACCCCACTTTGGGGTGTGGGGTTCACCCCACTCGTCTCTCGAAAATATGCCTTTGATGGGGATTTGCAAGTATTGGCACCACCGCAGCAAGTGAAGATCGGTTAAGGGGACGTCAACGAAGGAAGGCTTTTTTTTGGTCGCCCCAAGAACCTATGAAGGGCGGAGGGCGCCGTAAATATGCAGGGTTGACGCGCATTCCCTTACCTCTCGTTGGAGAGGGGGGACGTTTTACCTGCATGCCTGCCCCCTGCGCCGCCAACTTGCGCGCATGTCTGATTTGTGTCTTGCTCATGTCTATGTCCACACCCGTTTTGTTTTTGATAGCGCGCTGTATTTTTTTGATCTGCCTGGCGGTCAAGTGCAAAGTGTCACTACCCCGGCTTAGGGCCTCGTTTTTAAATCTGAGCGAAACGGCTTCTCCTGGCCCAAAGGCCCGCGCGAGGCGCACTTTTTGCCCGTCCGAAAGTGAAATCTTGTGTGGATAGTAAGTCGTCATCTTTTATACTTATTGCAAAAATTATTTTACTTTGGGGTTTTACCTTAGGGGTGTGGGGTTTACCCCACTCTTAAACTATCACCAGCTCATTGCCCACCTGCCTGAGAACAAGTTCGGACTCGTACAAAATTCCTGCATAAATGGTGTAGTCTTGCGCGTTGGCAGCCTCGTTGAGCCTGTAGTGGAAAACCATCTGCTTTGGGTCGTTGGTCTTGTTATCCTTATTTTCGCGAAGGTCGAAATAGACTATTGGGTATAGCGTCTCGAAGTTGTTGGGCTGAAGCTGAACACCGGTGTTGTAGTCGTTTTTGCGGTACCAGTAGTTCATCAAATCATTAAGAATGCGCAGTTTGAAGTTTTCGTCGTAGTCCAGCTCCGGATAGTACTGTGAAGAGCCGTACTGCAGCCGGCAGGTCGCTAGCTTGGCTGTATTGTCTCCGTCAATGTCAAAGGTGTCGAAGAAGTAGGGGTTTTGGGTCAAGGCGTTCTCCTTCCTTGACTGTTGTATGAAAATGAAAACATGCTTTGCGGCTTTTATGCCGGGATTTATCTGCCACGAACCGAAAGCGTCGCGCCGACTGCTGCTGGGCTGGATCATTTCATTCAGGTACGTCCAGGTTCGGGGTTTCAAAAAGTTTTCGTTTGCGAGGCTCTGCCCTTCGCTGGTAAAACGCAGCATTGGAACCCACAGCTCAAGGTTTCTCACCACTACCCTGCGATTGGTGCCATCGTTTTGCCAAATCAGCTCTGAATCCGATTGTAGCTCAATTTCAAACTCCAGCTGCATGGGGGGAAGAAGCTTGTCACTCAGCTCTTCGAAGAATGAGTACCTGTTAAGCGGTATGAGGGTTTCAACCGTGAGCCCGGCGTGGGCAAGCAAGCCTCTTTGTCTGATTCCTAGGTTGGTGGCCGCATCGGATGTGACGTTGGTATTATCCGTGTCCAGATACCAAAACTGATTTTTAGCCGCGCTCCTGGCATAGTCATCAGAAAAATCTAGCAAGTTTTTAATGAATATTAACTTGTGAATGTTGTCTACGTTGTAAATGTTTTTGCCCGATGATTTCACTACAAGTTTGTTTATCAATGAAAACGAACCGTTAATGGGCGCTGACCGGACGTCCGCTGCAACTGCCGCGCCATCCGCGGTTGCCTCGAAAGTAAAATCAGCCCGGAAGTAGGCGTTATACCAGTCAAACCAGTTGTCTCGGTCGGTGACTGTGAATTTATAGTTTGTTTTTACCTGGTGCTGATTGTTTCCCGGGATAGTAATCGGTTTGTCTAAACCGATACGAACAAACTCTGTTTTTTCCAAATGCCTGTGGCTTCTGAACATCTTGTGGCTCTATATATTTCAAAAAAATATTTAATTTGCCGCCAAATATTGGTTTACTTTCAACTTTGCAGCCCGACCTGGGTTAAAAATCTGGTTCAACTTTTTCCGCGAATCTCCGCTGAGTTTTGAGGATTTGGTCAGCATCTTCTTCAGTTTTTGCCGCGACTCGGTACTAAGCGGGGTCTTTTTCCTTCCCCGCAAAACGGATTGTATCTTTTCAGCCCCTTTTTCTGCGGCTTTTTCTGCGGCTTTTTCCACCACTTTTTTCGAGGCTTCTTCTACAGCTCTCTTCAAGGCCTGGCGGGCTTTTTCTTTGGTAGCTTGCTTTGTGAACCGCCTTCCTATGGCCATTAGGGTGTCTCAAACGACCCCCGTACCTTTGTGTTTGTATCTATATGTTCCCTTCGGCGCGTCGTAATATCTCGTCCACTCGCTCGGATGGTTCATAGCTCCTTATACTTATGTGCAAATTATTTTTCTTCTTCGATGATGATGCTTAAAGCCACGTCTTGGTCATTCAGATCTATAATGTTGTTGCGTCCGTCCGTGATTTTGATATTTATGGAATTGATTCTATTTTTGATCACAGGGTGCCACAGGAGGCGGCGGGGCTCGTTTGAAAAGGGGTAGCTGACGACGAGTTCAGCGGTTGAAAAAGAGAACATAACGTCACCCCCGATGTTGTCCACGGCCCTTGAAATGAGGTCACAATGGATGTAGATCCAGTCGACGCCTCTTGTTATATTTGGCACACGGTCGCCCCTATTGTTCGCCCCGTCTATTGTTTTCTTGTCATAACCCAGCAGCGCGGCGAATTCACCTTCGCTTAGGTCAAGCTCGTAGCCGTCCTGCAACAAAATGACCGCCCGATACGTTGTGGTGTGAAAATACAGCTGGAAAATAAACTTGGAGTCCTCTTTCGTGGGATCCACTCTTCCGATTAGTGTCTGAATGGTGGTGTTGAGACTATTGTAATCATACATTCCGTCCGGAATTGTCACGGTTTTCCAGTTCTCTGTTTTTTTTCGCCATTTGAACTCGTTGTTTTTGTAGCGTTTCGCGATGTTGTACCACGAATAAGACATGGATACCAGCTCATTTAACGCCGCCTTGTACGTTTTGAAGGGGGACAAAGCGATCGGTGGGTCAAAGTTAATTGTGAAGTTATGTGACTTGCTGTTGGCGTTGTTTTGTTTAGCCAGCTGCGAGTCGAGCAACAGGTTGAAATGGAAATGGGTCATGCTTATATATTATTACTCAAAATTTTGTGGGCTTCTTTTTCTGTTATTTCATTTTGCCTTACCAGCAGCCCCAATATCTGCTTGACCTGTTTTTTCAGCTTCAGTGAAGTGTTGCCCGCCTGTATAGACGCCAAGCTTATGTGTAGCCTTTCAACCAAAGCGTTTGGATCAACACTTCCGCTTCCTTCCATTTCGGGTTCCTTTTCTCTGTCGGGTTCCTTTTCCCACTCGGGTTCCTGTTCTTGAAGAGAAGCTGCGGGTTGTTTATTCCCTTTTCTCCTGTCAAGAATTTCTTCTCTTGCCTTTTTTATGTCTGCCAATGTGTAGCCGTGGAATTTTGATTTTTTGCTTTTTACAACATAGTTAGGATTGTCTTTATTTTTTGTTAACATGCTGCTCAGTGTCTGCAGGTCAACTGACTCTGATCCCTTGATACCTGGTTCTTTTGGTGGCCCCCATTTTCCCCTTTCACCTGGTTGGTCTCCTTCCTCTTCTTCCATTTCTTCCTCTTCAGTCAAAGGTGGTAACGGTGTTGATGTTGGTGATAGTGGTGGTGTTGATGTTGGTGATGGTGGTGGTGTTGGTGATGGTGGTGGAGTTTCCTCATCAGGTTTAAATTCTTCGTCGAAAGGGTTGTTTAAGTCAAAATCCTCCATACCATAGTCTGGAACCTCTTCTTTCTCTTCTTTTGGTGCCGCCTCTTCTTGACGTTTGTCAAGCCGCGATGTGATCGGTTTGAACAACTCCTCACCCGATAGCTGGCTAAACTCTTTATTGATTTTGTTGTTTTTTATTGCCGCGAGGATGTTGTCGTTCTGCTGCTCAACTTTAGCCTTTTCGCTGACAAGTTTTTGCCACCTTTTTATCGACATATTTTTGCGTTATATATATCAAACAAAAAAAAATGAAAATTCCAAATTACGACCCCAGTTTAACTGCAAAAAGTAATTACAAGCAGGGGCACCCTTATATGCCAGCAGATACCTTTCGGATGCTTATTTGTGGGCCGAGCAACTCTGGTAAAACTAATATTCTTTTGCATATGCTTTACAAGTTGTTGACCTACGACAAAATTTACCTTTACGCAAAAAACCTTTATCAAGACAAGTACCAATACATGATTGATGATTTTGACAAAAGGGTCAATCCTGTGACTGGCTATGATGTTATCGAGAGCGCCAACGATGTTATTCCTCTTGAGGTGCTGCCCACTGACAACCAAAAAATTGTAATTTTCGATGACATGGTTTGTGAAAGCAACCAAAGGGATATTATTGAATATTTTATCAACGGACGCCACCGCAACTGTAGCGTCATTTATCTTTCTCAAAGCTATTTTAAGGTCCCAAAAAACATCCGAGATAATTGTAGCCACTTTTGTGTTTTCGGCTTTCTTCCCAGAGAAAATAACCGTATTGCCGATGAATTGGGAATTAACAGAGAGCTGCTTGAAAGAGCCACAAATGCAAAATATTCTTTTTTATACCACGACCGGCCAAAAAAAATGACGAAAAAAAATTTTGATGAAGACATATAGAAGATGGGATATCTTAACGGTGCTACGGGCTCGACTCAAACAGACGAGGAGACCACTTCAATCCGAGGAGAAACCGGCCCTGCCGGCCCTGTTGGCCCAACTGGTGCAACTGGACCCACTGGCCCAAAAGGTAAAAAAGGTGATAAGGGTGATACTGGATCACAAGGTCCTAGAGGTGATAAAGGCGCTGTTGGAGAAAAAGGATTAAAAGGTGATACTGGATCACAAGGCGCGATCGGCCCTGCTGGCCCTACAGGAGCGACGGGACCTATGGGTCCTGCGGGACCTACGGGACCTGCAGGCCCAACAGGAGCTACTCGACCTGCGGGGTCAAAAGGCGCTATTGGTCCAAAAGGTGAAAAAGGTGAAAAGGGTGATAGTGGAGATTTTTCAACCACAAACATTGATGAGGATATTCTCATGAATGACTTTGCGATCAGACAGCTTGCAAATCCTACGGGTGATCAGGATGCTGTCAATTTCACTTCAATGAAAAAATATGTGGGCTCCTCTGCAATTACAACTGGGCACACCCATAAAAAGAATGCCTTAGGTTTTTTAACCCAAAGGGTTGGGGTTTCAGCTATAAACAATATTTCTTCTATTACATTTGAAAACTTTACATCCAACCTTCACACTGTCAATAAAAAGGCTTACACTTTTAACATTACAAAAACAAATGACAATTCTTTCAACTCTCGCTTAAAGTTAAATAAAACACCTCTAAAGGAAGGAGAGTACACTATATGTGTTGAGTTCTTTTACCCTAAAAACAAAAACGATCAAAACTGGTTTCTTAACCCTTTAAACAAGTTGGCCTCCAGTACTATTACTTACCACACCAAGCGCTTTGCCACCCATGACCCTCCGTATTTAAGGATCATTTTTAATACTTACAAATTAAAAGATAAAAATGACGACACTATCTATTTTGACATTTTAAATCCGGGTTATGATGGTTCAGCGTCTAGTGAAAAGGCCGCTTTAATTATTTACGGTGTAAAGGGGTATCAATCAGATATAGACGGAATTATTTATGATGATGTTTTCTTTCTCGATTCCGCCGGCGATTTTATTCTACAAACAAATTTAGATATGAACGGATTTAATATAAAAAATTTTGATCGAGGCTACAAAATAGAAAAAAATATAATCAAATTACAAAAAGATTTAGATCTAGGCACTAATGCATCAGTCAATTGAAACCCCGGCCCCCCGACCCCCGGGACTTAGCGGGGAATTTAACACTTACCAAGTGTTAAAAAACGGCTTATTTCCCCGCCCCCGGGGCCAAGACGTCTGTTAAAAGCCCCGCATAGCGGGGACATCCGAACCAATGGAAAAATGCAGTCGACTGACTGACTGACTGACTGACTGACTGACTGACTGAATGAATGAGTGAGTGAGTGAGTGAGTGAGTGAGTGAGTGAGTGAGTGAGTGAATGAATGAATGAATGAATGAATGAATGAATGACAAACTTAATTTAATCACGGTATTAAAAAACATCAGTAAAAAATGATAATCATATCTAATATATACTGTTTTACGTGTTTGTCATGTTCCCGATAACTCGAACCTTCAAGGGAAAATGAAAACGGTTCGAGTAATCGGGAGTTGAGAGCAATCAAAAATAACGAAAAACTGGTGTTTTACTATTCATACAGTCTGTATTTTAATAAAATTTGATTATATTATAAAGTAGTCGAGTGAAAATGGAACAATCTTTTTTTTTTAAAATTACCCGCTATATATATCGCAACGTAACGTAACGTGAAACAAAGCAGAGCAGCAGAGTATAAAGTACGCCCTTTGAAAGAATCGTTATCAACCTCCACAAACAAACTGAACGTCTGCAGCACGTCAATAGCGTGGCACAGTCCCCGGGGCACAGTTCATATTTTCAGTGGCGCTTCGGAGGCCGGTTTGACTCGTGACTCGTTTTTATTACAAGATAAAATCAATGTTTTGGAGTACAGTACACTGCTTGTTTTGACTTGGCACGTGTTGACAGACATGGTTCAAGTTATCGAGGGTAACGGTCCCAGTTCCGCTCTGTCAGGGCTCGCCGCGTTACAAACCCCGCGAAAAATCCTCGCGTTTATACAAAGCACGCCAAAAATCCCCGTTTTATTTTTTAATATATCAAGGGAGAAGCGTTAAGACTTCTTAGAACAAATTCCTTACAATGTACATTTGAGGAAAAAAAATAGTCCTTCATGTTAAATCCCGGCAGTCGTCCCCGCTTCATGATCAGGTGATCGCGTTCTGTTAAATCACCGCTCCACGGCCCTGGTCTACTGACAATTTGTTAAATCCACCGCCCACCGGGGTCGACGCGCCGTTAAAAGTGCGTTAAATCCCGGCTTTGGACGCGTTAAATCCCCGCCAAGTCCCGGGGGTCGGGGGGCCGGGGTTTCAATTGACTGATGCATAATTTGCTGAAAAATTACAAACCTAAAATATTAATACCTGGAGAATGGAAATATAAACCCCCCGCCCCTTTTAAAGTAGTTTTATTTTATGGTCACACGGTGCCATTTCCTTGCATCCTTGATAATATCTCAGCTTTTATTTTGGATAAAGGTAACTCTCGAAATTATGAAAAAATAGCTTTTAATTTTTCTTCACTTCTCATAAACCGTGAAGCAACATTGGGTGATATTTTGTCTATGCAATATTCAACAAAAAATACCGTTGGTGCATTCCAATATGTGAAGGAGCCCACTTATTTTACTGCAAGCGAACCTGATAATCCTAAAAGATTTCCATTAAACCCCGGCGACATATTTAATATGCGGTTAACACTCTATGACGGTAGGAGCCGGGCAACCCCCCTAAATTATACAAAACATGTAATAGTAAGTTTAGTTTTAATACCCCAATAATTTTTTTAAAAAGTAGTAAGCCTGATTATTAAGTTTAAAAATTTGATGAAGATATATAGAAGGATGGGTTATCTTAACGGTGCTTCGGGCTCGACTCAAACACACGAGAAAACCACTTCAACCCGAGGGGACACCGGCCCTGCCGGCCCTGCTGGCCCAATTGGTGCAACTGGACCCGCTGGTCCAAAAGGTGATACTGGTCCAAAGGGTGATACTGGTCCGCAAGGTCCAACTGGACCGAAAGGGGAAACCGGTGCCACAGGCCTGAAAGGTGATACTGGACCCCAAGGTGTGATCGGTCCTGCTGGCCCTACAGGAGCCACGGGACCTACAGGTCCAACAGGACCAACGGGGCCTGCGGGTCCCACTGGAGCTACTGGACCCGTAGGCCCTAAAGGAGTTAGCGGACCGAAAGGTGATACCGGCCAAAAAGGTGATAATGGGAATTTTTCAACCTCAAGCATTACTGGTAACATTAACATGAACGACTATGCAATCAAACAGCTTGCAAATCCTGTGGGCGACCAAGATGCTGTCAATCTCACTTCAATGAAAAAATATGCGGGTGAAAGTTTTATTTCGTCAGGATACTCACATAAAAGAAATGCTTTTGCTTATGCCAAAAAAAATGAGGTTGAGGATGTCAACAATATTACTTCTGTTACCTTTGAAAACTTTACTTCCAACCTTCACAGTTTAAATAAAAAAGCTTATACATTTAATATTGTAAAAACAAAGAATAATACATTAAGCTCACGCTTACAGCTAAATAAAGCTCCTCTTGCTGAAGGGGAGTACACTGGTTGCATTGAGTTCTTTTACCCTCAAACCGAAAACAACCGAAATTGGTCTCTTTTTCCTTCAAACAAATTTGCTGGTGATACGATCTCTTATCACGTAAAACGTTTTAATACACATGACCCCCCATATATAAGAATCATTTTTAATACTTACAAAAATACAGGTAAAAATGATGACACTATTTATTTTGATATTTCAAATCCTGGTTATAATAATGCAAAACAAAATGAAAAAGCGGCTTTAATTGTTTACGGTGTAAAGGGGTATCAACTTGATGTCGACGGGAGTGTTTATGATCAGGCTTTTGTTATTGGTAACGGCGATTTTACTCTTCAAACTAATTTGGATATGAACGGCTTTGATATAAAAGATTATTATAAAGGCTACACAATAGACAACGATACAATCAGGTTACAAGAACATTTAGATCTAAATGGTTATAAATTAAGAAATTTCCGGCCCAAAATAATATTATTTGGAGAATGGAAAGCAGGTGAAAATATGGAGAGTTCAAAAACTTATGTCAAATTTGGTAATTCCACTTATGTAATGACGCCATTTCCTTGCATTCTTGATGGTGCTTCGGTTTTAATTATAGATAATGGTAACGCTCGAAATTATGAAAGAGTAGGTTTTAGGTTTGAAATAGAGCCCTCTTCTTCTTCTTCAGCGCTAAGTAATACAACATTTAAAAGCATACGTAATGCCAATGGCTTACAATACCAATATGCAGAGCCTGTTTTAAGTGGTGGCTCTCGAAGAATTAATATAAACCCGGGTCAATATATTCGCATGATTTTAAATAAGCCTGACGACCGTCTTTTTGGCAACCTAACTACTACAAAACATGCATTGGTATGTTTAATTTTATTGGACGATTTTTCTTTTATGCTGTAAGTTTTAATTTTGCCACTTTGAAAAATTGGTAAATATAATATATCAGAAGTTAAAATGTTAGTGCTTTTCCACGCGATTTGTTTTATTTTAACCGAACTTTCTACACCCGTTTGGCAGAACGAGGTCAGACAGATAACACATCAAGTAGTGGAGGCTATGCGAGAAGCAGAAACAAATTAAACAGTCTCATATTGGTTACCGGTCTTCTTATCAGAAATGTCACTCTACGGTTCCGCACCAACTCGAGTAGTAAGATTTCTTGAAGATTTCGTCGAAGTCATTTTCATCATAAATAGGATAGCCGAGAAAGTGTTCGACTCTATTTTTGCTACACATATGGCATAGACCATTTCGCCTGCAATAGCGACATTTGTGGCAAAACAAGACCTTTACTATTTGTTCATTGTGTTCGCAAAATGGTGCTTCGGCAATGGCAGCATTCACCTTATCCCAGCCAAGAGCGGTTCGCTGCCTGAGCTTTATTGTCAAATAATACTTGTAGATTTTTTCACGAAGTTCTGGTGGTAGTTTTTGTATTACTTCCAACGTGTCTGCCATTTCAGCGTATATACTTGTTGTCGTTTCTTTCTAAATGGTGAACTAATGACCCTGTTCACATTGATTTGGCAAAAGAATATTCATTAAATTTTGCGGACTCATTTTTTTCATTTCTGTAATAACGCCATCTAATAAAAGTAATGAATTATTTTCTTGTTTGTAGGGTGAGTGAAATATTTCAAAATTGCCTCCCCTTTTTTTGTTTTTTCCTATTTTTGGTTTTCTCATACTTGATCCACAATACCACTTCTTCCTCTTCCCATCTCGGTGTTTATACTGTACGGTGTCAATTCTCTAATTGCTTGTGCTCCAGACCCGCTCTAACCACCCGCAGTTGTTTTTCTACGTAACCACGGTTTTCTCTTTTTTACATAAGTAGTATTATCTCGGTTGTTATCTTAAGTAGTATATTCTGTAGTTATCATAAGTAGTATAGTCGGTAGTTATCAAATACTACTTTGGGTTGACTTGGGAAATGTGTAAACGTTTGTTAACCAAAAGCAAAAAAGATGAACCCCGCGAGCTATGTGAGCGGGGTTTAGCTTTTGCTTTTGGTTAACAAACGTTTACAAACCTCGCAACTCCCGCCCCAACCCAAAGTGGTATTTGATAACTACCGACTATACTACTCCGACGCACGCGCAGAATCAAACCGGAACCAGGATTTCCTGGTTCCGGTTTTGGATTCGACCAGAGCCCATGCGCTTCCCGACTGCTGGTCAAGGGGACGCGGACTCTGGGGACGAGATTGCATTCTGACCCAAAGCTCTCCGAAGTTCGACTTTTGCGCATGCCTGAGCAAAAATGTCACAAAATGTTAGGCATGCTTCCCTGTTGCAAATGCTCAACAGATCGAAACAGAGGTCAAGACCTCGAAGGTTCTAAGTTAGACCAATATTTAAAAGTGCTTGGTGATACAACTATGTCAGCCATATGAATCCGTGCAGAGAAAAAATATCCGTTTTCAGACAGACACGGATACATGTGTACGGCCGAAAACTATTCGAAATGGATACGTGTGGACTCGGTCGATATGTATGGACGAAGCCGAAAAAGTCTCTTAGCAAATACTTGGAACAGTGTGAGGTGTAAACAATTAAAGTCTATAGGACCCCCCCCCCCTATAGAAGAAATCGGCCGGCTTTTGTGTATGGATTGCTGCACCCTTTGTTTCACATATGTTATGCTGATAATTTATGCAGTGTGAATGGCTGTCAGCTATCCCCAGAGGCTTTCTTTCTTCAACTAATTAAAGCGAAAAAGCCATTGTCGCTTCATAATCATCGTCATTGATTCACGCCGCTTCGTGGCTAAAAGAGAGAGAAAACCGGCTCTCCAACCAGGGAAGCTGTCAGCCTGTGGAAACATGCAACAGACGAATACAAAAAGAGTTCTCCGAAACTTTATGGACGTTTGCAAAATAGTATGGAGCATGACGCGTTCAAAAGCTAAACTTATTACAGTGTGGTTGATATTCAGCATAGTTTCGATTTTGCAAGCACATTTCACGGGACTGATCTCGGGAAAATGGCGGTCATCAGAGTTAAGACCACGCGGCGAAACTTGGATTTCTGGTAAGCTGAGTCTTTAAAAACCTTTTTAACGCAGATTCACTGTAGAATACTTGCCATTGACGCTTTGTTCCACTTACTCGTTGGCTTTTATAGTCTGTTATACTAATAGTCAGAGATATTGATCAGGGGTGATACACTTGTACGCAATACGCTTGTAGCGCGCGTAGTAGATGTACAAACTGCCTCGCGAAATATCTGAGTACTCCCGAGGTAAATGAATACCTTGGACTGACACAAGCTTACCTTCAAGGGGAAAAGGCCACTCTGGTCAATCGGCGTTTGGCCGGGTTGGCGATGCTTGGGGACCTTTGGCACATCATGTCATCGGAGCACACTCACCGAACGGACGGAATGAGACACACTCGACTGCTGTACGAACAACTAAACTAATTAACAATTAGATTATGAGCTCGAGATTTCTATTAGGTGATAGTGCCGAAAGGCCGAATCAACTATCACCTCATAGAAATTGAGAGCGAATAATCTTATTGTTTTAGTAGAATTCTAACTCATTTTCCTTTAAGGACGCGCTGGACCCTTGCTCATTAATAAATTCATTAGCAGTTTATTTTGACGGGGTGTCATGTTGTAAATGTTTAATTCTTCGAATTTTGAACACCGATTCCTTTAAAACTTATCAAGGATAATAGGGGTTGATGGAATTTTATCATGATTGTCGTTTTACTGAGAGATGACCGTTTACTTTGATGTTACAAGCTCTTAAGTGTTAATCTGCAGATAATGCAATTTTGTGTCCAAGTTTCCAGCTAGAATAGCGCACCAAATTAAACGACTATATAACCTAGTGGTAAATCACAACCTCTTTTGTGTTCTGGTCAGAACGAAATTCTCGAATTCAATAATTACTAGGAGTTATTGGCTCCTAAGAGGGTAAAAATGTGAAATCTAAACTTTGAAACGTGCTATCTTCTTTTTGAAAAGGGATTTTAAAAATCCGTTTTGACCAGAACACAATAGAGTACACCAACTTTATGTTCCCTGCAAATCAAGTCATGAAATTCTGTATCGGTGGAGAAAACTTGGACACAAAATTGCAGGTTTTGCCGCTTCCGAAGACCTACCGAGTCAGTGTTTACAACAACGTTCGCTTTATTCGAAGCTTCGAATCTAATTATGCTGAATTATGATAATTCCCTACGTTCCAGCGCACAGGACACAAAGCGGAGAACAATAACATGTAATTACTTATACAAAGAACTTTAAGAAATATATTCTCATGAATATTTCGATTGTTGTCGGCTTCAGTCGTCGCAGTTCGTGCATACTTTTAAAATAAATGCATACATAATCATAGCAAGGGTCCAGCGCGACCTTAAGTAATGATTTTTAATTATTTTTCTACAATATGAACTACAGTGAACTCTCTCTAAGACGGACACCATCGAGACCTACTCAACTGTCCGTCTTAGAGAGGTGTCCGACTTATAGAGAGTGGAGGTAAGGTGACACCAGTAATTCTGAGATAATAAAGTTTAATAAACCGATGCATAATGAAAACACGCGTCTTATAGAGGTGTCCGTCTTATAGGGAGTTTAGTTACAGTAAAATGACTGACAAACGGCCGGGACCAATACAAAGTGTCCGTCTTAAAGAGGTGTCCCTCTTATAGAGGTGTCCGTTAAGAGAGAGTTGACTGTAGTATTAAACTTCACGCTTAAGCAAAATCGGGCGCGCGGACTGAATTTTTATTTGAAACTTTCGGTTGTGAACTCACGCTCTTCGCGGGAATTGAATTATCCATTGATAAGGTTAGAGGTGTTGAGGGCCATGATTTGATAGATAAGACAGACTGAGGATAAATGGAGTTTAACAACCTAATCACGACAATAAACAACTACAATTGTACACATATGGGGGCGACCAGTGTTATCTTAAACTGGTTTGTCGCGCTTCGGTTAAGGGGGGTGGCTCTTAACTACCAATTTGTTTCTAAGGCAGGTTTCTAATTGCTATATTTTGGAAACAAAACCTCATACAGATTAGCTTTTTGCACGAGTTTGTTCTATTGAAGATTCCTGCAAGAGTTTCAAGTCACGGTCATATTAAACGCGTCACGTGACCAGAACAGAATAAACCCTAAAACTCAAACGGCGGATAGATTTTAAAATTAAAATGAGCGTCAATAGATAAAGAACGTCCACATGCGTAATGTGACGTATCGTTTTTGTGAAATTCGCATTATTATCAGAAGTCCATAACTATGTTTAGTTATGGACTTCTGTTATTATAGAGTTATGGCCTAATATACACTCATATTTACAGACTTTAATCAGTGTCGTTTCCTTTTTTCGTGTTAACGGTAAAAGCATACGTCAGATTATAAAGACGGCTGCGTTATCTCTGATTCGTAAGAGAAATCGGAACTTTACCTTGTTTCCGTGGAGTTTTAGGGATATTAAATTCTAACGCGCGGTTTGGGACTGGCACTAGTTTCGCACGCGCAATTTTATATTTTTCAAAGCAGGTGTACCCCCAAACAAAATTCACCATTTAGCGTTACAAAAAGCTTCAAAATTTCTTGCTTCAAAATACAGTCTTCAGCCATTTCTTAGCAACTGCTCCAAATCTGTAGTTAAGAGTTTCCCCCTTAATTTTACTACAAAAGCGTATCAAGAAATAAATTTCATTTTGCACGACCAAACCTCAGCCCTGTTGTCGGCTGTGCTGGTAAATCGCCAACAGAATGAAAAAAATTCGTCCAGGCAACAGGAAGTTTAATAAGCTTCAAACCTTGGTCCAAAGGGCGCTTACCATCAGTCAGAACTGGCCGGCCGGTACGGTGGTTTTTGCACAACGTCTACAACAACAGTGTATAAATATTTGCGCATTTACAGATTTGATTGCACAAATCTGACCAACAACGGAATTGTAATTGTGGAATGTACCGGTCTGGCCAGCCAGTTCCTGATCAATGGTAAGCGCCCTCAAATTTAACTGCTTTCTTGCTAATTATATGCCAAGAAAATATTATTGCGCTCGCTTTTAAAGCCGATAGGTTTCACCCAATCACAAGCAATTTGCATTGTGCATAAACTTCTGCTTTGAGCAACCGAAAGGAATACAAATTACGTTAGTCCAATGGAGGGCTATTGTCAGACATCAGCTTTGTAGCCAATCACATTGCTAGTTATACTTATTTTGTTTAGTCCCAGAAGATAAACAATTTATTATTTTTGTGTATTTTCGTCGGCTGTTTAATACAACAACTCAAGTAATGCGAAGATCGCATGTATTAATGATTTAAAAGCTTAGTACCAGCTAAAAAATTGCTGAAAAATCTGAAAAGATCGGAAACTCCTTGCAAAAGTCCTAAGCAAATGAAGCAGAAGATGTCTACGGTGCGAATTATATTTTCCACCTTTCTGTTGTTCTGTTCTCTCCGCTCATAGTCGCGCTTATAGACACGCATTGTAAAATGAACTGCAAACAAACCTATCTTCGCCGTTTTGGAAAATGTTCGCACGCTTATATCTCATGATCGTTTCTTTTGTTCGCCTAAAAATTTAAAGCTTTATTAAGTTTGAATATTTGTTATTCAATTGCAAAGATAAGAGAAAACAGTTAACGTTTACATACCCAAAATTCAAAGAGCACCTCCGCTTCGAAAAATAGCCGCGGGCTACCTTAACAACTTGAAATCAATGCAAGCCTCTTGTTTCAATACTTAGCCGTTTTATGTTACATTTCTTTTACAG
This sequence comes from Meandrina meandrites, assembly GCA_963693305.1. Classification (NCBI taxonomy): domain Eukaryota; kingdom Metazoa; phylum Cnidaria; class Anthozoa; order Scleractinia; family Meandrinidae; genus Meandrina; species Meandrina meandrites. The sequence continues at coordinate 2,784,036 of OY855910.1, read as the reverse complement.
AAATCAGAGGAACATTTTTAAATAATTATGCGGTAAGTGGAAGTTTCTTCAGGTTGGGGAAGTTATTATCTAATCTTGGATTGGATTACCTTATTTGTACTACTTTTCGCGACCGGAAAAAAAAATCGCGAAAATTGTGTTTCGAAATTCAATAACCTGCCGGAAGATTCTCTTAGGAAAATAAAATACGGACGCTAAGCCCTAAGTCAGAACTGGCCAGTCAGACCGGTATATCAGTCGAGAACAGGATTCTCTGAGTATATATATAGTCAGATTTGTCCAGTCAAATCAGACAATGCATAAATATTATTCACTGTTGTCGTGGTTTGTGCGAAAATCATCTTCGCGAAGCGTAAAATTCGGATTTTAGTGTTGCAGTTAGTGTCTCCAAAATAAAATAAGAAAATGAAATAATAAATTATGTTCATTTGATAAATTATAACTTTTATTTGGTAAATCGCTTATAAAATTTCTAATGTCTAACGAGAAGCGTTAGTCTGTCTGCTCAAGGTTTAGATCTGTGTTAAATCACAGGCCCGGGTTGTTCAAAGCACGATTAAGCTAATCCAGGAAAAGCGTGAATTTTGATTTAAGTTTTTTTTTTTTAACTTTTTAGTGAGGTGTTGTGTTTCCATTTTGTCCTCCAGTTTTGACGTCGACTTGTCGCAATCTCCACAAAACATAAGCAATTTAAACACTTTTATACAAGAAAAATTGAACCCTCGATCAATTTTTAATCCTGGGTTAGTGTTTATCGGCTTTCGAACAACCCGACCCTGCAGAGGACTAACTCTTCAGTAATCGGTAATTATGCTAACTCGCTCGTATTGTACATAAAAGTGCATGATCTTTAAATCCCCGATATCTGTCATATCTTTATACAGGTCTCCAGCGAACAAAAGCTGAAATCAGTAAACCAAGTATGTGGAGACACAAGAAAATCATTGGATTCTCTTTCTGTCACAGAGAAACAGATTTTATCCAGACACATCTTGGTTAATGACGAGCACCGGTTTTTGTACTGTTCAGTGCCCAAGGTTGCTTGCTCAAACTGGAAAAGGGTAATGATGGTGCTGGATGGCGAAGCTTCTGATCCCAATACCATCCACAAAGTCAATCATACAAGCTTTACATTCCTTGGCGACTTACCTCCCTTAGCAGTCAAGCGCAAACTTCGGGAGTACTATAAATTCATGTTCGTAAGAGAACCTCTTGTCAGACTTCTGTCAGCATATAAAGATAAATTCATGCTAAACAACACCTATTCCCATAAAAGATATGGAAGAGAGATTGTCAAGCATACGCGGAAAAATGCTGCGGCAAATTCCAAAGGGGATGATGTCTCACTAAAAGAGTTTTTGCAGTACGTAATAGAAAGTCGGGTGGAGGACATGAATGAACACTGGATGCCATTCTATGAATTGTGCCAGCCATGTGCTGTTTCATACGACTTTATAGGATCCTTTGAAAATCTGGAGGCCGATGCTACTCAAGTACTGAAGGAGCTTAACGTCAATGAACAAGTTTCTTTTCCAAAACAGCAAAAGTACTATCAGCTAGGTGGTTCTAAGTATGCAGACAGCAAGAGCTTTGCAGATGCATCCCCAGCTCTGCTGAGAACAACACTGAGCAAGTACGCGTTGGATTACAAAATGTTCTCATATCAAATGCCTAAAATTTGAAAAGAACAGTAGCCTTGAAGTGAACAGTTGCTCTTTTTACATGCAAGAGAGAACCAAGATTCCTCTTCTTCTTTGGAATAAACAGATGCCTCTCTTCGTTCAATTACGTTTCAATTCTTCCCGCGCTCAAGACTTTAGACATTCCATACTGATGACGTAACTACAAAGATTCGGGCAGCGTCTCTGATTGGTTGTTACTTCAGTTTTGCTGTCTCGTCCCCAGGCGCCGCTGGCGGGAAAACAAGGAGCGCGGGGGAAGCAAACCGCGCACTATTAATCCCATTATGCAAAGCGCACCCCGCGCCAATACTCATCCATCTTGACCGAACAAGCTTGGTCAATCGCAGGCATCCCAAGCTCACGTTTAAAGAAAGCGAAGAATTAACTATCTATTATTTATTCAAGAAAGCGTCACGGTACACTGTGCATGTGTGAGTCGGAACGTAACCTTTCAGCTGACGCGGTATTTGAGCTCTTTATATAAGACGTATGGGGAATAAAATATCGTTGATTTAAAACGCGAAATACTTCAAAATAACGACATTTTTAACGTTACATGAATAAAACAAACTCACGTCTTGTGTGTCCGTTATGGTTATTTCGCTGTTTTAAGCTTTTTATGCCACCGCGGTTATTTCAGTTTGGAACGGATCCAGGATTCGTTCTACCCTGCGAGCAGCTGCGATCTTCCTAAAACAATCCCGTTTCCCGACTTATTTGGGAAGGATCGAAGCGACTCTGCTCACAGGGTAGATCTGTTCCGCACCATTTCCAGAACTGTCCCGTGTAAACAGAAGGCGATCCGGTCCAGCCCCGTGTAAACGTAGCCCCAAGTATTCTGTCACAGCACAGGCAGACATTGAGACCGTGTGACGTAAGCGTCACGGTACGCGCAATTTGATCTCATACATTCACTGTAATTTGTAACGACTGACATCGGCTTGATCCAACTGATCGCGAGAAATGCTCCATAAAATACTGGATTTTGCATCTTTTAATCCCAAATTGTGATCTACTGTAAGCCAGATAAATAAAGTTCACTTATCTTTTTTCTTTTGCGAGGTATTTTGCGATTTTATGGGTTTTTTGGGTGACAGCTAGCGAGGAATTAACGACCAAAAAAACCCATAAAATCGCAAAATACCTCGCAAAAGAAAAAAGATAAGTGAACTTTATTTATCTGGCTTACAGTAGATCACAATTTGGGATTAAAAGATGCAAAATCCAGTATTTTATGGAGCATTTCTCGCGATCAGTTGGATCAAGCCGATGTCAGTCGTTACAAATTACAGTGAATGTATGAGATCAAATCACAGGCAGACCACCCTATGTGTTCGTGGTTAATTATTATAGTGATAGTTGATTCGGCCTTTCGGCACTATCACCTATTAGTAGAATTCTACTAGTACACTAATGCAAATGCTGCAATGTGATTGGCTGAGCTATTGAACACTATCAGCCATTAGTGTGCAGTTGCCGAAGGTCGTCCACAAAATACGACGTTTTTATCGTTTTTCCGAAGTTTTGGAAGGAAGTTTAGATGTAAATGGATAAAAAAATTCCCGAGAAGACTAAAAGAAGGACATTAGCGGTTTCTTGACTTTAAAAGCTTGAAATTATTGAAAAACGGGTGCACGCGCATAAACAATTGCAAATTTACCAAGGACAATTCAATGCGTGCGATTTTGTTAAAGCGTTTAATAGTTCGATAATGCGTAGAAAAATAATTAGAAACCATTATTTGCGTTTATTTCAGTTAGAATTCTACTAAAACAATTAGATTATTCGCTCTCAATTTCTATGAGGTGATAGTTGATTCGGCCTGCGGCCTCATCAACTATCACCTCATAGAAATCTCGAGCTCATAATCTAATTGTTAAATAGAAATCTCGAGCTCATAATCTAATTGTTAATTAGTTTAGTTGTTCGTACAGCAGTCGAGTGTGTCTCATTCCGTCCGTTCCGTGAGTGTGCTCCGATGACATGATGTGCCAAAGGTCCCCAAGCATCGCCACCCCGGCCAAACGCCGATTGACCAGAGTGGCCTTTAGCTTGTGTCAGTCCAAGGTATTCATTTACCTCGGGAGTACTCAGATATTTCGCGAAACAGTCTGTACATCCACTACGCGCGCTACAAGCGTATTGCATCAGGCAACAATTATCGATCTTACCTCAACTCACCCCTGATCGATATCTCTGACTATTAGTATAACAGACTACAAAGATAACGAGTAAGTGGAACAAAGCGTTAAGTATTCTACAGTGAATCTGCGTTAATAAGCTTTTTAAAGACTCAGCTTACCAGAAATCCAAGTTTCGCCGCGTGGTCTTAACTCTGATGACCGCCATTTTCCCGAGATCAGTCCCGTGAAATGCGCTTGCAAAATCAAAACTATGCTGAATATCAACCACACTGTAATAAGTTTAGCTTTTGAACGCCTCATGCTCCATATTATTTTGCAAACGTCCATGAAGTTTCGGAGAACTTTTTTTGTATTCGTCTCTTGTATGTTTCCACAGGCTGACAGCTTCCCTGGTTGGAGAGCCGGTGTTCTCTCTCTTTTAGCCAAGAAGCGGCGTGTATCAATGACGATGATTATGAAGCGACGATGACTTTTTCGCTTTAGTTGAAGAAAGAAAGCCTCTGGGGATAGCTGACAGCTATTCACACTGCATAAATTATCAGCATAACATATGTGAAACAAAGGGTGCAGCAATCCATACACAAAAGCCGGCCGATTTCTTCTATAGGAGGGGGGGGGGGGGGGGGGTCCTATAGACTTTAATTGTTTACACCTCACACTGTTCCAAATATTTGCTAAGGGACTTTTTCGGCTTCGTCCATACATATCGCATATCCGTTTTAGTTGAAAACATTTGAAAAAGACCGAGTCCACACGTATCCATTTCGAATAGTTTTCAGCCGTACACATGTATCCGTGTCTGTCTAAAAACGGATATTTTTTCTGTGCACGGATTCACTTGGCTGACATAGTTGTATCACCAAGCACTTTTAAATATTGGTCTAACTTAGAACCTTCGAGGTCTTGACCTCTGTTTCGATCTGTTGAGTCGTTTAACGCTTCGATTTTCTTAGGCCGATGGTAAAAGAAGCCCTATTATGTGGTATTCTGAAGAAGCTTGATTGCTGTAAGTCTTTAAGAAGAGTTAAGGTAGCAGTGAAACTTTCTTATCCGGCACGATATCAGAAACTGTGACGTCATCGTTTTCATAAAGTTCCAGTTTCACCGTCCACACGAAAACACGAAAATGGTGTTGTCAAAATTTTCCACACTGAGGGGCGTTTTCGGTCACCGTTTTCGTGTGGCGGAATGCCAATCAGCCAATAAAGTGTCTTTTAAACGAAAACAGGTACGCGTGGACAGGGCCTTACCAAGTTGACCAGCCAAAACGTTGGAAGACGATCTTTCTCATAAACAGACCAATGGCAGGCGTTGACGCTTATAGGCAATCAACCTGATCAGCAAACTTTGCAATACCGAATTATCATAACTATTAAATAAATTTTATTCTAAAAAAATAGAAAATTTTCGTGACAGCAAAACCGAAACCGTCGAGAACATCTTACCAAACTAAAGGAAATTGACACAGTTTCCCGAGAGGTCCGCTTCTTTCTGCAAATTTGTTGGGTTAAGAATTATTGTTTTCTTGACGTTATTGGTTCGATCACGGTCGCCATCCTTTGTTCTCAATGAATGTTTTCATTGGTTAATTTTGTTCCAACTTTCCTGGTCAAGTAGCCGACTTGCAGGGCGAAAAATTTTGAGCACGACTACGATTTTCAAATTTATATCTATTTACGTTCCCAGAGCCCTGACTCTGACCTCACTCCCCCCGCCCTATTACTGATCAGTGTGTAAATAGTGTCTAGTCTAATCGCTGAACTCTCCCATGCATGCTTTATATGGATTCAACTCCTATAAAATACCGTAAATAGCGGAGGAGAGAGAGCTCACGGACTAGACTAACTCCGATCTAATATTTTATTCATTTATTTATTTTCTCGAAGATGTTAGCAATTTTGCGGTGAAATAAAGGCAAGTCAAATCTCAAAATTAGCCGAAATTGCTCGACCAAAATTTGCTAATTTTATTACATACTTATTTTATATTGATTTTATTTCCAGGATGATTTCATTTATTCAATTATTTATTTTCTCGAAGATATCAGTAATTTTGCTACTTTAAATTCGAGATGAAATAAAGGTTACTTATTGTATTGCATTACTTAACTTTCACCTTTCACGTCGCCATTAGTGCTGGTATTTTTGTTTGTAAGCTACGTCGAGAAGGTAACGATACCGTGTTGGATGAATTCGAATTTCAACGTGAGGTCCCGGTGTCACAGCGGACTTGGACCCCCCGCGGATTTTGACCCCCGGTCCAAATCCACTAGCGAATATGGACCCCCCGGTCCAAATCCACTAGCGAATATGTAACCCCCGGTCCAAATCCACTAGCGAATATGTAACCCCCGGTCCAAATCCACTAGCGAATATGTAACCCCCGGTCCAAATCCACTAGCGAATATGTAACCCCCGGTCCAAATCCACTAGCGAATATGTAACCCCCGGTCCAAATCCACTAGCGAATATGTAACCCCCGGTCCAAATCCACTAGCGAATATGTAACCCCCGGTCCAAATCCACTAGCGAATATGGACCCCCCGGTCCAAATCCACTAGCGAATATGGACCAAATATTAAAAAACGTTTGACGTCACGGAAATCGTTTCGTGGCTCGAGTTCGCAGACGTTATTTTCGGCGGAGACAAGCGACAGCCGGAAATACGTCTGCGTTCGCAGGCTAGGATGCAGAGGACCACGCAACGAAGAATAAAACTACTTGACTTGTCTGTTGCCGGATCTCTTGTAAAAGAAATACTCGTACCAGACGTCACGTTAAGTGTAGATAAAACCAAATTGATTGCAAGGCTGGTGCTACGGCAAAAGGGCAAAATTTATTGGCTAATATTTCAACTAGCAGAGCTAGTCTTCTTCAGGGCCAGTACAATGTGAAACTCTAAAATTTGAATAGGGATATACATACAATGGCAGTTAATGTTTAACTACATGTAGATATAATGAAATAAGATACATAACTATATCCACTAGCGAATATGGACCCCCCGGTCCAAATCCACTATCGAATATGGACCCCCCGGTCCAAATCCACTAGCGGATATGGACCCCCCGGACCCCCCCTTCGCGGATTTTGACCCCCCCCCCCCCTAAACAATTGTTATTTTAATCTTTGTTTCCTTCTCACTCAGTTAATTTTTCCATTTGCAAGCTTTTTTTAACGTTCCCTTGAATGACAAGGGTCTGACAACACAAAACTCTGGTAACTAACAGAATGAAGACAAATGCATATCTCGTTTTAATTCTGCCATGCTTTTTGTGAAATCTTTCTATTTCAAGCTTACAACTTTTAACAAAGCTTATACTACAAACAAAACACTTCTTACGCAGTAAAAGTCGAGAAAATTGCTCTTTGTTTTATCGGCAAAGCGAAAGCTAGTTAGAGAAAATCTATTGTGTAAAGTAAAAACAAAAAGAAAACAATGTAACTAGAGTCCAGTAGTAATCTTATTGTCCTGTATCTTTTCAAGTTTTGTAAATTCACTCAACCGAACATTTATTCTAATAAACTAACTTCACAATTAGGGACTTATTAGCCGAACTTGTTCTATAATAATTTCAGGAGTATACAACAAACTAAAACCGCAATGTAAATTTGGTTCGGCACTTTAGGCTCGGGTCAACGAAAATGACACTTGATTCTCGTTTGGAAAACGCTGCTTCGGGATATTGACAATAAAATAAATTTTGCATTGGACAATGCATGCTGTGTTTGGCGTACCTTCTTTATTTCCTCTTTTCAATGTCCATGAAATATTCGTATTGACATTAAATCATCTTTTTTTATATTCGTTTACTAATCCAGGAGTACGAAAATAAAGTATGATCACTTTTGTTGGGGGTCCAAATTCGCGAAAAGGGGTCCAAATCCGCTAGCGAATATGGACTCCCGGGGGACCAAATCCAAGGGGGTCCAAATCCGCTAGGACACCGCCTACATCTGCGGCAAACTTTCAGTTCCATGCTCTGGCTCTGCAGCAAAGCTACAAAACGATGGGGCTCCAGGGTTCACCCAAAAAAATTTCCGGGATTTAGTTCGTCTGCAACGCAGGCTTGGGAGTTTTGGGACGCTTTGGGAAAAGGATTTCTTGATCCTTCGTCCTTAAATAAAAAGTTGGCTATTTTACTGGTTCCTGGTATGTACTACAGGCCCATAGAGAGGGGGCAGGGGGCGATGGGTCCGCGGGTTGCCAGGACGGTCTATCGCAAATAAGACCATCCTTATAAATTAAAGCCAATCAGATGCAAGTTGCCTAATAATCGATCACTGGGTTGTGCTTAAAATGGTTAGCTGCTTCATAATGGTGGTGAGAGTAGTTTTAGAAAATAATTAGTAAATTTGTGTTCAAAAGCAGATGTTAGGTGATGTTAGACAACAAAATTCACTACTTTCATAAATCATTCTTTTGTACTGCATCTTTCCATCCTGGATTTACATCACATAGCTTAAAGGCAACATTTTATTTTATACACAGGATAATAAACCTAAACCATATTGGATAAACCTTAAAATATTTCCAACATTTACATAATTTGTCAAAAAAGTGTATCTGACTACAGGTACAATAATTTCTCCTAAAGCATTGAAAAAATAAAATGCTAATCTTTTCAACCCAAAAAGACTGATCAACATTCAAATTATTTGTCTTGAAAACATAATCCACATTATTCAACAACTTGTACAAGACAGGGTTGACCAAGGAGGGTGCACGGTGCTGTACCAAGGGAAATTTAACCTTTCAACTCAATCTATTGACCATTCTACAACAAAATGTACTACATAGCCATATAGTGTAAAAATACCATATACCCAATTTAATCCCCCCTCCCCTGCATACTGCATATGTAAAGCCCCAGGCCTACCCTGATGAGAAATCCATGGGATGTGTTAGTAGAATGTAATTTACAACCTAGTCTTTAATTCTATAAATATAAAAGTTCTGCTGTAATCTGTTTATGAAGTCAATATATAATAGCCTATCTCAGCAAATCTCTCTTTGTGCACTTAATCCACCATACATAAAAAAATGGCAGCTGCACATTTTACCACAATATTTTGTGAACCTAACAGAGACAGAGAAAGCCATGTTTTTGCCGAATCTGTCCGTGCTAACAACATTGCTCATGTTGAAAGTTTGAGAGCTTTACATACATTTTAATAAATATATTTAGGGTTTTCCTGTACTAAAAATTAACATATAAATGCTCCAGTTGCCATCTTTTTCGGTAAAGCAGATTACAGAGTTGTATTATAGGCAAGTAATACGTGCAGAGGGTATAGTAACATGACCCTTTGCACGCATTACATGCCTATAATGCTATACAATTTAATGTTGTGTAGTGACTGCACCATCCGATTTGTTGTTATCTGTATTCGAAAAGTCATGCGGCAGCCAATCAGAAAGAATATCTGTAAGGCAAATGTCATCAGAATGGAGCATTTTTGGGAGTGGAATCTTGGCTCTCTCTTGAACTGGGAAGGACTCAGACACAAAAAGAGAGCAACTGTTCACTTCAAGGCTACTGCTCTTTTCAAATGATGGGCATTTGGTATGAAAACATTTTGTAATCCAAAGAATACTTTCTAAGTGCTTTTCTCAACACATCTGAGGATACATCTGCAAATTTCTTGCTTTTTACATAGCCACTGCCGCCTGCCTGATAGTACTTTTGCTGTTTTGGAAAAGAAACTTGTTCATTGACGTTAAGCTCTTTCAGTACTTGAGTAGCATCAGCCTCCAGATTTTCAAAGGATCCTATAAAGTCGTATGAAACAGCACATGGCTGGCACAATTCATAGAATGGCATCCAGTGTTCATTCATGTCCTCCACGCGACTTTCTGTTACATACTGCAAAAACTCTTTTAGTGAGACATCATCCCCTTTGGAGTTTGCCGCAGCATTTTTCCGCATATGCTTCACAATCCTTCTTCCATAGCTTTTATGGAAAGAGGTGTTATTTAGCATGAATTTATCTTTATATGCTGACAGAAGTCTGACAAGAGGTTCTCGTACGAACATGAACTTATAGTACTCCCGAAGTTTGCGCTTGACTGCTAAGGGAGGTAAGTCTCTAAGAAATGTAAAGCCCATATGATTGACTTTGTGGATGGTACTGGGATCGGTAGCTTCGCCATCCAGCACCATCATTACCCTTTCCCAGTTTGAGCAAGCAACCTTAGGCACTGAACAGTACAAAAACCGGTGCTCGTCATTAACCAAGATGTGTCTGGATAAAATCTGTTTCTCTGTGACAGCTCGTTAGAGCTAAAACATGAAGGTAATGTACAGTTACGCCACATCACGTAGGGAGTCAGTGCAGGCCTGTCACTATTCTTTATTCGCCACTTTCATGAATAAATCATATTCTAGGTAAATATATTAAAGTATAATTACACTCAGACTTTACCTCTGCTTTGTCCTTTGACGGTCGCTCCACGTGTAAACTGAAGAGCCCGCGGTAGTGTTTTGTCAGCGGATACAGTATACCAGCAAAGCATCTTGGGTATGGTGATCGATTTAGAAGGAAACTGATCGATTTGGAAGGTATCGAATCAATTTGAAGAGTGTCAGATCGAATTAACCTAATCGATTTAATGTGAACGATGTAATTTGCTCGATTTAGAAGGAAACTAGTCAATTTGAAAAATAGCTGATCGAATTAACCCATCTGTTACGAGAAAATGGCATTCGATTTAGAAAAGGTTTGTTGATTGAATTGGAGCTATGGTGGTCATTTTGGAATGATGACTCTCGATTTGTGATGTTGGATTTTGACAGTATAAACGCGCCATAGAATTCACCACAGGTAGCCCAAGCTCCTTTATGAGCCGTCAACATTACATTGCGTAACAGCTTCAAAATAAGGGAAAAAATTTAATAAGATTGACTAACATGTCCTGTTGTGTATAACTTGTGTTTGTATGGCGTTTGGAGGCGTTTTAGAGCGATTCCAGTGGATTTTAATTAGCTCACTGTTTTCCTCTCCATATATAAAAACAGATAAGCTAAAATCCACTGGAATCGCTCTAACACGCCTCCAAACCATACAAACAAAGGTTATTCACACAACAGTACAGGTAAGTAGATTTTATTTATTTTTTCCCCTTACTTTAAACTATTTTGAACGATCGTTATATTCCCATACAAACTCTTATAATAACGCTGTTACGCAATGTAGTGTTGACGGCTCATAAAGGAGCTTGCGCTACCTGTGAATTCACGCGTCCAAATTTTCAGCTGGGCGTTGGATTCATGAAGTTGTCACGAAAATTACCAAAGCGTGACAGAAATTGTCGCTTGTGTATTCTTTATAACAAGTAATAACATGATTTTTCTCGTGCAATTTGGAATAAATAAGTTCTTTTTAAAGTTGGTTTTAAGACTACAAATTGCACTCGTCATTCGTTTTCGTGCAATTTTGTTAGCCATTGAAAATAAAATTACTTGCGCTTATATTTACTCCAAATTGCAATCGAATTCATGTGATTACCAGAACAAATTTATAAAATCTAACAATTTTAGGTTTGATGAATTACGGTAGATGTTTATTGCCCAATTTAAAGCACAAGTGATAAGTAATTTTTGACACACTTTATTAATATTTTAGACGGCTATATATGATGCTACCTAGCCTCAGTTTAGTAGTGTAATTATTTAAGTAGACATTCTAAAGGTTTGCATGAGAAGAGAATTTTCCTATCTACGAACGACCGTGTAATTTTCTTTTTATTATATAAAACTTTAGTGGTGGAAATCGATAAAAACACTGTCCTCTGTTATCCACACGTGATATCACTTTTATCGATTTTCTTCCACTTGGTAAAGTTTATATAATAAAATTACTATTACAGTATGTGGTCCTTGGTCCGTGAGGTCCTTGGTCCGCGACTTTTTCGAATATGATTTAATATTTCCGTGATAACTAAAATTCAGCAAAAAATGAATGTTTCCAATGATTTATTGATTATTCTTCTTCAATATGGCAAATTTTCAGCTTTTTACTATCGGTTTACGGTGAGGAATTCATGCTTGTCGACAGACAGGTCAATTTGCCTTTCTTGAAATTTCAACTTTTCGCTGCTCCGTGAATTAGATGGTCGCGTTTACTAAGCTAGTGCACAGATAAAACGCAACGGGAAAACGTGTTTTTTTGTAGAACAAGTGAATAGATGAACTGATTTCAGCAGCTGCGGAGAGATTTGCTGCAGAGTTTCAAATTCTCGATTTAGCGACTATATTGAAAATTATCAACAATTTTCGCATATGAACCCTTGGTCCGCGACCTATGACTTTGGATAAAGTATTTGTTTTTAAACAAGAATAATTCAGTAAAATAATAAGCACCGGGTGTACACACTGTTACTGCGGCATCTATTCTCGCATCCAGTGTTCCAAAACTCATATTTAAAGGTAACGAAAAGAAATAAAAACGCGTGTTTGTGTCGGAGACTCTTGTCTGAAAGCTGAATCAGAAGAAATTCCGGTTTTATTGTATACTCCGGTTTTATTTTATACACGCACCTCACAACGACTTCCAACAAGACTGAAGCTTAAAAATGTCAAGAATAATAAAGAATAGATCAAATGATGTTTCTTTTTTGGAAATTGCCGAGATTTACAGTAATTTTCAGGCTGTTTACATGATTCGCGGATGAAGGACCACATTTGCGGACCAAGGACACGCGAGCACGGTCACTGTTTAATTTTGAATTACACGAAAAATGTTTAAGTTAAGGAGTTGTCACTTTGCAATTATAGCGAGAGACATTAAATCTATCTTCAGGGAAAATTTCAGCCCATCAGGCTTTAATTCAGGTAAGATATTTAAGATTATAACTTTTACTCGCGGATCAAGGGCCACATACTGTATATTACCAATATTAAAATTCTGTCAATATATTAATTAAAAATAGTTAAATTATCTATTGGTATAACATTTTGCATTGTTTAATATAATTTTTAATATGTTCTTCTTTTCTAGAGGCAACCTCCCCATAACTACAGCTGTACGTTATATTTTCCACTGAGAAATGATTAAAGATGAACAAAGTGAATGTTTGGGAGAGTGATAAAAAACTGTGGAAACACCGTGCCACATGCTCTCAACTGGGCTGTCATTAAAGGCCGGGGGCCGGGAAATTTCCCACGAGTTCCAGCCTTCGCTATTTTGAAACAAATCCACTGGAAAGTGAAAAATACATCATTTTCTTCCAGCTACTCTTTTACTTTCCCCGCCTATAGCTAGTACTTGAAAAATTAATGAAAGCCCTGTCGCAATCTCCCAAACTTTCACAAGTTAGCTAGAGCTGATGTAGAGAAATTTCAACCAATCACTATTTTGACTAATGTTAAGACTAGCTTCAAACACATCTTGACCTTCCAAACTTTTCACTCGAGTGTCCTTTTATTAAAATATTTACTTAGAGGAATTAGTCATTAATACCTAAATGAATTTTTACTGCTACCTTTTCCTTTAACTTAACTAGGCTAACCGAAGCGCTATTTAGGCTAACTGTAGTGCCATTCAGGCTAACTGAAGTGCTATGTAGGCTAACCGGAATGGCTTGCATGCCTCGCACTTTGTAAGGTAGCGTCAGACTAGCAGATGTGAGCTATTCATTCCTTATATTGACCATTATCCAACATGTTTTACAAGTTTTCAATGAAATCAAGAAAAAGACCATTAAAATAAAACACTTTAATTAATGCAGTACTTGTTGAGTTTTGCTCTGCACTGTTTAGCTAGCTTTTCTCTGCAGTCAATATAAGCATCAACCAACCCTATTCAATCAGCTAATATTTAATATATACTTGATACATTTGTTTACGTATTTTCTTGTGGCTTTTCAGCTGAAAGTCCAGCCATTTCCTGATGTTCCTCGCTTTCATGATTCTCTCCTGCAAGATTCTGATAGCTGTCTGGATTTGAAAAAGAGCCTGGCTTCTCTACAGCGCACAAGCTACAGCTGCATGTCCCCGTGTACCGCTTCCGGAAGTAGAAGCTGGACAGAGCAAGAAGAAAAAAATGTTGATGTAATGTTCACGTAGTCTATTTATCACGTTATCTCCAGGATTTTGTCAGGTTGCATCTGTATTTCCATATATCATGCCTAAGGCTGGATCCAGGGGGGATCAAAGGGGGGGGGGGGGGGGGATGGATTGGGTGGGATGATTCACCAGAAAAATGCAAATAAACATCTTGAAATAGAATGCTCATAAGGATACCGTAAAAACTCGTGTATAAGCCCAACTTTTTTGCCGAAATTTTTGGTTCAAAATCGTGGGTGCGGCTTATCTACAAGATCATTGCATGCAAACAGGGCATCTGACAGGAATCGCCCCTGCGGGTCCACATAAATCGCTCACATCTGCATCCTCCGCATCCTCTGGGCTTTTTTGCACATAAAACTGAAAAATTGCTCCTTAAAAGCGACAAAGCAGCTCTTTTCTATCCTCACAAACAAAAATAACAAGGAGACTGATCATTTTGAAAAAGCTTTTCCCTTCAAAACAGCGACGAAAACCACACTTTTCGTCCGTGAATAATTTTCAACCTCCAGGCGTTCCACGTGTCTTTTGGCGATGGGCCTGGATACTAGTTCCAGTGTCCGAACGAGTGCCTGGTTACTAAGCTACGAACGTTTTCACGAACACAACGACTAAATGTCCGTTCTTCACGCAAAATTTGATGTAAAAACTGTGATGAATGAAGAAGTACCTGTCAACGAATGGCAGAAAAAGATAGAAAGTGTCAAAGTTGGCAGAAATAATGTTATTCTATAAAGTACTAAAATTCTGGGTAAGACTGAAGTGTTTTCCGTTTAAGTGATTATGGTACATCCTGCACATCGGAAAGGCTCAAGGAATCAACTTTAGCTTTATTGATGGAGCTTTAATAATATTGATGGAGCTTTAATAATAATAAACAAAATACTTGTTTATAAAATGTTCTAATATGCCGTCTTGGAGAGAAATAATCAATCAAATCTACTGTGTATATTTAAAACCCAAACTTTATTTACGGTTTAGCCTTTCTCTAATCTGTAGTTTACTTGAATGAGTAGTTTTGGATTACTGTTAATCGTTCATGCACAAAAATCTAATTATGAAACTTACAAGAAGCTTAACAGCCACAAGCTAAATACTACTGCTGCAATGATTGTTACAATCCAGATGCTGAAATTGATAAAACGTAATAACAGGTTACAGGTCTGAAGTGGTCTGGTATTTAAGCACTAACTCCTCCTACCCTACCCTAGCAATGTTTTGACAACTATCCTAACTCTCGGCTGACGGCAGGAGACAACTGATATTTCAGGCTACAAAATAAAAGCCACTGAACTCTTTTATCAGATGTTGACTTCTCTCTACAGGTCCCATACAATTTTTTAAAGCACTAGCTAGGAGAATTCGAAATATCTGATAAATAAATGTATTAAAACCCGTACATCCCTGGGCTTGAATGTCAACATACTAATTCTCCTTACTGGTCTCATTAATTTCTCAATGGGGCCCAGGGGGGTACCCCCCTAAATTTCAGATAGGGGTGTGCCGCGAACGTTCTCAAACCCTGACCCTATCTAAGGATAAAGAAAACGAAAATTGATACCCTTTCTAAGGCCCAAACCCGAAAATTGACACCCTATTCAAGGGGAGGAGAAGCATTGCGTGATGACTCAAATAACGGCTAACCGCGCACGGCAAAGCTCAAATCTTTCAAAATCGCTTTGTTAATACTTACTGACGGATAGTTCAGTTTTAAGAGACAATTTTTTTTCGTTTAGCTGGGCGTTTATTTGAGCTGATAGAATTTAGCTACCCTATCTAAGGATCACACCGGGAACACAATGCCAAAAGGAATAAAAGTGATACCCTATTTAAGGACCGAGAACCTCAAAAAGCATACCCTATCCCGTGGCACATACCTATATAGCCCATATATGGGAGACCCCCCGGGCAATGGGGAGACCAGTCTCAAAAGCAGGGTTGTCACTTTTTTTCAAGTTGGTGGGGAAAGTGAAAAAGTAGCTGGGGGACAAAATGTATTTTTCACTTTCCAGTTTTTAACCCATAGCAGGTGAGGGAATTCCCTGGCCCCAGGCTCTTAGTGAGAGCCCTGCTCAAGAGTTTGATGTTACATGTCTAAAGGATAGTGAAGAGCCATTTGAAGACAAAATAACTGGGCACAAGTTAGTAAAATTTACAGAATAAAAACTGAGTTACTGAGATCCCAAGTATTTTTTGCTACAATAATATTATTTAGGTTGACATTATTCAAAACTCAATATTGTCTTACTTCAAGATACTTAGCAAGGGAAGGGCCAAGCAAGTCCACATCCCACCACCCATGAATGGCGAGTGAAGAAGCTGCTTGAAGGCAAAATCAGCAGGCACTGGAGTGCGACTCTCAGGATCCACCATACGTAATAGAATTAAACCTGTTGCAATCACACCTGTATTCATTCCAAAGTCAGCAATTGCCCTTTCAAACCTATTAATAACATATTCAACAATAGGAAACTAAAGTAAGTGCCAATACCAGCTGTTCCCAACCGCCACCTTCTTAGGTCTAACCTCCACTCCAGATGATAATAATACTAGGGAGGGGAAAGGCTGAAAAAAATGACTGCCCGAGGACTTGACTTTTCTTGTTTTTTCTGGCTGAAAGACTGTGTCTGCCTAACTCTTTCTCTTTAATGTAACCCAAATGTTTCGCCTGTGATCAACAAAATGTTACCTGTTGAAAATCTTAACTTGGGGATAATAAGTTCTCATCAGGCACTGACAGCACAGTACCTGATTGAATGTATTTTTTCATTTTACCCTTTCCCAGGGGGAGAGGAAGAAATTCCCTCAGTAATCTGACATTATAGATAAAGGGATATGTGGCATGGGGTGTGGTGTGGGGTGGAGATTCTAAATAATTAATATGTGTCCCCCTCCTAGCCCTGATACGTAGACATCCCAAGGCTGCAAGAGAATGTAGTGTGCAGATCTAGAGTAAAGCTAGACTTCCCCTACACTCTAAGATCCACTTTCAAATAGTCTGTTCACAGCTGTACATGTCCCGCTCCCTAAAAAAAAAAAACTTTTTGAGGGGAGTGGCACGGCCGTACACAAGCTACTTACAGATACATCAGGTTAATATTATTGATATTTCATCTACATCTACCCTGATCTAGATCTCCCTAACAGAAATTTAATGTTAGCCTTTAGTAATAGATTTACTCTAACCTACCAGTGATTGGGTAAGAGAAATCTTGAAACAAAGCCCAACATGATAAAGTTCCAGATAAAACCACAAGTGCAGAGGATGAGCAGTGGAGCGATATCAACAGCTACAGCAGAGACGTCGACTGTAGCCACAGCTGAGGTTATGAGGAAGTCTAAAGCAGATGAAGCTATCCGCTCCATAAGGGATGCGTCAATCAGTTCATTAATACTCTCGATTCTCTCAATGATGAGCTGAAAGTGACGACAAAGACCAGCAAATACATGTGGCTACAGAACAGACAATGATTGATTGATTGATTGATTGATTGATTAATTGATTAAATGAACAACTCACTGACTGAAGGACTGACTTATTAATTGATAAATTGATCAGCAAGAAAGAAAGATTATAATAAACATGTGCTAACCTGGATTATAATACCTCCAGCCATACACAGTGGGAACAGAGGTATGCCAGAGAGAAAGTTAAGATCCTTGAGCTTCTGTGATGTGCTCTCAATTGCTATCAGTCCCTGCTTTAATCCGTAACCAATCAACATGGCTATTCCCAGCACTGACAGGTGAAATGCCAACACGTCTATTGAGCTTGCTCTCACTGTTTGAACTCCCGCAGAAGGTCGACTGCCAACTGCATATACTCCCCTAGGCAAACATGAAAAGGAAACAAGTTATGGAAAACAAGCAAACAGCTAAAAGCAAAATTAGCAGTACCAAATAGTTAATCTTACTGTTAACCCCTGCTTCTGTTGCTTGGAGTATTGCAACTACTGGCCTTGTATGGGACATTAGATCATCACAGGTTATAGGTACCCCTCACTACACCCCTCTCTCCAGCTTTTTTTGACAGTGTTCCCCCGTGTACTCCTAGCTTGAGAATTCTAAGTGGCTGCTACAGTAAAGTGACTTCCACAAGAACATAACCTAAGGACACTGTCTGGCAAATAATCCTAGTCCTGGAATATACTTCAACCATTTGGCAAATTAATGTGCCTTGCACATACTAAAACTTATCACAGGCAATAGATAGAGGCATGCACTTTTTTGCAAGGGGATGGTTCAACTCTCTTCCTTCTTCTTAACCAATTATAAAATAAAATAAATGTGAATTTATTTATGCTTTCATTCATTCCAAAGTGACCAGGTGACTATATCTCTACCTTACAGACCATTATTCTTCACTGAAATTTTGGTATGGCTCAAGTAAATAACAATTTACCAACTAAGTAGATGGTCTAAACAATTTTTATTTACAACTAAATGTGTAATATATCAACAAACCTAATGGATATTTTAACCTCCTGAGCAGTGTCAATCCTCTCTCTCATCACCCAGTCCCTGTGAGTGGCAATGTTTACCAACATTACACCACAAACAACTGAGAAAACAAGTCCCAGAGTAGCACTGGCCAAACCAAAATCTCCACCATTCGGAAATCCAAGCTGAAACCGAAACAAAAAATCTATAACTGAAAGGAACCTTTGGTTGAAGCGAAATGATAACAACAACACAACAACAACATAGCTTACTGTTTTGTATGTTGGTGTGAGTCCTCCAGCTGTACCATGACCACCTGCAAAGCCCACAGGCAGGACGGTGGCAAACAATGGACTGACACCAAATGCCGGGATCTGCAAATTATGGCCCAACCAAGTAAATAAAATATGAACTTGCAAATAAATTATACACAACTGTGCACACTTGAAAGAATGATTAGCAAATTATTTTGTCATCTGCAAGCTTTGCATTTTAGACAGCTGCTTTTGTGGTTTTCCTTAGTATTTCTCAAACTCATTAATTTTAATTAACAGTTGAACCCCCCGCTATTTCAAACCTTTTTGAATGAGAAGACATATTAAACACTCGAGACAGTGTTTCATCGGCTATGCGAACACCTCAAATTTCATCAGAAATACTCTGCTGGACGTTGTATTTTCAACTCTCTTCTCAGTGTTTGGATATCCTGATGACACTGTCTCTCATGCCTCTTAAACCTCAGATGTACAAGGGGGAGGGGGTGGATGCCACCCCCCTCCCCTAGCATAGCATAGCAAGGGGATTTACTCCTTGGTTCTGAAACTTTCAGTAGCTGTTCATTTATCCCTTGCAGAAATTTTGAGTAATGTATGATTTTTTATGTTTCCATCGTAACATCATAATTACACGCAGGTATGGTCAAAAATTGTAATTTTTGACATCATTCTTTAAATTATATGTTATTTTGAACAAAATTGTACAATTCATATATTTTTGCATTCCCTTGCCATTTTGGCATGACTTTGTATGGATTTAAGTTATTTTCTGAGTTATGGTAAAACCAAGATGGCTGAACTAATGATGTCACAGCCGACAAATAATAATGTCATCTTATAGAGCAAGCTAAGGGCTTTCTACTAATGCAAAATAATTTTGCTGTGCATTAATATAACGAAAAACCTTAGGGGGATCCATCAACTCCCTCCTTTCAGCGTGTACTAAGGTGGGGGTATGAATTTTGTGTGTATGTCTGAGGAAAATAATCTCCAGGGGAATAAAGTTTTGATTATTATAAGGACTGTAAGGATCGAGCTTGTCTAATCTTACCAACAGAGCACCAGTAACCACAAGTGCAACAATCCACTGCCCCCATGCAATCAGCATGCCGTACATTAGCTGGGGCCCAGCCTGTTTCCAAATCACTGTCACGTTAGGGATCTGGGTGCCAAGAAACAATGACGAGAACACAATATTGATGAGAAATCCTGCCAGATTGTACCTAAGGGACAAGGAAAGAAAACATAAGGCTTAGTTCAATGGTAAATCAAAACCTATACACAATGCCTGTAGTCTAATAGATGGTCCAAGGTTGCTCTCTCTGCCTTCATTAGTGAGCGCTTAGACCATTAAAAAGAGCTTAAATTAAAGGAGCTAATTGTTATGGGAATTTTGAGGATTTTTGGTCTAAACTATTCTGAAAAAAAAAATTATTTTGTTATGAGCTTGTCTTGTGATTGGCTAAAATAACATTGGGTGGCCCCGGTTGAGTTCATTTCACTGTAAGTCATCCACAAAGTATTACAGTGTCATTTATAATTTTATGTGTGTATACCTGGATGACCAAATTCTCAGTTTACACCTCCAAGACAAGACAATACCTGCCCCTTTCCTAAAAGACCCACCCCCACCCCCACCCCCACAAACTCCTGAAGCTTGGTTAGAGAGATGATAGGCTCTGAAGAAGAGAATGTTAGTGTAAATGTTGTGTCTAAGTTTTCAAAATTTAACAGGAAAACTATTAAATTCAGCCTTATAGGAAAGTCATTATGCTGCTGTCGGCTCCTTTTCATATTACTACATGTACAGCATTTCATACTTTTTGCACTAGTTCAGTCAAAGGAAAGACAAATAATTTTCAGGCGCGACCAAAAATGACAGCATGGGATGGGTGCAGCTGGCAAGACGACAATTTATGGCAATGAAAACAAAATCTGAAAATTGATATGAACTCGGCGGGATATTAATTGTTTGCGGAAGGCCGGTGAGTAATTTTAATATTTTTAAATCTTAAACGTTTTTTAACCTTACGGTTGATTTGATAATAACATAAATGGCAGCAAAAAGAGGCATGATTTAATTTTAGTAATTGACAGTTCGCGAGTTTTAATTTCCGAACAATAACATAAATTGCGATTTTATCATCACCGGGCTTTTGAATATATGTTGGCCAAAAACAGTATTTACACTGTAAGATATACCTTCTGTATTTATCATGCTTCTAATCTAATCCACACAAAAACACATACCATCCTCTGGTGAAATTGACCGCGATAAATTCAGAGACATCTTTGTTGACGCGAGCTACCTGCAGCACAATCAGGCCGAGCAGACCGCCGATAACAGAGGCGGGAAGGTACAGCTTCTGGAATATCCACACGTAAAGACGAAGAAACTTCCCCAAAACGAGGAGAAAGCACAACCAACAAAAAGACGCGACCGCTGAATAGGCCATTGGTGTTTTTGGCTCTTCGCAAAGCCCGACATTGTTGAAAGTATAACCTTCTCTACAGAAACAAGAACTGAGATTAGCGGTGGCAGCACAAACGCCTCCAGGGCCGCAAGAATCAGTCACAGATACGTTGCAGGTCATGATGTCAAGAACGATGTTAAGTTGTAAAATATGAAACGAAGAAGGTAAAAACACAACACAGTCAAGTCTCGGACAAACATCGTCCGCAAATGAAAACAAAGCTTCCTATATCTTGTTTGTTCTCGTACGGTTCGAGAACGGAAGCACCTTGTGTGAAGTGTGAAGCCGGGCGTTGATGGGTTAACCTTTTGATTGACGGGTTTATCTCAATCGCAGGGTGTGCATGTGGGTGTTGTCCATGAAAAAAGATAAATATTAGCCAAAAACAATGGAAGCTGACAGGGTAGTCTGTCTACAAAACAAACAAAACTCGCTTCATGAAAGTGAAAGCGGATTGTCACAGTTACGCAAATGAAGACAGAAAATGTGAGAAAATTTGCATGGAAAATGACAACGTTACTGTAAACGGAGGGAGGTAGCTATCAATAGGGGGAGTAGAAGCTTGAAAACGGGGCTTCATGCGCTACGCGGAACATTTTCTAATTAAAAGCAAGGAAAATGCTACGAGAGTACCATCTATTAGAAGTGGAAGGGACAAGATTACAAAAATTATATCATATTAAGGTGGCTTACTACAGTTTTGAGGGATAAAATTGCCCAACTTTGAACTTTTTTGTTAAATGCTCAAAAATGTTTTTCCCTGTCTCTAATTACTGTTTGTTACAGTATACAACCATCATATGCGACATTTCAACCATATAGGTGCTAAAGATAGCCAAAATAAGCAACCGAGTGCTTAAGAGGGGACTGGGCACTAGCAGTTTCCATAGCGTTTTACTCAAAATCTACCCGTATGACCCTACCTCAAAATTTCATAAATTAAAAATTACCTTTGATTGAACACTCATGCAAAAATAAACAAAAATCTGTAAGATGGATTTTTCGCAAAATAGGAAAATGTCGTATTTTCGCTATTTTAAAAATAGCTCGAAATCGGTCTTACAGATTTTTCTTAAATTTTGGCCGCGGACGTGTTTCAACCCTATGAATAATTTGTGAAAATTTCATTATGGGTCGTACGGTAGGTTTTTGAGTAATTTGATGTCAAAAAAAAAGTTTGCACAACCTCCGACAGGATCCGAATTGCGTATGCCTTTTCATTTAGCACGCGCTCGTGTGACGCAATGCATCGCGTGCGATAAAGAAAGACAAAATTAGAACTCCTCTACCGGGCTATTTATCAACCTTCCTGCTCTTAACTCTTTTCAGTCCTAGGTAATAAAACATTT
Source organism: Meandrina meandrites (assembly GCA_963693305.1). Classification (NCBI taxonomy): domain Eukaryota; kingdom Metazoa; phylum Cnidaria; class Anthozoa; order Scleractinia; family Meandrinidae; genus Meandrina; species Meandrina meandrites. Next base: position 2,761,606 of record OY855910.1, on the reverse strand, counting down.
CTGAAAGTATTTGGAAATTTCAATTTGGTTTAACGCGATTTAAGTGCTGAAACTTGTTTGTGCTGTTTTAGAGCTGCTCGCGCAATTTTTATCCGCGCGAGCAATATTGACGACAGGCAGAAAATCGTAGCGCGCGCTCTTGAGTCTCTTAAATACTGTAGTAAGCCACCTTAAACTTGACACAAATCAAATTGTATTTTTTGTTTTTCGGTAAATTAATTTTAATTCTCATCACCGATCTGAAGACCGAGTGGACGACCAGCTTCGGTTGAAGAAATTCTAAAACGATATATGACACAAATCTTAATCGCAATTTACTTTTATTTATGTCGGAAGCAAAATCATCATTTCATCATTTAGTAACACACTTTCTTTTTTGGGAGGGGGAGGTAGGTGGTGACGATTCAGAAGAAAGTTGAGTCAGGCAAGTATTAACAGAAAATTTATTCTTTCACACAACTAACAGACCAAGCCCAAACCCAGCTGCAAAGTTATGACAAGTTAATCCAATTGGAATGCAACGCAAGTTTTCTTGTGATCTGGCTGTTTCGCAAGACCAGCAAAAAATTGGCCCAATATCCTGGCCGCGTAACGTTGCGGCGTCACGCAACGCATCACGCAAGCCGCTTGAGCGGGAAAGTTAACTAACCACAGGTACTCCAGCGTCAAAATTCTTATGCAGTAGAGGAAGACAAATGAACTGGACGCATTCATCCGATAACAGAAAAAGAAATAATGTTTTCTGATGAACCTACGTTGATCCATGCAGACTATCGATAGCGGGGCTACCTGTAGTTGGTTGTTCAGGAGAAAGAAATAAGAACTAGTATAAGAAGACAAGGAACAAAATCTTGACAATAACCAAGATCACATAGTTTCTACTTAAATTTGATTAGAAATGGCTACATAAACGCTACAAACCTAAATATTTTAACAAGAATTGAGCAAATCCAGGAAACGGGCAAGATCTAACCTACAACACTGACCAACACTATTCTACAAGAGTTTCAAAAAAAAATATTGACAATTTCTTAAACTTTTAGTAGAAAAGAAAGAAGTTACAACACTTCTAAGTCAATTTTGATAACACTCACTAATTTTCCCGGCATCCTCTTTCAACTCCCAAACTCGTACCCATTCCTTATATTTATTTGGTTCTCGGCTGAGGAGAGACTTGGTTCAGGTAATGCAGGGCTCTTGTTGTGGGCTTAATTTATCCCCCACTCGAAAGACCCCCGAGACTCGATACGGAAAAAATTCCAGTGATAATGCAGCTTCACAAAGGGTTCCCTTCGGTTTTTTTCTTATGTGCAAAAATTCAGAACCGAGCAACGATAGATCAGAAAAATACATGGCTATCTGTACAGCGACCTCATCAGTATGGAATCTCAAACGCTCCCGAGTGGATAAAGAATTGGCGTGCGGAGAGGGTCGTTGTTTACTCGAAATACCCCAGGTCTCTCCTCAACAGACAAATAAATAAAGACTGAGTTGATGTACGAATTTCATGTAACTGTTGCGTGACAAAACTTGGACATTAAACTGCTACAACAGTGTGGCTTGGTGGAAACAACGTGAGAACATCGCGCACGAGACCTGGGCGATTGAAAACCAGTTCGCACTCGAAGTTCCCTCCTGTTCCAGTTATCCTCGCACTCAGCTGTGTGGCTCCCTTCCTTGCAGCGCCAACTACACTTGGAAAGTTTATCGTGTTGAAGTTTACAGTGAGGACATAAATTGTCTCTTGTGGTTTCTCTGCCATTACTAAACGATCTAGGCGTGGGTATGCGTTTGGAATTTGTATCAACATCCGTGTCTGCTTTACCTTCATCGCTTTCTTCAGAATCGCTGTTTTTCGTCTTTGCTCTTGTTCTCGGTGATTTCAGGGACCTCAGTTCTTTTCGGTTGGGTGATTTTCGCCGCAAGTAGTCCGTACTCCGAGCCTGTTTATTTCTGGTGTTATCATCCATCGCTGTTGTGCTCTTAGAGCGTTTCCGCTTAACCCCCTTGGTTGTATTTTCAGTCCTCTGAAGTTCAACCATGTTTTCCGGTCTGAGCGGGTCGTTTTCTTTTCGGCTCTCCTTCTCGTCAACTTCCGGTTTCTCCGAAGGGTCGCCTTCGCTTCCAGTCTCAGCTGTTTCCGGTTTCTTGGTGACCTTCCCTGTCCGGGACACTCGCGTACGCGTTTCACGAGACACCGCGTCAGAATTCTGACCTTCCTCCTCAGAAGTCCCAACTGTTTCTTTGTCGCTTTCTTCTCTCGTTTCCTTTAAAGCATTTGGAAATGACAAGTGTCGCGTCCGTCGTCTACGCGGTTTCTCCGACAAGCATTGCTCAAGGCTGTTATGCTCCGCAGTGGTTTCTTCTAACTCAGCTACCGTGTTCCGCAATATACGCTTGGGTGTGGTCGCGCTAGTCTCAGAGAAGCTCTGCGTTTTGGTTCGAGTTCGTTTTCTACTCGGTGTTTCACCATCACTATTCACGACGCTCTCCAGTTCTTTACTAGAGCCAGCTACTGAATCTGCTGATTCGCTAGACAAAGAGGATTGAGTTACAAGATGGCTGTTTCTTCGAGTTCTCTTCGCTGGTGACGAGGCTACAACTTCCTCGTCGTTGCTATCGCGAGTTTCATCCTCATCGGAAGGCCCACCCCTACTGTTGGTGTCAAAGTCACCTCCTACACTCTCAGAGTTGTGCTCCGTACTGGAACAGTCTCCTGAGCTGCTGGTAGTACTAGACGACTCCACTGTGCTGCTAACTCTAAAGGAGAGCGACTCCGCTAAGCTACTGCAGCCGCCACCTTGAGCAGCGGTGGGTAAGCTACCGTCACCACTGAAGTTGTCTTTACACATGGTGAGCACCCACTGGACTGTTTCCTCGTCCATGTCACAAGACTCGTCTGTCATTACTGCGTGCTCTTGCCAGAATACTTCCTCGCGCGCACGGTACAGCTCGCGGCGCATCTTCTCACGCTTGGTCACCATGTAACACAGGTTACGTAACTGGAAAAGAAAAAGTGGGAATAAGATAAACGAAAAGATATGCATCTAAGATGCACATTCAAGCTAAGAAGCGAGTAGAACTAACGTTGTTCTAATTTAACTTTCTAAACGGAGGAAGAGAATTTTCTCAGGGGATTTGCACTGCATGACTGGCATCGAAGAAAAATGTGCTGATAAATGAATCCAAACGCCTCCTCACCTTCTCAAGGTTACAACGCAGTTTCACAATTCTTTCTAGCTGTACCTGTAGATTGCTGGAGGAATTTACAGCACCCTAAAAAAAAACAACAAAAAAATAACGTTACAACAACTGAAATTGTGCGTTTCTGTTCAAGATGAATCAGCGCTCTTGTAGAAGTCACCAATGTTTAGATTTGCAAAGAAATAATTGCATTCTTTTTTGAACCAAGCCCTGTGAAAACTCCGCGCAAAAAGTTTCTTTTTTTTATTCAGTTGCTTAACACCACACACAATAAAACGACAAAAACAAAAAAAAATACAAAAATGTAGAACAGTTAGGCGAAACCTTTTTCGTGCTCACTTCACTGATGATGCAAATGCTTGTTACACCTATTTCACTAACCTGTTTTCCTGACAGTTTTTCCTGTTGTTGAAGGGTGGGTGGAAGAAGAGGAACATCATCTTGAGCCTAATGAAAACGAAGGTTTTTCTTTTAACTCTGGTGAAACTGAATCGCAAGACGACGCAAGTTTAAACTATCCACTTCGGTACAAACTTGTGCTTGGTGCACAAACGGACTCGCTAGTTTATTCGCAAGTTGCCTAAAAAGTCCTCTAAAAAGGGAAAAAAAGCGAAAAAAAAAACCCACGGACTTCCTGTACTCGGATTGAAATACAGCTTGATTCATTAATTTTCGAAAAGTGCAACAACAATGATTTGGAATATATCATCAAAATTGGGATAACTTGCGGCGACTTGCGATACATGGCCAAACAGTGAAAAAACTTGCGACCGATTTTGACCTCGATCAAATGAAACGCAAGTTTGATTCATTCGTTCGTTCGTTCGTTCAATACCTTTCTCTTTAGTGCCCAGTACTTGTGTATCTTAGTGGCTAGTTCCTTGGGAAGGTTGAGATCTTTGGCAATCTCGGCAGGGTTGACAAACTTGTAGAACTCTTCCTCCATCTGTTTCAGTCTACAAGAAGTAAATAATAAAAAAAAAATTATTTCAAAGTTCTTTCCGTTACTGAAAATGCTATTTAAGACCGACGTTTTCAAGTTTGTGTTCCGGTTACTTGTTGATGACTGTTTTTTACAAAAATAATCAAACATTATTAGTGTTTGATCCAGGTGTGTTTTCGACATTACCTCTTTTGTCGTACATTCTCCGCATCTTCGGTGGAATTGGAACTTTGTTTGTCCTCTCCTTTAGTCTTCTTGTTGGGCGACTTGGTCTTGTGGCTATGCTTGGTACAGTAACTCTACAGAATAATGCCATTTCATTTTTATTTTGTCTTTTAATTTAATGGGAGTAACATGATAAAAGAAAGTGGCACGTTCCCAGTTTTTTCACTCTGGACATGTAGTCACCGACAAGACGTATGACGGGTGAAAGACGACTGACAGTGCTAAGGAAAACGGGTCACCCTTGAAACACTGGATAATGAGCAGAGGATTGTTAACAGAAGACAACCCTTATGAAAGCCAATCTTGTTCCTGGAGCCCGCTTTCCTTCTGGTCAGCACCAAGAACACGAACTCTGGCCTTACCTAATTTTTGGAGCATGCGCACAACCCTTTTGTGTGATTCTCAGCCAATCATGATTGAGTCTGCGCAGAACGACCGGAAGTCCGTGAACCGAGGACTTCCGGAATCGTGTCTGGCAAGACAGAGTTCGTCTTCTTGGTGCTGACGGCAGACCAATAGAAAAGCAGGCTTTTGGGACGTGATTGGGTGGAAGCCTAATGACTCACTTTAGGCACTTTGAGTCCTGAGTTTGGGCGTAAGGTGAGTGAACAGGCAAGCAATTAGCTGAGCATTGGATGTACTTACAATGTGTCTAACACCATCTGTAGCAGAATCATCCAACACTGTCTTCATTTCGAGGCCATGTTTAAATCCACATGTTACGTGGAAAGCTGTGACACAACTTTTAACCTTTAACAAAAGCACAGAAAGAATAGAAAGAATTATACTGGTACACAGAAATCAATTCACTGAACATTTTGACAGTTCAATGGCAGAACTGACTGGCTAACTGGAGTCTAAATTACATCATTTGAACGCTGATGAGCCGGAGTTCTCGAAGACCAGGTTTGGACAATCACAAGTGTAGCTGTTGTTTTGACATCATGCATTGGTGCCACTTCCAAAGGAACATTATCATCTTGGTGTTGTTTTCGTTTACATTATACTTAGGAACAGGTTTAACTTGCTATTGTTTGTTAGTCCATGCTTCAACTTCGTCTAGACGTGGCTAATGATAAACGTTGTTTAAATAACTGGAATCGCGGGCTAAATCCTGATTTAGACCATGGCTTTCTTAGCTGCGGTCTTAATTTTGTTTAAATAATCGGCACTGAGTGACTTGTCCAAGAACGCAACACAGTGACCCTGGCCAGGGTTGGTACCCAAGACCACTCGATCCAGAGTGCAGCATTCTGACCATTACGTCACCAAGTCTTCCACACTCCCACTTACAGCCTGAAGTTAGTTAATACTCACTGTGCATTGTATGCTGGCTCCAACCTTCTCACGGCATAACGAGCACACAAGATTCCACCGGCTGGCCTGTCAATCAGGAGTAACAAAAAACAAAGAATAATAGGTCAGAAATCACCAAAGGGAATTTCCTCGATCATAAAGTTTTATTATAAACTATAAACTATCCTTAATTATTGAGTTAAAACAACAACTTACAGGAATGTTTTCAATCCTGGTGACTGGTTCCATTTTGGGAATGTTTCCAAAACCAACCTCAGGAATCCAAAGTGCACAACTGACATGTACCCAGCCCTTGCCATTCCTGAAGACAAATGACGACAACTGATAAATAATTGACCCAGTACACACTCCAATGTTTAACCACTGAACACACTCATGGGGCCGGGGGAGGGGTACTCAGAATTTCAAGTGATGAGGATGATTGAATGGGGCAAAAATCAAGCCCCTCAATAATCCCTGGGAGGTGCGTTGGCCGGGGCACTGTGTTGTGTTCTTGGGCAAGATACTTTAATCTCATAGTGCCTCTCTCCACCCAGGTGTATAACTGGGTACTGGCGAATTTACTGCTGGGGGTAACCCTGCGATGGACTAGCATCCCATCCAGGGGGGAGTAGCAACACTCCTAGTCGCTTCATGCTACGGAAACCGGGATAAGCTCCGGCCTGATGGGCATTTAGGCTTGTATGCAAACAGAGGCTGGGTGAGACAGGAACCCGTCACACTGATAAACAAAGGAAAAAACGGAGGGAAGGGGGGGGGGGGGAGGGGGAGGGACACCCTTTAAGACATGCTCCCACACTAAATGCTCACACTTAATGCTTTGCCTGCAATGGCTGTCAACACTTTTCAGTCTGAGCAGCCGTGGAGCCCTGACACATGCACGCATCAAAACACCCCTGAGTAGCAAGGGAATGCAGGCGCTCTTTGTTGTTAGCTCAGTTAAATTGCATTTAACTGAAAAAAATATGAACTTTTCTATCTGGGCAAGAAGTCAAACAAGAGAGGGAACACCCACGAAAGATTAGCAATAACAGTGTGAAGACAACCATCTGATTTCAGGACCTGTTATTTCTTTCATGAGGAAAGCAACAACAGCAGTTTGACTGGCTTTGAGACTTTATGATATTATCATGTTTGCACACATTATATAATCACAACATACTTTGTCCTTTTCATTGCACCACCAGAAAGGGGACATAAAATACACTGGCAATTCTCTATCCCCTTGCGGCATGGATGACAAAGCCAGCTACCAGCTGGAATGTTCTGGATACCATAGCAGGCCTGGTGAACGCAGATGTCACAGGCGTCACAGAACACCATCTCATTTGTTTCCTCGCTATCAGGCTACGAAAAACACAAGTAACATACAACGATCATTAATATCAGAAGTCTTGATTGAAGAACTCTTCGTCAGAACACATGGATAATGTGATTGAAAATAAAATAAAACATTACTCTGGTTTAATGGATTATGGTGGGATTTTGTTCATTCATGATTGCTGGGTATTTCTGGACACATTTTGGCTTTCCAGCCTGAAAATTAAACTATACAAACCAGTATTTTCCCCAGCTCTGGGTAGTAATTGGACTGAAATGAACAAACAAATTCTCCCTACTTACATTCACACATTTTAGCATATGTTGGAAGAATTTGACAGAGTACTTACAGATTGGCAGACGTCACAGCACACATCCTCATCATATTCTATACTCAGGCCTTCTTGAGTGGCTATAGCGTGGCCCATGTTATCATAACACTTGGAAAAAATTCACAAACAAATCATCACTAAAGTTAAGTTCGAGTATGAAGCTACATTGATTAGGTGAGCATTTAGTAGAATATTTTGGTTAAGTTTTTCTTTTCTGCCATAGCAGTCTCTGTGAACATTATTTTGGATTTTGTGAGACAAACTTTAAATTATCAATAACAGGCACTGCACCTCATGTGTAATAATACACTGTATTTTCATCTAACTGACAATACCTTGTTTTCAATGTATGCCAATGCTTTTTCCAATTGAGACTCTTCTAGCTCTATCAGACCCTTGTTCTGCCGTGACTTATTTAAACTCATAAGCCATTCCACATCCATTCTTCCCAGATCATAAGGACACTTTGAGGCTGGAGGTCTGCCTCTTGCTTTACTTGGAGTACTAAGCAATTTGCTTGGCCTGTTGAAAACAATACCACACATATTATTGACAGCCTATTTCACAACAACAACAACAACAGCAGCAGCAAAATAAACTGTGCAGTCAAGTCTACCATTACAGACATCTTGCTATTATTGAAACTTAGAAACCCCAGCAATGAAGTGACTGAAGACCAAACAGATTATATTGTACTCTTTCCATTATGGACACTCAAAGTAGGGAGGCAATATCAAGGGTGTCCATACATAGGCACAATAATTAAGCTAATAACAAAATTTACAGTTTAAGAATTTGGGGACAACTCTTTCAAGTGACACAATTCAACAAACCAAATAAGGACAATAAAGTCAATATTATTCTCTTTCACGTTTTTGATGACAAAATTAACTCGATCACCACAGTTAATTCAGGTCTTGCTATTTACTTCCATTTAAAAAAAAAAAAAACAAAGAAGATGGGGATTAACGGGTTACTTTTCAATCCAATCCAAAAATCACTTTGAATTCTTTAAATCCCACCTTTGAAATAAATACTAACAGTAAACTTGTCAACTTTTGTCTTTTTATCAAAATAAGAGTTAAGCTGAAGTATTGAGAGAATGATACATACTGCTTAAAGTTTCCTGCTCTCTTGTATAATGGTTCCACCGGTCTGCAAGTATGACAAGCACAAAACTGAGTTAGTTTCTATTCAAAACAAATAACACAGCTAAAATGAAAGGTAAACATTTTTTGTTAAATTGCTTTCTTTATGCTGATAAGGACAAACAGTTAAACAACAAGAAAAATAAGAATAAATTGCTCACCTGAACGACGGTTGAAAAACACCTTCAGGATTAACAGGTACCTATAGAGACAAATCAGAAAAAGGTTTTAATTTTTTAAGTAACCAGAAGTAATTTTTACCTTGTATATTCTTGGATAAGTTTGTTGCACCAGGGTTCAAACCCAACTGCTATTGTGTTAATGTATGTTCCTGTATAAAATAAATATTTTTTAAAAAGAATGCCGTCCTATTATAGGTGACTTTTACAGTGCCTCTTGAAAAGATGAAAAGGCTTGATGAAAAGAGCCAAAAAATTTTCCCTGTATTTACATGTACCAAGTTACAATATCCATATGTTTAATTAGGGCATAATTACATGTAAAATCCAAATAAAAGTGATGTGTATAAATTTTCTTAGTTAAATATTAATACATCGTCATTGCCAACAGATAGGTGATGAGAATATAAAAAATCATCAACAAGGAGACCGTTTTGATGAACCACCAAACTCTCGTTACTAACATTACAAGAAATATATGGCAACAGTGAGAAGAATTCACATTTTGAACAATATTGCATTAAATACCTGTACACCCCTCTCCCATTCCTGCCTCCACTGATCTGTTATGGTAATGTAGTTCTCTGGACTTAAATTCTGATGATCTGGCAACTTCATGGCACTTATCAAGTCAGTACGAAAAATCTGAAACAATAAGAAATAGTAAGGGTGAGGATGAGTACATGTTGTACTACTTTGTCCGACTTTTCATCGCTTTTTGTTTCGCTGTGCTAGTATACCCCTTAAAGCTTTACTTTCTTTTACAATGTCAAGTGTTACCCTTATTAAATTAGTCTTAGTTTACCTATGCAAACTGTTGTAAAACATTCTGAACCAGGCTGGTTTTTCAAAGGGTCACTCCAGCAAATAACAGTCAGACATCGGACAGTGGCCGACCAAAATTCACAAGTGTCTGATGAAATCCTGTGGTTGGACAGAATGTCCGAACCAATGTTATGCGTTGACAAAGCATTAGGTTAGCAGGTTCGCATATTGAGCATTACTTCAATACACATCTGGCCTCACTTTTTTTTTGCCCGATCAAAATGGTGACTTAGTTGGACACATGTCCTTTCAAGCGCAAAAAATTATTTGCGGCCCTGAAGGGTGGATAACACTATCGGCTGGGTAAATCACTATCCAGTGGATAGCGTAGTATGTTTTGTTAACAAGTATCCAATGGATAGCGATTTATCCAGTGGATAGCATTATCCACCCTTTGAAGAACTGGGCCCAGAGATGTAGCTAAGAGCAAGCTAATCATTGGCTGCAATTTCACTAGCAATCAAAGTCAGAGGGTAATTTTGAAGGTGTACAGGCCAAGAGACATGAACAACTATAAAGAGTTGATAAAAATGAAATGTTCATTTGCCATGAGACAAATGGTCACTAGCCCATGCTCACTGACTTTCACTGTGATACAATAAAAACTTACAACTCTCATCCTTTAACAGCTGCTCACAAGGAATCAAAGCTAACACTTATAATGCACTTGCCAAGGTTGGTCTCTAAATTGAACATTTTTGGTGCAATTCATGAAAAGTCACTTGTCCTGATGCAGAAATACTGTCAACCCTACAAGCCACTGACACCCAGACTCATTTGGTCCACACAGAAAAATGCTCGAAAATATATCAAAACAACTCACCTCTGCAGGTTTACGACCCTCAAGAGAGAAACTGGCAGGAGAAGGGGGACGAGAAGGTCCTATAAAAACAATAAAAAATAGTTTGATACAATGGTATATGGTGGTTTGGTAACTAGTGGTTGACTACGGGTTAAATATGATCCAAGCACCTGAGAAAAGAAAAACACTACTGTAAAGCAGTGAAAGAGGTTTTGGAATAAATTTTACTCAAGACTCACCTTTTATCTCATCAGCAATAATCGAATTCAGCAACCTGTGTTAAAATTTAACAGTTATCATAAAATTAGTCTATTATAGAAAATTGTAACAAGACATCTGTACCAAGCACAGCCACTGTTTTCCCCTTTCCCTTTCACTACAAAGTCATACATGTATTTCCATATTAAACAGTGGGAATTCTCTATGGCCACTCTAAGTCAGAATTAACTCGCCCTTATAAAGAGTGCAAAACACCCCTATAATTTATAAAGTACCATGTATGTAATTTTAGGTTATAATAATTATAATAATTATAATAATTCTGAGTTAGATGTTAGATGCAGCCCAGTCAAAATGTTTTTGACAAGTAGGCAAGATGACAGGAGTATATTTTTTTGTAGTAGGCGACAGAGGCCACAAGCTTGTTTTGACACCGGATGCCATCTTGATTGTAACTACAAGAGCACTGACCACTCTGACTGACCCATTCACATGGCTCATTTTCCCACATAATGTTCAAGGCATTAATTCCTACACCCTAGTAACCCTGCTGCTCAGCATCTACTCGTGTGCTGCTTGATTCACAAAACATTGTATTTTTGGTCACAATTTGAACTAGAGGAGACCTATTTGTTAGTAATGAAGTTTGGTGTAAAGTAGGCAGCAGATATTTGCTGTAAGCAGCAAAATTGCCGGCTGCTGGCAAGTTTTGACTGGATTTTTGTAGTCTCATCGTTCAAATGGTTCTGTATTTGTGCCTTTGAATTTATCATAAAAATAAAAGAAGTGTATGGATCAGCATGTGCAGGGTTCAAAATAAAATCACAGCTTAAATTTGCTAGAATCTGTAGGCCATTTTGTCAAGGCTCTTGTTTTCCTGGCTGTCAGTATGGCACATTCAATGAATCACTTATTTTCACTTTCTGCAATTTGCATGTGTACTCCTACACTAATTAAACAGGAATCTGCCAAGAACCTGTTGCCTAGCATATGACCAAAATCTTCCTGAATAGAAATTTCACTTTTTTCCTCGAGAAACCTTGAAATTATCAACTGATTTTAAAGAGATTTTACACATATCGCATGCTTTGAGCTGCTAAAATAATGTCAGCGTCAGAATCTTCATTTTAATTAACATGTTTTGTTTCCAAACAATGCATCGTGAATGGGTCTCTTTAAAGGTGTTTGTTCAAGCGTAAAGTATGCAACTTTGACCAGAGAAACTGTTGCGCTTCTTCTCTCACAAACATGGGAAATCCGTTCTGTTGAGCAATATGAATATGTTGTGGTTTAAATTTATCTTTGGTTTAAAATTTTTCAAACCAGTTTGAGTTTTAATTTCCATTGTCTCATATTCATTATCATAATCTAAAACAAAGGGAAATAAAAATTAAACTGGTTTGAAAAATTTTAAACCAAAGATAAATTTAAACCACAACAAATACAAAACTGGCTTCAATTTGAATGAAAGGCTTAAAAAACAAGCTTTTGTGCAAAATATATCTTGATAACACGTGCAGAAACATAAAGGCACTGGCAAATCAGTGGTTTGTCTAGACAAACTTGTATCCTTCATGCTTGATGAACAAACACGTTAAGCCATTTTTCATCCATGGTGAACAAGAATTCAGAAGAATATCTTCATTTCAACTTTTGCAGCACGCTCAAATTCCCAAACCTTTTTCAACTCTTTCTGCTCATTTCAAAGCATTTCAGAAAAGCTTTTAAAACATTTCTTGGCTGCTTTACTGTCTGATATGAAATGCTTACTATAACATTATAGCAACTAGGATTTCAGTTGGCAGATCAAAGCATGACATTTTCTATTTCTTTGATGAACCATTGCCGCCAAATGTGGTCAAAGTGTCGGCTGCACCGGCGGCTGGCTGCTATTTTGAACCCTGACATGGTTGGGATGAAGAATCTTGGCAGTCGTTAGTAGAGGTTCAACTACTGAAACATAAAAGTGTTTCTGTCAAGGAACTATCGGCTGATAGTGGCCCCGTGGAAATTTGATGTTCTTGAAACAAAACAATTAATATTAGCCTGAGAACAAAGCCTTTGAGGGCTAATGTGCAAGTTTTTAAGAACATCAAATTTGTAAGGAACAACTATCAGACTGATAGTTACGAGACAAAGACACTATACTGTCTTTATTGTTCACCACTAAATTTTCTTTCGTGTAAAAAAAAAATTTCTTTCGTGTGCCCATTCAAAAACAAGCATCTTGAATTATGTTCAACTTTTTAGGATGAAAGACTTGACAGGTGAGATGTAAACAAATAAAACCAGACAAGAAACCCACCAGGGCCCAGTTGTTCAAAGGATGGATAATGCTATCCACCGGATAAATCGCTATCCAGCGGATAAGTGTTGGCAAAACAAACTACGCTCTCCACTGGATAGTGATGTATCCGGTGGATAGCGTTATCCATCCTTTGAACAACTGGGGCCAGATGCAGAAACCCTTTTTGTCTGTAGGCCTGCTTGTTTACAAAATAATTTCATGATCAGGTACTATGCATCTGATAGTATCTCTCTGTGGATGGACTCTATTGTGTCACATGATCAATTTAAACCAATCAGAATTAAAGACAATTTTGTGGTGAACTATAAATTAGGGTAGAACATTGATTTGCAGTTTTCAGAGATATAAAAAACTATGGATACAGGTATTTGGAAAATATAATCACCCTTTAACTTCTCCTTGCTTGGCTTTCTTGCTTGCTTTTTTATCTAAATCCACTTCATCGTCTTCTAAGAAGAAAGGCATTTACACATATTATTTAATTAAGGTCCTTTCTGTTGTAAAGGGATTGGTCTACACATGTACATGTTAATTTGTTAATAGTTTAAAAGCAGGAGTGTCAGTACTTTAAATGATCGTCCTGAAAAGTAGTGTTGTTGGAGACTGACATTTTAACAACCTGAGTAGAAGTCATCTTTATCAAGTCACAAATGTCTTTTTTGTTTTCACTTTTAAAAAAAAGAAAGGCAAAACTAGGGCGATAGACCCTCCTAAACAACTAAATTACCAATTAAAAGCTGTAATAATGAAGTTTTTTCAACTGCCCTTAAAAAAGACTGAACACAAAAAATAAATTCTAGAAGCTCCCACTTGATAAGCAAATCTGGCACCCTGGAGTGATCAGCATAAAATTTCTCATCATCATATCTGTGAATAATCAGTCAAACAGGTGTTGAGAGTTTAATATGTGATCACCAAGGCAACATATTTTCACAATGTGGTTCTTCTCGGTAGAACTATTCAAAGTGTTCATGAGACAAGTTTGAACGATTTGAAAATTGACACTAGCACTCAAAGTGTAACGCAATCAACAAAACTGAAAGAGGAAATGAGAAAATACTTTATGCTAATTCAAACGCAAAACCTACAATAGCCCAGCTAATTTCCGCAACGTGTTACAGGCAGTATAAGGAATTAATTCATTCTGATTATGTTATAGCGGCTTAATATTACCTTTAAATTTTCCACTAACGGAAAATATAGCCGTATCATCAAACAAATTTTACTTATTTTATGCCTCCAGGAAATTACGCAAGTGGATAATTTGATTCAGAACATCGGATTACCGTAACCGTATGAAAAGCTTCGCCGCAAATGTACAAATATATATTGCGAGGTGTAGAATAACTTTCCTGCAAATAAAGGAAACCTACAGAGCCAAATTCGAACCACAACAGCGCTGACAGGAAAACATTTTGGGCAAAAACTACATCTCATAAATAATACATTCGCCTCCAAGTTAAATCACATGGTTTGAAACCCGATAACAAACAATACCAAAACACGCAAACCGCTCGCACACCGTGTTCAGAGACCGTGGAATTGCCGATCGACATTTGCAAGTAGTAATCCAACGCCATCGTTATTTGGTTTCCTCTAGAATACTTCCCTCAATATTATAAAATCGATTCGAAGCACGACAGAGCCTCGCGTAGGTGAATATATTTTCGCACAACAACGTTTCAGTCACGAACTCGAGAGCGCGGCAAAGCTTTCGTTCAACCGAGCCATTGTGTACTGGAAAGATTGCAAGACTGGTTCTGAATACCGCAAAATCCTGCGATTATTAGCCTTAAAACTATATAAGCATAAGCCAGGCGAGGGTGATGGGAAAATCGTTCAATATCACGCCTTACATGGCGGTCGAAAAGCTCCTTCATCCTTGCATAAATTACAAAACAAATGCTCGCAGCCACAAACGGAGGCGAGGTCTTACCGTCGAGAATGTCGGCGTTCTTTCTGTCCTTTTTCGCCTTCGAACCCATACCAAATCTTGCAAGTGTGACGCTTAGGCATTTATCTTGTTTTTGAAATTAGATTTTTCACCACTCGACCACATTTTTCCTGGTAAAAACCGTGATATTTTCAGCTTGCTAAACGGTTCCCGCCATTAGCAGACGTCATTTTGGTTAGAGTCACTCAAGCATATCCAAATGACGTCACCATATTTGGACAGAAAAGCCAAATCTCGTTCCCAGGGATTAAAATTGACCCGATCTCCTGGGAACGAGGTTAAGGAAAGCCGACATCAATGATTTTTCAAGACGTTTACGCCTCAAAGAGTTCTTCTACGACGATGAAATTAACTGTGACCTTGAACCTAATCCTTTCCGACTCAAAAGCACATGGTGTCCTCCAGCAAATCGAGAACCACTTCTCGACATATACATTGATTCTGTTGAAGAAGATGTCATGACAGCTAAACCCACACGCATCCGTGACAACCTAACTCGTAGAGAACGACAATCCCTCAAAAAACTACGACGACGAACAGATATTGTCATTAAACCTGCGGATAAAGGTTCCGGTACTGTAGTTATGAACCGACAGAGCTATTTAGATGAATGCTACAGACAACTTAACGATCAACTATTTTACAAACGGGTTACTGAAGATCCTACCGAAGATATCAACAAACGAGTCCGTTTCTACCTTAAGAGGCTACTAGCAGATAAAATCATAGATAAGGAAACCCACCGATATCTAACTCCTCAAGATCCTAAAGCTGGTCGTTTCTACATCCTGCCTAAAGTTCACAAACCTGGAAACCCTGGGCGACCAATCGTCTCAGCAAATGGACACCCTACTGAGAAAATATCCGAGTTTGTTAGTTATCATCTGAATCCTTTGGTACAGACACTACCTTCCTACATAAAGAACACCACTCATCTGCTCAACAAGCTTAAAGATATTAACACTCTACCTTCCAGTGCTATCCTTGTAACACTTGACGTATCTTCTTTATACACGAACATCCCGACCAACGAGGGCATTGATGCATGTAGAAAAGTTCTAGACCAACGAACTGAAAAATCTGTTCGTACCGAATCTCTCTGTGATCTAATGCGCATGATACTGACCATGAATAACTTCGTCTTCAACGGTGAACATTTTATCCAACAACATGGCACGGCAATGGGAACAAGGATGGCACCAGCTTTCGCCAATCTTTTTATGGGGGAGTTTGAGAAAAAAGCCCTTGAAGGTTATGTGGACAAACCTTTTCTTTGGTTTAGATACATAGATGACATTTTTATGGTTTGGACACACGGAAACGAAAAGCTTGATAGCTTCATTACCTACCTAAACAGCATCCATCCCACTATCAAATTCACCAGTGAACGTTCAACCACTTCTATTCCCTTCTTAGACGTCAATATCCAACTCGAGAATGGAAAAATCAAAACTGATCTCTATTGCAAACCTACTGACAAACACCAATACTTGCCACATTCCTCAAGTCATCCGTACCACACCAAGAAATCAATCCCCTACAGCCTCGCTCTCCGCTTACGCCGTATTTACTCCAAAGATGATTATTTCGACAACCGATCTACAGAACTACAACAGTACTTAACAAAAAGAGGATATAAACCCAGTTTCGTAAGAGGCCAAATCTCAAGAGCCAAACTCATTCCTAGAAATGACACTCTGAAAGAACAAAGTCATGACATCAAAAAACCCAGCAGAGTCCCATTCACAATCACCTATAACCCAGCCTTACCTAACATCAACAAAATACTGCAGAAGAAGCAACCCATTCTCAATTCAACAGCACGCTTACAAAACATCTACAAAGAAACACCTGTTGTGGCTTATCGGCGTTCACCAAATCTCCGTGACCTATTAGTTCGGGCAAAACTCAAAAATCCAGCAAACCCTGCAACCAACCAACCACATGGCACTTTCCGCTGCAACTCCAAACACGGATGTCTCACCTGCCCCCACATAGAAGATGGTAGAACAACGTACACATTCAGCAACACGGGAGAGGTACGGGAAATCAAGCAACATATAAATTGCAAATCCACAAACTTAACGTACATGATAGAATGTCAGAAATGTAAGAAACAATACATAGGGGAGACTAAGCGTACACTTCGTGAACGATTCACCGAACACAGACAAGCCACAAATAACCCTAGTCACGCTAACGCTACAGCAACAGTACCTACACATTTCAACCTGCCGGATCACTCTATTAAAGACATGAAACTCATTCCTCTCGAACTTCAACCAACGAACAATGCTTCTCGTAGAAAAGCTAGAGAAGCCTATTTTATAGATAAAGGTCAAACACTCACACCACATGGCATCAATCGACGGAATGAACATTAACTAGTCAATTTATTTTATTTCATTTCATTTTTATTTTCATCTTTTATATATTTGCATGTTATTCCCATTTTTCTTAAATTTTGTTTTGGCTATTCTGGTATGTTTTACATTTTTCAGCGTTGTATATAGTTATGTATCTTATTTCATTATATCTACATGTAGTTAAACATTAACTGCCATTGTATGTATATCCCTATTCAAATTTTAGAGCCGTTAGTTTCACATTGTACTGGCCCTGAAGAAGACTAGCTCTGCTAGTTGAAATATTGGCCAATAAATTTTGCCCTTTTGCCGTAGCACCAGCCTTGCAATCAATTTGGTTTTATCTACACTTAACGTGACGTCTGGTACGAGTATTTCTTTTACAAGAGATCCGGCAACAGACAAGTCAAGTAGTTTTATTCTTCGTTGCGTGGTCCTCTGCATCCAAACGTTTTTTAAGGAAAGCCTTAGCATGTTAACAATTTGAATAACGTTATCCATCAGTTTAAAAGAAAACCACATACATTTTAAGCATTTTTACAAGGTTTGACCCTAACTTTCTCGAGAATGCTTTAGACTTTAACCGCGGGGTCACACAGTGAGATGTTTTAAATAGTATACAGAACGTTATCGTTCTCTGAGTAGATTTTTTGGTAAATAACTTTTGCACTCATTGCTCGAATTTTCAGCGAAAATCGTCTTAATTTCTCAAAAATCAATATTAAAGTTTAAGAACTCTCAGATAATTTCCTCATTGTCACTTAGTTTTACATGTAACCAGGTGAAATTTTTCCTTTAGCAATAATTACGTCGTTCGCTCTGCTGAATTGTTTTACATGTGGGATTATTGGAAAAAACGAATGTCGAGGCCTGTATTACCAGAAACTTCTGGGTTTCTGGTATTACCAAATATCGCTTTCTCTCTTTCGAACTCGTTCAAAATGCACACTGCGTTATTCACTGCCGCCCAAGATATCGTGAAGGAACCCCTCTTTTTGCCTCCATTAAATAAAATGAGTAGATAGAGTACTTTAGCCTTAAAGGCGGGGAAACACCCAAAGCCTGTTTTTCCACCGCTAAACTTGTAATTAAAGCGAATATCTCGTTGGCGTTTTAAGCAATCCAAAAACCCTATGTTCATTTCACAAAGATATGTTTAGCGGTGTACATGTTTTGTAAATTTTTCGATGATTTTTGGGAAGAGATAGTTTTTCTCAAATGATTAAAAATATTTGGAGAAATAAGAAAAAGTTTAGATTTAATGTGATTTTAAAATTAGAATTTGAAGTTAAAAATTAGTAAATTGAAACCAAAACATTCCCTTCAACCTCGTCCCCAGGGCGCTTTTCCCTTCTGAGCGGGAGGGGCGGGAAAAGCCATATAGGGTTGGAACGTTTATCCACCATGGGGTGACCCACCACACAATGCACCTACCACGGAATGACCCACCATGCACACGATGCACCGGAACCACCACAGCGTGCACCAAAAGAACTGGGCACCACAATCGATCCTTTTGACCTCTGCTATACTTATTACGTGACAACGAGAAAATCGTATCATGAAGACTGGTTAATGAAATGTCAACTTTGTCAATACATTATCGCGCACACGTTACTAGATCGTTCTATTAGTTCAGAAATGAAAGCTAGCATTACTAGACGTGGCCTTAGGTTAACACGTTTTTAAGGCGCGACTGGTTTACGGAGATTTACGCCCAAAGTTGCGTCGTTTCTTGTACGTTAGTTCTATTCCGTTAATAGCATGAATCGTGTTCTATAATTGTAATTTCGCTAGTATAAATATATCTTAAAATCAGTGTTAGTTTAGTTGCGGCTGTGAATTAAAGTGTATTCTTGTTTACCGAGAAGACTCCGTCGGTGTGCGTCCGGTTCTGCTAGATTCTTTCAACTCGATTCCGTCCGCTTTATCCTTCAAACAACCTTCTGAGATGACGGTAAGCTGAGTAAATATTTATATACAAGCGTAAGCCTTAATCACTACAACGTATTTGCAGATTAAGTTGTAACATGTTGTAAATCGCAACAAATTGTTCGCGCTCAAACCATTTACGGCAAAAGCGTGTCATTGCACGTTATGTTGACCTTTTTAAGATGCAAATAAGACTTGGAACACGAAAGTCTAGTTCATGACCGATCATGACCCGCTTTGGCTTATGGCTGGTGACGTTCACATTAGACCAGGTTTCAACTCCGATCCTTGAAAAATAGCTAATTTAAAATATTTTTTATCCGTTTGCATAAGTGTGTACTATTTCTTTTTTTAGTACAGTAGTAGAATTGATTGTTTCAATAAATGGCAAAAATATATTGTTATGGGCCAGGCTGAATACTCTTATTTTTCTGCCGATTTCAGGCTGAAGATATTCTTGGATTATTCTTAGAATTTACTGTGATACCTTTTACAGTTTAGCTCATGCCTTTTGTGCTGTGTACGTTACATATGTATTACATGTACCGTTTATTGAATTATATTAGCATCTAACAGTGGGGACTAGTATCGGTTTTTATCACTTTATTAACTACTTTATCCGTTTTGAGAGAAAGTTGTATTGCATTACAATTTTTTCAACACAAAATTATATCCTTTTCAAAATCTCAGCCTCTGGTTTTTTCTTAAAATATTCTTAAAATTTCAGCCTCGATATTCTTATTTTCGTATAGACAAAAGAGATTGTATAGCTTGTATTAAGGATCCACTCTAGTTGAAGTTTTATTGAATTTGTGCATCTATGTAAAATAGACACTCGTAGGAAAGCATGTGTAAACTACCTGACATTGTTTTCATAATAATAATAATAATGATAATAATAATAATAATAATAATAATAATAATAATAATTAATATTTATATTGCGCATTTTCTATAAAATAATCAAATGCGCATTACAATAAATACAAAGCGGTGTCGACTGATTAGGTGACCAAAAAGGGGTTTTAGTTGTAAGAATATTTGTCCAGGATGGTTACATACTATTAAAGTTTTTGTGATTTACTATTACTAAATTAAAGCAGTGTGTTTTTTTTGCGTGAAATTGACACTCAATAATAGCGATAATATAGATTTTTTAAAAGTTTGCACGCACACTGGCCTGCTTAGCAGTACATTTCCAGTGTTGACAACTGATAATGTACTGTAATTGTACAACTTAAAGCAAGGGACCGCAAACGAAAATGCTGCAAATGTAGGATCCAACAAGGGATCTGATCAGCGTAAAAATGATAAATGACAAACAATACTGCAGACAATACGAAATAATACAAACAATACTACAAACAATACTAAATGACAAATCAGCCTTGCAGTATTGTTTGTCATTTATCATTTTTATGCTGATGAGATCCCTTGTTGGATCCTACATTTACAGTATTTTCGATTGCGGTTCCTTGCTTAAGTTGTGCTTTTACGTATTTTTGGACCGTATATCTTTTTAGATCCCATATGCTGCGTTTTTATTCAGCATGGTTGTGTCCATGCGCTTAAATGTTCGGAATGGCCGTGCCATCCACATTTAGTGCAATTCGCTTTGTGAGACATCATCGTGACACTTTGGTCTTCTTGTCCCCCGAAACATGTGATGTGGCAGTGCGTGCGTGATTCGGGGGACAAGTGAGTTCAAGGTACGGAACTTTATATAGTGTACGGGGTATTGGGCAATCGATTTGCGTTGGCTCCTCCGCTGGCTTCATTTAGATTTGCTACACCGTGCTGATGAGTTCCAATAAGAACGAAACAACTGTCCACGGTTGCAATCCTGCTATATCGGTTCTAGTCGTGTTGGTGTCTCACAAAGTTTACTTTTTATGTAGTACGATCAGCCTTGCAGTATTGTTTGTCACTGTAATTGTGTACTGTAGAGTAAAAGCGAACTTGTATGAAAGAGTAAAAAGGCGTTCGAAGTTAAAAAAAGGTACAAAAGATTTCCTTGTAGTGATATCATTTCCGGCAGACAATGAATTGCGTGACGATGAAATGAATCCCTTCAAAGGTCAACTTTGGCGTAGTTAAGTGGGCCCAAAATGTGCGAGTATAAACCTGTCAGCAAATATGTATATTTACCGTAGAGATACAGTAGTGTTACCTTCAAAAAATTTCTTTTTGCTGCTGGATATACTGTGTGGTGGGTCAGTGTGTGGTGGGTCATTGTGTGGTGGGTCATTATGTGGTGGGTCATTGTGTGGTGGGTCATTATGTGGTGGGTCATTCTGTGGTGGGTCATTCTGTGGTAGGTGCACTGTGTGGTGGTTACGCCATGGTGGGTAACGTTCCAAACCCTGCTCGGAAAAGCTCAGAAGGGAAAAGCGCCCTGGGGACGAGGTTGCATTCCCTTGACAGCCTGGGGTTCTCTTGCGTGGGGGTCAACTGTCTGGTGGTGTTCCCAAAAATATATTTTTTTGTTCTATCCATACTTTAAACCTCTTAAAATTTCACTCAAAATCGGGTGTACCCCCGCCTCAAGGCGGGGATACGCAAGAAATTGAATGAAATTTTCAGGAGAGGTTTAAAGAAAGGATTAAAGAAAGAAAATCATTTTTGAAACACCAAGAGACGGTTCACCCCCACGCAAGCGAACCCAAGGTTGGTAGGGACTGTTTAGGTGTCCATTTACTAATTTTTAACTTCAAATTCGTATTTTAAAACTACATTAAATATTCAATATTTCTTATTTCTCTTATTTTCACAAATCCTTTGAGAAAGCTATCCCTTCCCAAACATACCCCCAAATCACACAAAAATTTACAAAACATCCCAAAACAAAGATTTATGGCATGAACAGAGAGTTAAGTTAAGTCAAGTTAAGCGGCGAGAAAACTTTCCCGTAGAGCGCGCTTCTCGCTTCTTGGCAGCGCGAAAATTGCGGCGAGAAAATTGCCCTTGCGTCAATTTTGCGCGACCAAATGCGGAACGCTTGCTACGCAGGCTAGAAAACAGGTGTACCCCCCCCCCCCCCCGCCCTCCCCACCACCACCACCTTAAGGGTGCTACGTCCGTGAAGAAACATGCTAGTTTATTTACTTGTACTGTTTTATCAGCTGTTTTACTATTTTGGTTTATTTTAGTTTATTTTAGTTTATTTTTAGTTTATTTTACATTGTCAATTTAATTAGCTTTACATAGTTCCGGTATTACACAAAGTACCACAATCACTGCATATAAAACACCCCTTCCAATGTAAACTCCCATTGTACCTGAAGAGGGCCGGTTTGGCCAGCCAAAATATAGTACACCAAATTCAAAAAATCTTTCTATGTTGTATCGGTCTCTGCTTTCTTCACATTCTTATTTAATTTGCATTTTTAGTTTTGGCTGGTTAGATCTTTTACAGACCCACGTTTTCGTTTGTGGTCCTTTGCCACATCAGTTCGCCATAGTGTAGCCTTTTCCAGACGCTCGGTTAGTGGGAAAAACAACGCGAGAAAAAAACGACATGGCTTAGTCAGAAATATAAACTCAAAACACGCCGTGAAGGAAAGAGAGAGTTATTTTGCTCCCTCACCTGCTCACCCCACCTGCTCACCCCAAACCCCTCGTCTATTTCC
The DNA here is from genome assembly GCA_963693305.1 of Meandrina meandrites. Classification (NCBI taxonomy): domain Eukaryota; kingdom Metazoa; phylum Cnidaria; class Anthozoa; order Scleractinia; family Meandrinidae; genus Meandrina; species Meandrina meandrites. Next base: position 2,738,903 of record OY855910.1, on the reverse strand, counting down.
CGTTGTTCGCACAAATCTCTTTTTTTGCGCTGCTTTGCGGCTGACCGATCTCCTGGAAAAGAATATTTTGTCAAATGGTTCACTACGATATTTGGAGATTAAGATCTTAGCCTCGTCCCCAGGGCCATCTCCGCTTGATTAAGATCTATCAACGTGGTGGTGTAGTGGCGAGGGAGTCCTACTACCATGTCAGAGGTTTCGGATTCGATTTTGGGTGCTGACACGCAGTTTTCCTTTTTCGTATAAAAAAATTTGATGATAGTGAAAAAAGGTGTGTCGCTAATATGGCATTGACCGTTTACGAAACGGACACGTGCGTCAGCATCTTGTTTGTTATCCACAACTATCTTAAACTCAGCTTTTCGCCTCGAACACGTATAATTTTCCTAGTCATATTTTTACGGATTTCACCTTCGAAAACATGCAAAAAAAGCCCATAGCACCTGCTAGAAATGTCCTATACCATTTTTTTCTTTCCTAAATATTTTGAAAATCATTAAGAAATCCTTAAATGTTGGCAGGATCGATGCCAGAACTTTTGGATTTCATGAAACCGCAAAAGAGAACGTGTTAAAGATTCTGCCTCGTCCCCAGGGGCCGGTCAGTTGACGCGGTAAGCCGGGAAAACAGGGAGTCCCACAACGCCAAGCGATCCGCGAATTATCGATCCCATAAACGCAAAGTGTAACGCGCGCAACCAGGGAGCAACGCCTGGAGACGAAGGTTAAAGATTAGATTAATACAAGTCTTAACCCTTAATATGTTAAATTTACTCCAAAAAACACGTTTTTTTAACCGTTAAATTGATTTTTTTGGCGCTACGGTGCTAAATTTCTCTAAACTTTGCCAGAAATGCATTTTCTTACACTGCAGTAAGATTTTGAGGAAGATTTCATGTAAAAATGTACAATATTTTACTTTGGCGCATGCGCATAAGCCAAAATTTGGACCTTTTTTTTGCCGAACAGTTCCGATTTTTTTCCTCGCTGCGTTGCTTTTTGTTTTTCTCTGCTTTCTTATTCTCTCTACCTTCTAAACCGTACATCCTTTCTTTTGACCTGAAAAGTTTCGATTTTTAGCAATGAAAAGTTGTGGAAAGGAGACCATGATCAAGTACAGGTATATTGGCCCGTTTTACCACCAATTTTGCACCAAAATTAAAAACTGATGACGTTTTGTCTGATTAGTTTTGTCAGATTGCAGTGAATCGTCAAAATGGACAGTCCTGTGGAAAGATCTATTCAACCGGTATTAGTTGCATATCCCAAGAATCTGCTGACGTGCAAATTCGTGACGTCACAAGTGGTTGAATGGACATTCCTCCAAATCCCGGAATATTCCGGACTTAGCATATTAAGGGTTAAGTCTTTTTTTGTGGTCTTCATGCAAAAGGCTTTCTATTTTAATAACTTAATTAGGATATTCATCAAATGAATATCCGTTCAGAAAAGGGTATTTCTTCATCATCTGTATTACGCGCGCTTTTTGCTCCTCGGTCCACACTACTTTGTCTCTGGTTACTGAAGGAGTTCCGTACAAAACCTTGCTGCATTTTTCGAGGTAATCCTCAGAACACGTGACTCCCAAATGTTCACACAATCTTTGCAGCGTTTCTTTGGGTCTGAGCACTGTTTCGTGTCCTGGAATATCGATAACAGCATCTCCGTACCGTTCCCGAACGCGCTGGTTAGCTGCTGCAAGTTGAAAATATTTGTCAATCTTGGCGTCCAGTATACCTCTGTTGTTAATCTGTCGGAAAGAAAACAAGGAAGTTTGTTTGTTTGATACTATTTTTTAAATTTGTTTAATATTAGTTACCAAAGCCAAATGCTGTCAAGTTTGCACCGTTTGTAAATAGTCTAGAGATTTCTGAATCTAATAAGAGAACTCATCATAATTTGCCTCTTTCGTTTATACCTTGTATTAGTTCTTTCTAGCTGTTCGGGTGTATTTTGCTTTGTTTTTCACGCGGCGATTTCTTGTTGAGTTAAACTTCGGAAAGTGCGCATAAGATATTAATTCTTAATCCGCTCATTGTGATCGTTAGAATTTACGATTATTGTGGTTACATTTATTTATTTTTGATTTTGACTTATTTTAGACCCTTGTGTCTCCAATTTCAACTAAATAGAAAAGATTTCTAAAACAGCTTTGAAGCTTGTCATTTGATTAACCCGCCGTTCCCATAATACCAAATCTAACACAAGAGTCACGGATTTAAGCCAAATGAAGGCATGGTAAATGGCCATAAATTTCGGTGAAATATAAAAATAACCAATTAAAACAGTAAAGCAACATTTCAATAACACAGCGAATACAAAAGAAGAAACGGATGGCCAAAAGTGAAGAAGATTGAAACGGATTGCGAAATGAGTTTTTGAAATACTGTTGGGCTGATCAGTTTTCAAAGTTAATCTCGTTTGGTTGCAACTTTAAACTATAACGCCTGGGAGACACATTTGGTTGTAATGAAGCTATGGTTTTGTCACTTAGATCAATAGAAGTAATTTCTTTGCAAACATTAAGTTCATAGCGAGTATTTGACAAAACTAAATAAAATATCCTTAACTCAACCGTGAAACAGTCCCTTTATTAGCACCCAACTCACTTTTACACCTTCTTCTCTAACTTTTTTATGTGAACCTGTAGTGCGAAGCATCATGGTTGATATGTTGTCAAAGGGGTTCCTGGTGACGTGTATGAATTTCATTGGTACTTGAACGACTTGATGGATTTCTTCCAGAACGTTCATTTTTCTGCTGTCTTGTAGCGCTATCGCTGTCTCACCCCCTTTCTTGTCGCCGATAACCTTTAAAAAAAGTAGTGTAACACTTTCATAAATGCAGTCATGCAAACTTCTGTATTCTAATTGTTTCGTTAAAATAGGACAAATCTGATTAATATAACTTTGAGATTCAAAATATTCATTTAAGAACTGATTGTTACGTTTCGTCTTGCTGCAATAGACCATATTCGTCTTCTCGGTATTGGACTGGAACTAGCTTGCAATTGAGGCTGATGCGGGGAATCTTTTCACTTGCAAATCACATGAAGCTCTTTTTAATGATATTCCCCGCATTAGCCTCCATTGAACGCTGGCTCCAATTCAATGAGAATACGAATACGGTCTATTATGTCAATTCTTGTATTCTTTTTTGATTTATAGTTAAGGTGGCTTGTAATAGTATAGTCAGAATTAGACATGCTCGTCTTTGGTGTTATATCGCAGCTATATCAATCATGCTCAGGAAAAGCTTTTAGTACAAACTTGTACAAGTTTTATCAATGAACAAATTGAGATTATTGTGACGTCAAAATTCGTTGCCATCGCAACATCATATCAGGTCAAAGCTACCCTATTTTGGACCATTTGAAGCTAATTACTCAAAAATTACTCGGTGAAAGTTCTTGTTTTTGATATGTTTTTGTCCAATCCACAAATGGAATATTTTTTCATAAAGTTAAGGTGGCTCTGAACCCTATCTGCAGAATTTTTTTTTTAATTTATTGTATTGTTTGTTTTGTACGTTAGACAAAAACATATCAAAAGTAAAAACTGCTTTCACGAGCAGTTTTGAAGTTATTAGCCTCAAACGGTCAAAAATAAGGTATCTTTGACCATTTTTGCCTTTGCCATGGCAACGAAGTTTACGGCAGAGTGACTTCAATTTGTCAATTGGTAAAACCTTTACAACGTTGTACTAAAAGTTTAACCTCAACATTATTGTTGTAGCGGGGATAGAGTGCCAATAAAGGCGGAAATATCTAAACCATTACGAGCATACAACCATTACAATGTATATACAACCATTCCCAACTAAGTATAGCGGATTAGCTTCTCAACCAACGCGCTTTCACCGAACTCCAGCTTACCTTTATTTTCTTTTGATATCTTCCTTGCCATAAACCAGGCACATTGTATGTGTATTCTTCATGAGAGGTATTGCTACGAATTCCAGACTTAGCTTGTCTCAACGAAAGCTGGTGAAGGCGGTAAAACAGAACATATTTTTGCAGGTTTTTCTGTTTAAGTTCTGGTGATTGGTATCGGTTCCATTTTGTCATCAAATTGTACTCATGCGGGATGATAATTTCTGGGTGTGCATCTAACAAGGCCCCCACTAAGCTGTGACTACTTCGAGGATATCCAATGAACATCACAAATGTCTCCACTCCATCGTACAACTTTATCAGTTCCTCGGATAAAAAGGGCCTTCCCGCTAAAAGAAGGAAGTCAGTTGAGTAATTCTAATTGGAGTTTTTTTTAACTTGGCTATTCCATAGGCAGCAAGCGACAGATAGTAACGATAGTCAGTGAGTGATAAATAAACAGAGTGAAAAACGGCAGCGAAAAACATAAACCGTTGGTCGAGGTTTGAATTTCAGAGTTTGCATGTTCCAATTTAAGTTGTGGTAAAGCATCGAACTTTAAAAACATGAACACTGAATTAGATAACCTTATCTTTGAGGCACTTTTCTTCATTTGGTTTTTAGCGAAAAAACGGCTGACTCTTCACACCAATTCGAACCCCAAAACCCAGCCGGCAAACTGTCGAGCTAACCAGTATGACCTGTTAATCAAACTAGAAGAATTTCCGGCTAAACCGGTTACTTACCGGTTTTGAGGCCTGATCCTGAGGCAGGAAAGGACTCTTTGCTATCTTGTTCAACAAGCTCTTTCCGTTCTTTCCGTGGTGAGGACATTTCTAGAATGTTCGAAGCTTCATTTTCTATTTTGCTACTAAATATGTAAAGAACCAAAACAGCGCTGACCAAAAATACTGTGGTCAGTAGAGGAAATCTCTTGGTTGATTTCATCGTCAAAACTGAAAGGAAAAAAAAATGTAGCGAATTTTCAATGGAATTCTTTATAATTACAAAGGTTTAATATTGTTGTTCTTCACCAGTGTTATATATTTTATATGCATTTATATTTTTTTATATTTTTTTTGTCCAAAGTATAGCTCTGCAGCGTCTTTCACAAACGAACAATTCTGAAAATTATTTCTGCCATTCAAATTGTTCGTGTTTACTTAAAGTCACTTTAGTCGTTACGTTTAACAGAAGTTCTGCTTTTAAATTTATATCACGTTTGAAAATTGACAGATGCGATAAAGATATCTGTTTTGTGTCACGTTCATCCGGGACATCGCAAATTTCAAAATGCTCTATATCTCTTGGTTTTAAAATTTTGATTGCGTCAAATGAAAACCACCAACAGAAATCTTCTGACTACAGTTTTTCAGATCGATCTCAACATTTTTGTCAGGTATTAAACTTAACGGCTCGCCGACACCGAAAAAGGGATTTTTTTAGAGCGAGTTAAAAATAAAGAGTTTTCTTTTATCGATTGTAATAAATTCTCACCGGGAGCCCCCACTCCCAAACGCCCCAGGTTTAGATAAAATATGGAAGAGGCGAGCCCGGAGGCGGAAAGGAGCGGGAGCATAGGCAAAATGACTAGCCATCGCTGCGGGGAGGACTTTTTAACGAAGAGAGAAATAAACAGGATAAAACAGGACTATTTATATATAGCCCAATTTGGTTTTTTTAAAATTCAGCCTAAAACAATAGACCTCAGTACGAGGCTCCGGGAAATAAACTACAGAGTTTGTGGGGTTTGTTCTTTGGAGCCTTGTAGTGATGTCTATTGTTTTAGGCTGAATATTAAAATATCGAAATTGGGCTATTAACTCGCTTACAATCGTAACAATATGCATAAGAGACTCCCTTGAGGATATACAGAAGTGTGAAAATGAGAAAGTGGGATATCAACGGAATTAGGGGCGTTTGTGCATGAGGACTCTCAGTGAGAATAGGACCACCATAATCGACAGAGATTGTCTACAACCTCAGTTGTGCAGCAGCTCTCATAAGCTTGTAATTCTACTGGTCCTCTAGTTAGCAGCTGCTATTGTTTTGGGGGCTAGGGGCATTGTTCTACAACCTACGCGCGACCGGAAAATTAAATTATACAAATCCGGGGAGAAAACGAGGAGGGAATGGGGCGAGGGTTAGGGCTAGGACCTTCTCTCCGCTAACCTCGGAACGAGGTTGTCTCTCCCGCCCGCGCGATCTCGATAATTCAAATTCGTGTTTTTCGCGTCACACGCTAGGAAAAAAAGACACTGCTCGCAGTTTACGATTTTATCGGTTGGTCAGTACGGCCTCGGCCTGTCAGGTTTATTTTCTATGAAAAAGAAGGATATTTGATTGGAGCGATTTTCGTTTGACTTTGAAAAACACTTTCCACAAGTGTTCAAAAGTTGTTTCATTCGCCAATAGTTTTTGAGTTCAGAACAAATTTCCCGCTGTAGCGCACCTAATATGGAAATAGTATTGTTCGAAAGACCAATCAAAATTGCCGTAAACTGGTGACGTTTACAAGAGAATATGAGAAGAACAGCCGAAAGGAAGCGCAATGATTTGAATCTTTGCGACCGAATAGTCCTCAATTTTGTAAAGCTTTGTAAGGAATACGGATCTCTTCAAAGCCTCCAGGTACGCTGCCATGAAAGGCTGCATCTTACAAACTGGTCTTCCTCTTGCTCCAGGTTCACAATCGCCAGTGGCTAGAAATTTTTCGTAGATTGAGCGAGCGGTATTGTAGCTTACGCGGTTTTCACGCGCACTTACAGCAAAACTTCCACTCGCGGCATAGTCTTTCAAAATCTGATACCTTTTTTACATCGGGTATGCCGCACCATTTTTAAAAATCCCCCCTTTCTGGTTTTCCCTCCAGTCTGGCATTTTATCGGCCAGTTTTTATCGCTCGTAGTTGCAAAAAATTCGCTGAAATTCGTTGCGTGTTCGCAAGACCAATAAAAAGCAGCGCGCGCTTGTGTCTGTTCGATAAACGAATCAAGCTGCAGGATTTTTGTTCGTTTGTTGTTCGCATTCTGTTTACGCGTAACCATTTCAAGGTCAAACGAAAATCGCTCTAACGATACGTTTTGTTTTCAACGTTGCAATTAATTCCAACTGAGCGTAGTCGATAATTTTTTGCTAAAACTCTTTACACGTGCTCTTTAAGCTAAAGCAGTTGACAAATGAGGACAATTTCATTTTATGTGTGGGAACAAAAATGCGAGCAGTATCTTAAAATAAAACTAAAGCTACCAACAGAAGTAAAACTTGATACACAGACGTTTAACGCTCAAAATAAGCGCTTTCTACTGAAAAGAACATGGCCCAGTTGTTCAAAGCTTGGATAGCGTCGGATCCACAGGATAAATCACTATCCAGTGGATAAGCGTTGACAAAACAAACTAAGCTATCCACTGGATAGAGATGGATACCCGATCTTAAGGACGTTCGCGCGAAAATTTTCTAGTCGATAGATTTTTCTAAAATTTTTACTGAGGACGGATAATGAGTTACTTGTGTCAGAAATACAAAAAAAAGTGGGGGTCACCGACTTCGTTTCAGAGATAAAGTCTGTAGAAAACTACCCAGATTTTGAAAAATTGGCGCACGTAATTTCGCACGGCTTTCAAGGTTTGTAGTTTAAATTATCGATGATTAGAAAACGGAGGCAAACGATCTTGGTGATATTTTGAAGAAGTGCGTCTGTTGCGTAAATAACTTTAAGTGTTGCCATCCTTTATGCAAAACTTAGCCCTGGAAGAGGCATTTGAACCCGTCGTACGACAAAACGAAAAGATCAAAAAGCGGAATTCGAACGTGCGTGGGGCAAAAAAAAAATCAACCTTTTAATCGATAGATTTTTTTCATTTTCTCACAAAACGTAGATAATCGTTAACAAAAGTGATCTGTTAAGAAAAAAGTAGGGGTCACCGATCATTTAAGCTAGCAAACTGCAAGCGAAGTTAACGCAACGGCTACTCACCCTATATGTAGTTGGAAAGTTTCCTCAGCGCGCGCGCTCGATGCATGACGTGGCGTAGCGTTGCGACAGGAATTACGTGCGCAGTAAGGATGCGCATAAACAATTAGCGCGAACGTCCTTAATTAGCATAGATTTTTACAATTTTATTCCTCCGTTTACTCCTTAGTTTTTGTATCGATTCAGAAGAAATATCACTGAAACACTTGAGCCAGTGTTCCATAGACTATCCAAACACCTCGAATTCCGTCAAAAATACTCCGCTGCGCGTCGTATTTTCAACTCTCTTCTCGGTGTTTGGATATCCCGATCAAACACTGTCGCTCGTCTATTAAATATTACAAAATATCACAACCGGCTTGCAGAATATGAATCTGAACAGTCGGTATTTCAACCGCAGTCTCAAACTTGTTCTTCTTGTCTATCTCTGGCAAACAACACTGAATTCCGAACCAGAGCCTGAACTAATACGATGAGTGGTTTCATTCATTCATGGGCCATGATGAGGAGCGAAAACTCTTTCAAATCGTTGACAACGGCAATTGCTTTTTCAAACACGCCAACTCCACCTACGTCCTGAAAGAATTGTTTAGTTCTGATTATTTCCTTTGATTAATTCTGAGCTCTTCACTTTCTTATTTTACCAGTAAAATGTTGTGTATAAGGGCCCATTCCAGTATCTTTTTAGGCCGGTAGAAGAAGAAGAACCTTCGATCTCAGAAATAATTAAGGCATAGAAGTTAAACCATTACACTTCAAAAAAACAAGTGAGCTGGCAACGGTATAAATAAGTATGCAAAGCGAGTAAGTCTGCGACCAAGACTAGGCAACTTGTTTGCATCATGTTTTCCATCCTATTGTTTTGTGATAGTTCTTTTCACTAGCAAAACATCGATAAAAATATGGGTCTACAACCGAAAATTTCAATTAAAATAAATCCACAAACAACATAGTTCGCATATATAAGTGATCCCAAGACGAGACAGCAAGCACTAACAGCGCCTCCTCATTCATGTTTGTTCACGCGCGCTTTACAGTTGGTCCATTTCTTTTTTAGTGTTATGCAGTTAGCGTACATAAATTTATATTACGTTTTGGACAGTTTGCAGTCCGTTGTTCTCTCGAGGTTTAAAGAGCAGCTTTCCTATACGAAGGCGATGTTCGTGAACTTATTATGATTTTTTCTAAACGCGCGCACTCGCAATTTTACTACGCCACGCCATCAACTATGCATTACAAAATAAGCGCTTTGAATTCCTGTGAAAAGCAAGTCAATGTACTGACTGGCAGCATACTTCTGGGAAAGTTCTTGCAACATGCTAAACTTGTAAAGAACCGAAAGTTCAAAAATTTAACCATTAGCGGCGGCTTGGCATTATTTATCGAGACTACTGATATATCTTACCTACCTTTTGATGGTGTCCTATCTCGAGTAATTAAAACCTGCAGAATCAAGGTTCGGAACGTATTTTGGGTGCAACAAAACGAATTAAAAAGAAACTACTTATTCTCAAATTTATCTTACCTGTCTTTCTCTTCTGAAACATCCGACAGCGAGATGACGGTTTTATTAAACCCTACTTTTTAATGAGCTATTCACTCTGATATAATTGATGACTTCAGTTTTCGTTTCGCCAAAACAAGTACTTAAGTCTGCACTAAATTCAAATTAGCCTTATTATAGACATTTTGAGACGTAGCATCGTTGTATATTCTCATGTCACTAGTCTTGGATTTTTTAACGAGCCCTATAAGGGCGAGACACGATACAAATGATAGATATGTAAGAATGTAAAGGGATACGACAAAAGTCAAATTTCCTATAAGAGATTACGATTTTCAGAGCTATTCTCAGCTGAATATTTTAAGATAGCAATCAATTCCAAAAAGAAAGTCGAAAATATACAGAATGCAAAATTGCTCAGAGAACGGCGAAAGAAATGTACCAAGATTTATAACTTACGTGCAGAGCTATGGTCGAAAGACCACACTGTGACAGAGATCACATGTCAGCGTTGACGTCAGCGTTTTCGAAAGCTCCGTTTTCGGCAGTCCACACCACAGGTAGACCAAGCATGATATGTGCATATATTAAAATGGCGGTCTTTATATAAGAATTCTTATGGGTTTTTTAACAGGGAAATTTTGAACAATAAATAAAGGATAAAGGCGAAATTGCTAAATAAAGTCGATGAAACATAACATGGCATTGTTTGCTAACGTTACAGCGTGTTTGCAAGCAATTTGGAGCTATTTTACGTCTATTTACTATTGGCTACTATTACCGACATTACCGTGTATAATAATATGACAAGGTAGGACACTTCAGTCGCTTCTAGCGTTCGACATGTTGAAATAAGCTCGAATTTCACACACAAAAATAGTTTTGGCTGTCATTCGGATCGGCATGTGAATGAAACAATGACACACGAATGTTTTTCTGAAAACGTCTTGCTCATACCTCGCATATCCCGACAACTACCACACGGTGAGGACAAAATTGACGTTTCGAATCGTCCACGTGTGACAACAGGCACACGAGACGTGGAATCGCGTGTCTGAAGATAATGCTTTCAAAGAAGCCAAATGCTACGAGCCAGGAAGTAACTTAACTATTTCCTGCTATGTTTCAATCCGAGCGTCGCACTTTTTATATGAAAAAAAAGGGGTTATCAAAGCGTATCAAAGCACTAGGCTGCTTACTGCTGTAAATTGCATAAATTTTCCCATCTTAGTATTATTTTTTATTATTATGTAAAGACTAAAAATTACGCGCTCACATTTTTGAATGCATGGTCAATAAGTTTCAGAAAAACGGTAAATGTATAAACACTGACTGACACAGTTAAATGGTTTCAGAGTTAGTGAAAAACAAGAATACATAAACGAAAAGTAACTTTAAGTAAACAAATTTATTTTAATTATTATCAATGTTATTATATATTATTGTCAAAATATTTAGACTTCAAGTGTATTCGATTCGGCTTTGTGTGTAAACGGAGATAAAATTTCAAAAATTCGTCGGCAGACAAAATCCAACTATAGAAAGTTTTAATCCATATGATATGCGCACCTGGTCATTTAAAAATACATGCAGGAAACGAGGTTCTATAGCTACTTACGCTTGTAGACACTGCATGCTGTCACGCGTGGACGATGTGACGACTGAGCCGTCAATTTTGTCCTCACCGTGTGATAGTGGAAATCAATTGAAGCGCGAGGAAAAATAGCGTGTCCCTCTCGGCTGGGGTTTAATTTGACGATTTGACTGGTGTCCAGTCTATTTCGGGCTATTTTGTTACTGTCGTGAGCGACACGGCCTATATGGCGGCTATTTTGAACAGATTTTTGATTTTCAGAAGCGACTAGTTGCCGGGATATGCGAGGTATGAGCACGACGTTTTCAGAAAAGCATTCGTGTGTCATTATTTCATTCACATGCGGATCCGAATGGCAGCCAAAACTATTTTTGTGGGTGAAATTTGAGCTTATTTCAGCACGTGTCGAACGCTAGAAGCGACTGAAGTGTTCTACCTTGTCATATTATTATACACGGTAATAGCAGCTAATAGCAAAATAAAATAGACGAAAAATAGCTCCAAATTGCTTGCAAACACGCTTTAACGTTAGCAAACGACACCATGTTGTTTCATCGACTTTATTTAGCAATTTCGCCTTTATTTATTGTTCAAAAGTTCCCCGTTAAAAAAAACCCATACAAATTCTTATATAAAGACCGCCATTTTAATATATGCAAATATCATGCTTGGTCTACCTGTGTCCACACTACGCCACCTAGCCGGCGTTTTCAAATTTCTCCACTCTGGAGGCCGTTTTCGGTGACTGAAAACGCCGTTTTAGTGTGGACGGTTGGCCAAACCGGAGGAAAAAAAGATGCTTTGTTTATGTAATAATACACATGCAAAAATTTCAGCAAGCTCATTGGCTGAGAGCACGTCAATTAATCCCAAACAGTGCAGAAAGTTGAAATTGAGTGCAAAAAGATGAAATTGAGTGCAGAAAGTTGAAATTAAGGACGTTCGCGCGAAAATTTTCTAGTCGATAGATTTTTCTAAAATTTTTACTGAGGACGGATAATGAGTTACTTGTGTCAGAAATACAAAAAAAAGTGGGGGTCACCGACTTCGTTTCAGAGATAAAGTCTGTAGAAAACTACCCTGATTTTGAAAAATTGGCGCACGCAATTTCGCACGGCTTTCAAGGTTTGTAGTTTAAATTATCGATGATGAGAAAACTGAGGCAAACGATCTTGGGGATATTTTGAAGAAGTGCGTCTGTTGCGTAAACAATTTTAAGTGTTGCCATCTTTTATGCAAAACTCAGCCTTGGAAGAGGCATTTGAACCCGTCGTAAGACAAAACGAAAAGATCAAAAAGCGGAATTCGAACGTGCGTGGGGCAAAAAAAATCAACCTTTTAATCGATAGATTTTTTTCATTTTCTCACAAAACGTAGATAATCGTTAACAAAAGTGATCTGTTAAGAAAAAAGTAGGGGTCACCGATCATTTAAGCGAGCAAACTGCAAGCGAAGTTATCGCAACGGCTACTCACCCTATATTTGTTTGGAAAGTTTCCTCAGCGCGCGCGCTTGATGTATGACCAGGCGGTGTTGGACACGACTCGCAAAGCATGCTGGAAGAAATTTTCGACTGCACTCATTATCGTCTGATCGTCGGACTGTAAACATGTCCTCGCGGTGAGAAGATATTCCTGTGCTGAAAGAAATATCGGAGGAAATCCATATCAAATCTTCGTGGGCCAAGTAGCAGCTATAGATGTGTATTGCTGGATTCGTAAAGGCGCCATTTTATGTGCGGAACAACTCATATTGGGAGTCGAAACATCGCGGTACATCGACTATTGGAAATTATATTCCCCGCGATTGCAGTATACCCGGCCCACTTAGTTACATATGTCGGAACGCTTTAAGAACGAGGCATAACACAATAGGCACTTTTGTTATTCAATGAGATGCAAAACAGTGGGCCGGGTATTCTGCAATCTAGCCTTATATTCAATTCTGGCATGTTTGTGATCGATCTCAGCGGGCTGAAATCGAACTTAACTTCGACGCTTTCTTTTTAAGATATGTCGAGTTGTGTATAAAGTACGTCGATGTACTGCTGGCCAAAACAGTTCGCCCTATCGTGGTTTTGATGGATTTTTCGCTGGGTTGTTTATTACGAGTGTTTGCCACTTGGATGGCCCAAAGGCCGTTTTGATATGTCAAATATCGGCCAAACAAAAGGATGATATAAACACTACAAAAACAAAAATAGCAAGAAAACATTAAAATTAAATACAATAAACAGGGGTACAAATTTAGGCTCTTTTCGTGATAAAACATCGACAGAAATCACACCATCAATTCCCGCGAATGCGGGAATACGGGAAGAGAAGTAAGTGACAAATCAAGGAAGAACCCCCAACTTCAACTGCAAATTTGACCGTTAAAACGGCGAGGCCCGCCCGGGCCCACCGTACTTTTCTTATAGTTCAACTATCGAACTTAAGTTCTATGCCAAAATAATCTACAGTACTGATCCTTGTTTGTAAAGGAATGAGCAAATGTTCATGCATGTCCAACAAGCGCGCCAGCCAAACATTTACAATATAGCATGATTTCAGTCGACTAGTTTTGATAGCAAAATCGTTTCCCTTAATTCAGAACTTGACGAATGACTGGCCTAGATATTATTCTTCAAGCTCCAAGAAAATAGTCCGTTAAAATGTTAAAATTTCGCCGAAATCACACGAAGGAGATGAGACCTTCTTAAAATCCGACGAAAAAATTGTCTGCCATTGCTTCTACCGAGGTGACATATGATTGGTCAAAAAATGTCACGTGAGGCGTGTCCAACACCGCCTGATGTATGACGTGGCGTAGCGTTGCGACAGGAATTACGTGCGCAGTAAGGATGCGCATAAACAATTAGCGCGAACGTCCTTAAATTGATTGACAGGAAAGCCGCGAAAGCGCGCCAAACAAAATGGCGGCCACTGTCGGAGAGTTTGGAGAGAACAAAAACATCAATTAATGCAAAGTTAGACCGGTTTTACAAAAATTATCAGTGTATAAACTGATATACTAGCAACTGGACGTTTGTGCAGCACAAAAGAGGCTCTACGAAACTACTGAAGGCTACCAATCGAGGATTTTCTTTCGCGACAGCTCGTAAACAAGGAAGATTACAAGCCTGAATTGACGTCGCACATTTCAGCTCATTCCCATGTAACTGAATGAGGATAAAAGAACCTGGTAATGCATGACAAAGAGCTTTAAAATTCCGTAGCAGTATTTGGATTTACAAAGCTTGGCAGCTCCGTAATGTTTTAACAACGATTCGGAAAGGTAAGCGACCGAACACATCTTGTTTGCTGTTGTTTGTCATTCACTTGCAGAGAAATTTTTGTACGTGTATTATTAATAAGTAATCACATGATTTTTCTCGTGCAATTTGGGATAAATCAGCACTCGTAAATTTTTCAAAGACTACAAATTGCACTCGCCCTACGGGCTCGTGCAATTTGGTTAGCCTTTGAAAAATTTACTTGTGCTGATTTATCCCAAATTGCACTCGAAATCATGTGATTACCACAGGCGGCCCAGACGTTGTATTCGATTTTGGCGATTACGTTATGTCTTCAGCCGATAAGACAATACATATGAGAATACTTTGAACATTGCTCTAAATAGAACTTGTATTAAAGATTTGAAAAAAAATGTCTTACTTTATGTTTGTCTTACGTTATTTTGACATTTCTTTGCTCCTAGAGTGGGTTTAAAGCTGTTTAGACGAGTTTTTTCTTTCTGAGGTGTGCCAGTTCCCTAAAGAGAAACGAAAGGCAGGCGACCTAGTTCGCCAACGGTCCGTACTCGAAGCTCCATAAATCCCACAAAAATGGTCGAATCTCGCCAAAATTGCTTCAATACAGCCGTCGATAATTCTTCTTTCGATGGCCTTCGATTAAGGTTCCAAAGTTTATCTAAACCGCCCGAGAAACGCTCGTTTTCGAGTGCTGGGTTTCCATTTTTGCTTTGTCAGAATGCGTGGTCAGTTATCTTGGGCACAAGATTCAAATTTTAGCTTAGCGACCGTGCCATAGCGACAAAAATCACCCTCAACCGTGGGGAGGCACAGGGCAATTTGCGTCATGCATTACACCGTGCGATGGTCCCTGGGGAAATTTCACCGGAAACGTTAACTAAAAACACACTTGGCAAAACGCAACTAGCGAACTGATTTTAGCGCTTAGAAGCACCGTTGGAATAAGCTTCAACTAAGAAAAGACTCTAACCAGCAAATGCAAAGTGTAACTGGTGACTAACAGATTCGATTTTAGTGCTTAAAAGCACTGTCTAAAAAGACACACCTGGCAAACCGATCATTCTAGTGCTAAGAAGCACTGCTGAAGTAAGCTTCAGTTCAACAAAGAAACAGTAAACAGTGCTTTTAAGCTATACGCAGTCAGTTCAGAGATTTCCCGCCGTTTTTAATTTGCATGACGCAAATTGCCCTGTGCCTCCGACGGTTGAGGGCGATTTTTGTCGCTATGGCACGGTCGCTAAGCTAAAATTTGAATCTTGTGCCCAAGGATGTGCCCAAGATAACTGACCACGCATTCTGACAAACCAAAAATGGAAACCCAGCACTCGAAAACGAGCGTTTCTCGGGCGGTTTAGATAAACTTTGGAACCTTAGGCGAAGGACATCGAAAGAAGAATTATCGACGGCTGTATTGAAGCAATTTTGGTGAGATTCGACCATTTTTGTGGGATTTATGGAGCTTCGAGTGCGGACCGTTGGCGAAGTGGTTGCCTGCCTTTCGTTTCTCTTTAGGGAACTGGCACACCTCAGAAAGAAAAAACTTGTCTAAACAGCTTTAAACCCACTCTAGGAGCAAAGAAATGTCAAAATAACGTAAGACAAACATAGAGTAAGACATTTTTTTTCAAATCTTTAATACAAGTTCTATTTAGAGTAATGTTCAAAGTACACTCATACATTGCCTTATCGGCTGAAGACATAACGTAATCACCAAAATCGAATACAACGTCTGGGCCGCCTGTGGTGATTACATATACTAATCGCATGGGCCCGAGGGCAATTAAGGATTAATTTCACGCGCATTTTGAAAGTTTTCACGAAAAGGTAAGTGAAATTAATCCTTAATTGCACGAGGGCACATTGCGATTACGTGTTTATCACATAAAGGGAAACATTTTTTGCACAAGAAAGCTTAAACGAGGTCCGCCATGGCGTAAACCTGGTAAACCAGTTGGCAAGAATATTCGCTCATAGCAAAATAACCACATTTATGATTAACTTATGTCGATTGACGGAAAAATCTACACTAAAACTAAGCATAACACAGCATGTGCAATTGACTTATAATAGTCCCTTCACAGATAAAAATAAAAGCAGTTTAAATTTTATTTACCTTTGTTTGCGAGGCTTCCTACCGCTGTTGAGGCCTCAAATGTAATAAATGTCCCTAAATGTAATAAAGGTCCTAAGTGTAATAACTTTTGGTCCTAAATGTAATAAAGGTCCTAAGTGTAATAACTTTTGGTCCTAAATGTAATAAAGGTCCTAAGTGTGATAACTTTCAACTCTAAATGAAACAAAGGTCTACTTCGAGTATAATAATAGCAATTAGCTTCGGCTCAACATGAAGTCATTGTGATAAATATATAAGATTTAACTGTTTGGCCTTTTTGCACTTTTTTATACAAAGGCAAGAAAGCTCAAGATGTACTTCGGTGATACCGATCAGAATGTACCAGATATAAAATAGTCAGAATCCAATAATATGGAAGGCTTTCAGCAAGTGCCATAATTTCACTTTATTTTGCACGTTTTGTTCGCCAGTTCCCAACAACAACAGTAGTTACTCAGTGTAAAACAAAAGTAGTACATTAGACAAATGTCAATTTAATGCTCGATCATATTAATATTCTAAGTCTACAATTTATAGTCTATTTACTGAGTATGGAAGGATTCAAAGTAATACGGCAACTACGTATTGATTTATCTTGAATTAATTGGAGTAACAAGAACTATAAGTACATTAAGGAAACAACTAATTACTATCAGTATTTAAACCAAAAAGAAACGGACGGGAGTTTGAAAATCAAGCAAACACGCCTCTCTGATTTCTTATCTAATAAAACTTGACCTAAAACGATCGTCTTTTTATCACTTTTTGCCTTGCCCTTTCCACCATCTATTGATGTCAAACATCCAAGTTCCAGTTCCTGTAAACAGTAGCTCTACCCACGCGTTGATCCATTTCGGAGTTGCTATTATTTATTTAAGGTGGCTGGTATCGGTTTCCAGCATTTTCCAGCTCTTACACTTTGACGGGTCTGTACTAGAAATCTTTATCAGTTGATGCTACAATAATGGTATCAAATAAATGCCCAATGACAAGTAAATATGTTGTGGTCATTTTCTTGACGTCACTGGCTACCATAGCAACAGGATAACCTGTTAAAAGCACCCTTAATTTTGGCTTTAAGTGGTTATAACTCAAAAACGAGCTCGGTGACCCCCAGTTTTTATTATTGAACATTGATTAGCATGTTAAGATGCAACTTCTTGTAAAGTTAAAAAAAATTATACGGAGCGGTTTCAGAGCCACCTTAAATTTTCAAAAATTTAAGGTGGCTCCGATCCCGATCCCGCATTCCCGCTTCTTTTTCACGCGATTCCCGCATCCCAAACTTTTTGTCATCGCTTTGCCGAATCCCGTTTTTCTTTCCTCAAACATTCATTTAAAAAGGACTAATTTTTGCATAAGCTAATGAATTTAGGATGTAGATTTGCCCTTTTGGTTGTTATTTTGTTTTAGGCGTGTTGTGAGATTACTGCAACATGGAATTAGCTCTTCATACCTCAGTACGATGAAAGAGCCCGATATGAAAGATAAATTAGAGCTTTATTAAGCGGACGCGGTCACCATTTAGCGGCTTCCAAATTGGCTAATCACCGTTATGTGTGGCTCAGTCAGTGACCTTATTGTATTTTAGGGCCAAAGGTTGTTACAATTGCAACCTTTATTACATTTAGGGCCAAAAGTTATTACACTTAGGACCTTTATTACATTTAGGACCAAAAGTTATTACACTTAAGACCTTTATTACATTTAGGACCAAAAGTTATTACACTTAGGATCTTTATTACATTTAGGGACATTTATTACATTTGAGGCCTCAACACCGCGCGGAAATGCTGCATCGATGAAAGACATAAACAAAGTGTGTCAACGAGCTTTAATAACTTCTTGAACCTGACATTCTCCTTTTCACAGCGGAAACTGTAAGTACCAACAAAATTTATGCCATTTCCAGGCTCTGTTTCTAAGGCGAACCAAAGCAAAACGAAGAAGAATTATCTTTCAGTAATCTCAGCCGCCATGAATTTCTATTCTTTGTACAGCGCCAACCGTTCAGAAGTATTTTCGGGCTGTGACAAACGAATTTGGATTGAAAAGTCCTCTTTCTATTCCACCAAGGCACCACGCATTTCTGCCCGCCAATTTTCTTTCATATTTGATAAAATAACCGCAATTTTATCAAACTCGAAAGCACTGTGTTCTGAACACTGTTCTGAACTTTTTTCAAACTCGTTTCAAGCTGTTTCAAGCGGGAAACCAACTCAGTGCAGACGACGCGAGCTCAGCCAATCAGGATCAAGTAATCATGCCCTCTTGATTACCAAAAAGTGCCCTCGTGATTAAGAAAAAAGGCCCTCTGTCTCAACCAATCAGCGTTCAGTAATTTTGCCCCATATTCAAATTTATCGGATTAGTGTGGACGGGGACTAAAACAATTTCGCATCTCTGGGAACGGGGGTTGCTTTCAGAATGAACATGCACGAAGTTTAATTTCCCAGCACGGTCTCACATTCATACATACATACATTTATAAAAGTTACATTTTAAATGTAAAATCTTCCAGCCAGGAAAAAGGCAAGCCAGGTATACCACGACAAAATGACACGCTGGGGGTCAGCCCCTTCCAAAACGTTCCCGGCCAACCTCGTTCCCAGGGCTTTTCCCTTCTTCAGCATCATTCCCAGCCAGCAAAAGGACCCTTGCAGAGCACCTCCGTTGAGTGCACTAATCAGATGTTTTAAACACTGAGGTACTGAGAACTATAGTATTGAGCAATGGTCATCGCCTCAAGATTTCACCTTGGGCTCTGAGTCAATGAGAAGATAGACAGTGACTACAGAGTTCAATAATTAATATTATAAAATCATCGAGAAATTGCGCGCGCTGATTGGCCAGTTCGAGTTCATTATAGCTCCATAAAGCACTCTGCTTACGTCACGCGCGTGCTTTATGGAGTTATAATGCACGCTGCTTACGTCACAAGTTTTAGCGCGCGCAATTTCTTTAACATTTTATAAAAGAAATAAAGAACTTGTCCTCGTGCATTGTTGAGTTATATAAGCACTTGGGAATTTTTAAGAACACTCGAGAAGTGCGAGAAGCACTCGGCTACGACTCGTGCTTCTCTATGCACTTCTCTCGTGTTCTTAAAAATTCCCGCGTGCTTATATAACTCAACAATGCACTCAGGCTCGTTTTTTATTTCTTTAGCAAATTATAGGCCTGTCAGTACACTCTTTAAAAACTTAGCAGACACCCATTAGAAATTATTATCTGGATATCTCCCGCAAGCAAAGGACGCCCAAAATCAGCGGCCGGGAGAAACCTTTTCTCGCCCTGATATCCACAAATGGCTCGTTCCGCGATCAACGGCCATTTTGTTTTCAAGCTTCCGCGCGCCTCTGTAGGCAGCGGAAAAGAAGCCTAACCATATATTTATTAGGGTACATGACTTGCCCAAGAATATAAGAGAGACAAATGACCTGAACCTTTTTAAAAAGAGAATTTTTAAACATATTTTAAATTTGTAAATAATCTTTTATAAATGTAATGTACATAGTTTTTTATTTCGAATATTATTTCAACCTTCCCCCTTTTTCCGATTTCTTTTTTTTCTTCTTTATTGTAAATATTTTAATCTTTTATCTTTTTAATTTCTGTATGGCGGAAGAGCCCCCAAGGGGGAGCTATACAATAAAGTATGTATGTATGTATGTATGTATGTATGTATGTATGTATGTATGTATGTATGTATGTATGTATGTATGTATGTATGTATGTATGTATGTATGTATGTATGTATGTATGTATGTATGTATGTATGTATGTATGTATGTATGTATGTAAATAAATAAAGTTGACGTGGTTCATATTTTGCGGTTTTAATAACACATCTTTACAAAAAAGTAACAATCGCTTTTCAGGCCAGTTACATTTCCAGAGCACTCACCCCTCTCTGTAAAGGATACTCTTGGTACGAGATTGGTGAAAAATGTGAAAACCACAAGCATGATAAGAACCACACTAGGTCTAAGAGGTCGCACTCGAAAAGAATCTCGCACCTCAGTGTACTCCGATCGGTTGCTAAAAAAAGGCAAACGTAAAGTTAATTCCCTTGCTTTCTTGTTCAAAAATTATCATAAATTAGAACTTATTTTGGATATTCATCAAATGAATACTCTTTCAGAAAAGGGTATTTCTTCATCATCTGTGTTACGCGCGCTTTTTGCTCCTCGGTCCAGACTACTTTGTCTCTGGTTACTGAAGGAGTTCCGTACAAAACCTTGCTGCATTTTTCGAGGTAATCTTTGGAACACGTGACTCCCAAATGGTCACACAATCTCAGCAGCGTTTCTTTGGGTCTGAGCACTGTTTCGTGTCCTGGAATATCGATAACAGCATCTCCGTACCGTTCCCGAACGCGTTGGTTAGCTGCTGCAAGTCTAAAATATTCGTTAATCTTGGCGTCTACTGCTCTTGTCTTGCTAATCTGTCGAAAAAAGCAAACAAATATTAGTTTGTTTGTTTGATACTAGTTTTTAAATTTGTTACCAAGGTCAAACGCTGTCAATGTGGACCGTTTCTAAACAATCTAGAGATTTTTTAATTGCGTTCGACAAAGGAGAACGCTTACTAATCTCGCATGAAATGCTGGGTGTCCTGTGCATGCTAGCCAAAAGCCTTCTGCATTCTTTTCGTTCGTCGTCGTTCGTTCTTGAATTACGGCATCATTTACTGCATTTGAATGGCTTTTTCTGTAACATCCAAATTACGATAACAATGCTTGCACGAAAAGAAAAATTCTGCTTTAACATACCAAGAACTCCTGCAGTGTCACAATTTCTTTCACAGGTAAACCCCCTCGAAAAAAAAATGAACAAATTCCAATTTACTTTGCAGACAGATGTTCTTTTGGCTCGTCACGCAATCTGTCCTCCAAAACGTTGCGTGATAAGATTCCTCTCCGATCCATTTGAGGCATATTGAAAAGCATAGTATGCCGACGATCGTGCTCTTTGGCCACTGACTGGCCAACGGTGAATAATGAGCCATTAAATGATTTTCAAAGACCTTTCTTAGCAACTGCTGCTACCCTACGGACACTACAAGAAGCTCATTTCATTGCTATATGAGTTAGAGCTTTCCCAGTATCATTTAGCCCATCCAGCCTTTAATTCCTGAGTTTCTTAATTGATTTCCAGTACAAACTGCGAAGGGATGTTTTCTCGCCAAAATAAAACTTCAGGGACAAACCTACCTTTCCCTTCATTATTGACCCCAAGTTTATTTGCCAAACAAAAATGAGAAGAAGACCCTCGACGTTCTCCCAAATTAAACCGACATTTCAGCCAATGTCGAATGCAGAAACTTCATGTATGCCATTACCGAAGTGCAACGTACAATGATAACAAACCCTGAGATTGCGCAGTTCGCTATACGGCCTGGAAATCACCTTCAACAACAATCTCGTTCCCAGAGTCCACGTTCCCCTAGACCAGCGGTCGGAAAACGAGGGACAAGGGTAACGCGGGCTCTGGTAATGAGATTGCTTCAACAAAGACATGCAGATTTTTATGATAACTACCCAACGCGATGGCCAACCATTTTTAATATTCAAAAGTTTTTTTGAAAATCCTTCGTCTCAAAAGCATTCTAGCCGGCACTTCCTAACCGTTGGTTATTTTAGTATTAAATGTATTTTGACGGGGGTAGTTACGGCGCCATCTTTGTTTGATCACCGCTGACTAATTGTTACGTGACTTCAGTAAATCCTGAATTTGGCACGACTCGGGCACGACGTCTGAACCAGAGTCGTGTTTGTGTCGTACTACAGTGAACCTATATCAATTAAGTTCGGCAAGGCAGAAGCACGACGTCTGAACTGGGCCTAAAACAGCTTTGTGCTAAATGTAGAAAAGCCCCTACATATCTTCGTGTTGCGTGTCTAGACACGTGACATGAGGCAAAAGAGGTGGCCTAGACACTTAATAACACCCAACTCACTTTTACACCTTCTTCTCTAACTTTTTTACGTGAATTTGTAGCGCGAAGCACCATGGTTGATATGTTGTCAAAGGGGTTCCTGATGACGTGTATGAATTTCATTGGTACTTGAACGACTTGATGGATTTCTTCTAGGACGTTCATTTTTCTGCGGTCTTGTAATATCGCGGCTGTCTTGCCCCCTTTTTTGTCGCCGATAACCTTTAAAAAAAAGTGATGTAAAACTTTGATAAAAACAGTCATGCAAACTTCTGTATTCTGTATTCTTATTGTTTCGTTAAAATAGGACAAATCTCTTGATGATTAACCTAAACTCGAGATTCAAAATATTCATTTTAGAACTGATTGTTACATTTCGTCTTGCTGCAATAGACCATATTCGTCTTTTCGGAATTGGACTGGAACTAGCTTACAATTGAGGCAGATCACATGAAGCTCTTTTTAAAAATATTTCCCCGCATTAGCCTCCATTGAACGCTGGCTCCAATCCAATGAGATTACGAATACAGTCTGTTAGGTCAATTCCTGTATTCTTACACCACCTCATCTCTATCACCAAGATTTTGTAACAAATTCCTTCAAAACAACCACTGGAAACTCTTACGCCTTACATCTACAATATAGTGCGTAACATTTGGATTTGATTTACAACAACAACAACAACTTTATTACCAAAAAAGGACTTCATACAATGCTTCAAAAAAAAAGAAGTTAAAACAGGATATTGGTAATAACACTCAGAAAAACTAAAAAGCTTATCGAGCTGAGCGAAGTTAAATTAGATTAAAACTAGGACGGTGGTTGGCAATAAAACAAAATTAAATAAATAAATAAATAAATAAATAAATAAATAAATAAATAAATAAATAAATAAATAAATAAAACGGTTAATGGAAAACGTTAATAGCTAACAAACATTCTACAGCAAAATATATAAAAGCTAAATAGAGAAAATAAGTATTGAATATTAAGTAACTACTAGGTGCCAGATGAACACTCATTAATGTTGGCAGTATTTCTGTAAGATGTTATGATTTATAGTTAAGGTGGCTTGTAATAGTATAGTCATATTTAGACATGCCCGTCTTTGGTGTTATATCGCAGCTATATCAATCATGCTCAGGAAAATCTGTTAGTTTAAACTTGTACAAGTTTTATCAATAAACAAATTGAGATTATTGTGACGTCAAAATTCGTTGCCATCGCAACATCATATCAGCTACCCTATTTTGGACCTTTTTAGGCCAATAACTCAAAACCTACTCAGTGAAAGTCCATGTTTTTTTTTTATATTTTTTTATAAGTAAAGTAATTAATAAATAAGTTAATTTAAGTAATGCATTGTAACTCGAGGAATTATATCAGTTAATTTCAATTTTCTGTAGAGGGACCGCACAGACATTTATATATATTTTTCTTTTTCTTTTTCTTATTTGTTAAGTTAATTGTATTAATGTAGTGCCTTTGTTGTAAATAAAGTATTCATTAAATGCACAAAAAAAATATATGTGTTTTTGTCCAATCCACACATGGAGGGACCGCACAGACATTTATATATTTTTTTCTTTTTCTTTTTCTTATTTGTTAAGTTAATTGTATTAATGTAGTGCCTTTGTTGTAAATAAAGTATTCATTAAATGCACAAAAAAAATATATGTGTTTTTGTCCAATCCACAAATGGAATATTTTTCATAAATTAAAGGTGGCTCTGAACCCTACCTACAGAATTTTTTAAAATTTGTTAGATTGTTTGTTTTGTCCGTTAGGCAAAAAATATCAAAAGTAAAAACTGCTTTCACGGGTAGTTTTGAAGTTATTAGCCTCAAACGGTCAAAAATAAGGTATCTTCGACCATTTTTGCCTTTGCCATAGCAACGAATTTTACGTCAGACTGACTTCAATTTGACAGTTGGTAAAACCTTTACAACCTTCTACTAAAAGTTTAACCTCAACATTATTGCTGTAGCGGGGATCCGGGATAGAATGCCAAAGACGGAAATAGATCTAAACCAGCTACAAGGTGGATAGACAGAGCACTATTGAGGCTATAATCGAAGAAGCTTACAGCTTTGCAATTGTCTCCACGGTCGGTAAAATGCGTTACAGTCCTAGGGATAGGAAGAATCAAATTGATCAAAGATGTAGGCCTTTCACTCGGATTTCTGTGGCATGAAGCGACGCGGATTACGCCATTAATACAACCATTCCCAACTAAGTATAGCGGATTAGCTCTTGAACCAACGTGCTTTCACTGAACCAGCTTACCTTTAATTTCTTTTGATATCTTCCTTGCCATAAATCAGGCACATTGTATGTGTACTCTTTATGAGAGATATTGCTACGAATTCCAGACTTAGCTTGTCTCAACGAAAGCTGGTGAAGGCGGTAAAACAGAACATATTTTTGCAGGTTTTTCTGTTTAAGTTCTGGTGATTGGTATCGGTTCCATTTTGACATCAAATCGTACTCATGCGGGATGATAATTTCTGGGTGTGCATCTAACAAGGCGCCCACTAAGCTGTGACTACTTCGAGGATATCCAATGAACATCACAAATGTCTCCACTCCATCGTACAATTTACACAGTTTTTCTGATAGGAAAGGCCTTTCGGCTAAAAAAGGAAGTCAGTTAAGTAATTCAAATTGGAGTTTTTTTAATAATAATAATCTTTAATGAGGAAACTTTTTCACATATAAGTGGTTTTCAAAAAGGACCTCGAAGATTAAAACTAAAAACTAAAATTATCTACAACTTGGCTATGCCATAGGCAGCAAGCGACAGATAGTAATGATAGTTAGGGAGTGATAAATAAACAGAGTGAAAAACGGCAGCGAAAAACATAAACGAAGTTTGAATTTCAGAGTTTGCATGTTCCAATTAAAGTTGTGGTAAAGCATCGAACTTTAAAAACATGAACACTGAATTAGATAACCTTATCTTTGAGGCACTTTTCTTGAGTTGGTTTTTAGCGAAAAAACGGCTGACTCTTCACAGCAATTTGAACGCCAAAACCCAGCAAACTGTCGAGCTAACCAGTCTTACCTGTTAATCAAACTAGAAGAATTTCCGGCTAAACCGGTTACTTACCGGTTTGAAGACCTGACCCTGAGGTAGGAAAGGACTCTTTGCTATCTTGTTCAACAAGCTCTTTCCGTGGTGAGGACATTTCTGGAACGTTCGAAGCTTCATTTTCTATTTTGCTACTAAATATGTAAAAAACCAAAACAGCGCTGACCAAAAATACTGTGATCAGTAGAGGAAATCTCTTGGTTGATTTCATCGTCAAAACTGAAAGGAAAAAAAATGTAGCGAATTTTCAATGGAATTCTTTATAATTACAAAGGTTTAATATTGTTGTTCTTCACCAGTGTTATTTTTTTTGTCCAAAGTGTAGCTCTGTAGCGTTAATTAAAATCAGAAATTCTGCTTTTAAATTAATGTCAGGTTTGAAAATCGAAAAATGCGATAAAGATATCTGTTTTGTGCCAAGTTCATCTGGGACATCCTGGGACATCAAAAATTTCAAAATGCTCTATATCTCTTAGTTTTAGAATTTTGATTGCGTCAAATGAAAACCACCAACAGAAATCTTCTGACTACAGTTTTTCAGATCGGCCTCAGCATTTTAATTTTGTCAGAATTAAACATAATGGTTCGCCGACACCTAGGTAGAGAGTAGCCGTTGTTGGATACAAAATTGCAGGTTTGGCCGCTCCGAAGACTTTCCGATTATCATAATTATGATAATTCGAGACATCCCTGTCACTGATCGCGGAAACATAGAAGCTTGACTTTTTGACATCGATAATCGACAGAGATTGTCTACATCGGTTTTTACCAAATTACAACAAAGAAAATCGTAAACGCGAAGGAGGTTTGGATACCCGATCGTAATTAGCATAGATGTTTACGATTTTATTTCTCCGTTTACTCCTTAGTTTTTGTTTCGATTGAGAAGATATATCACTGAAACACTCGAAACAGTGTTCCATCGACGCAAACATTATTACGTTTATTACGTTTCATTTATTCATGGGCCATGATGAGGAGAGAAAACTCTTTCACATCCTTGACAACGGCAATCGCTTTTACAAACACGCCAAAACCGCCTACGTCCTGTAAGCATTGTTTAGTTCTGGTTATTTAACAATTAGACCCGTAGCCCTTGAGGGCGAAGGGCTCTAATTGTTTTAGTATCACCCAACTGGTTGGACAGAAAAAGCAATAATAAAGTTAGCAAATGCAAGTTGAATAAAGATTTATTTGGGAATAAAACGAAAGAACGCGTCACGAATGACTATTGCTAATAGTCCTCTAGTAGCGTAGCCAATCAAAATGCTGGATTTGCATTAGTCCACTAGTTGGGTAATGCTAATCCCTTTTATCAGTTCTGAGCTCTTCACTAAAGTTCTTATCTTTAGCTACAACCGATCAATTAATGATTCTAAAAGTTGTGTTTAAGGGCCCATTCCAGTGCGACCAAGACTAGGCGAATCGTTTGCATCATGTTTTCAAATTAAATACATATTTAGAAAACAAATTAATTTCACCTATTGTTTTGTGATAGTTCTTTCCACTAGCAAACCATCGATGAAAATATGGGTCTACAACTGAAAATTAAAACTTTGACCCCAAGACGAGACAGCAATTACTAACAGCGCCTCCTCATTCATTTCTTGTTCACGCGCGCTTTGGAAATACAGTTGGTCCATTTTTCTTTTTAATTTTATGCATTTAGCGTCCAGAAATTTATATTACGTTTTGGACTGTTTGCAGTCCGTTGTTCTCTCGAGGTTTAAACGGCAGCTTTTCTATATGAAGGCGATATTCGTGAACTTATGATTTTTTTCTAAAAGCGGGCACTCGCAATTGTACTACGCCACGCCATCAACTATGCATTACAAAATAAGCGCTTTGAATTCCTGTGAAAAGCAAGTACATGTACTGACTGGCAGCATACTTCTGGGAAAGTTCTTGCAACATGCTAAACTTGTAAAGAACCGAAAGTTCAAAAATTTAACCATTATAATTAGCGGCGGCTTGGCATTATTTATCGAGACTACTGATATATCTTACCTACCTTTTGATGGCGTCCTATCTCGAGTAATTAAAACCTGCAGAATCAAGGTTCGGAACGTATTATGGGTGCAACAAAACGAATTTAAAAGAAACTACTTATTCTCAAATTTATCCTACCCGTCTTTCTCTTCTGAAACATCCGACAGCGAGATGACGGTTTTATTAAACCCTACTTTTTAAGGAGCTATTCACTCTGATATAATTGATGACTTCAGTTTTCGTTTCGCCTGGGGATATTTAAGGCCCCCTCCAAACTTATCCGGATAAATTTGAAAACAAATCGCGGAATCGCCCAAGATGAATGGCAGAGCATGCGTACATTATTACTTAAGGTGGCTCGACTGGGTTTTTTAGGGGCAACACCGCTCAAGTTTGAGAACTAACCAGACTGTCATTAACAATGCCATCGAAAAACGATCACCACAGCTGAATTAGGTAAAGATGAAAATTTGTTATGACCAGTGTTATTTTGGCATCGGAGTTGTCATAGCAACGTAATGACGTCATCACGTTTATCAATTTCGTTCGTATTGCTCGGCACCAGGAGGTTTTTTCGGAAATCGCTCAATGGAGCATGTACCTCCTATACCTGCCTCAATGTTGGCAAAGTTTGAACAAATTCTGTGAGAGCGTTATCGAAATTTTTGGGGATGAAGTTTCGAGGGTCATAAATACAGTAAAAAACATACTATTGAGATAATAGGGTAATATCTGAAGAACACGACGCGCTTTGGGAATGCAGTTTCATCTCATAGTAGTTTGATGCCATTTAAAATTGCATATACAAAATTATGGGGATCGCCACGACCGATTGCGAAAAAAACGGATTTGATGAGCGTGCATTCAGGTGCTCTTGTTGCCACTTTTGTAAATAATTTGGTCTACACCTACAAATGTGATAATTATTTGGAAACCGCTCGATGAATTTTTTTAAAAACTTGTCAATCTCGAGTTTTGTCATCAGTTTATATGGCCTGCAAGTTTCAAGGTCATTGAAAACATGTAAGACAATAAAATCGGGGCTCAAATGTACTACTTTTTTCTCCCAGATTTTGTGTTTACAAGTGAGTGTCCTCATTATTCACGGGCATTGTATTCAACTTTCATTTTCACGTGCACAACTCAGCAAAAAATTCATTTGCATTAAACAGAACGCTCAATTGCTTTCTAAAAATGTTCGGGAAACATGCTGATATGACTTGAAAACTGTAATAATATTTGTTACGCCATTAGACTGTAATACAGCAATGCCGAGGGTCTCTTTCTCCAGGAAACGAAAAGCTATTTTTGTGTAGAACAACAGATCAGGAAAAAAGTCTAAACTCACTGATAAAATGCAAATGAATTTTTTGCTGAGTTGTGCACGTGAAAATGAAAGTTGAATACAATGCCCGTGAATAATGAGGACACTCACTTGTAAACACAAAATCTGGGAGAAAAAAGTAGTACATTTGAGCCCCGATTTTATTGTCTTACATGTTTTCAATGACCTTGAAACTTGCAGGCCATATAAACTGATGACAAAACTCGAGATTGACAAGTTTTTAAAAAAATTCATCGAGCGGTTTCCAAATAATTATCACATTTGTAGGTGTAGACCAAATTATTTACAAAAGTGGCAACAAGAGCACCTGAATGCACGCTCATCAAATCCGTTTTTTTCGCAATCGGTCGTGGCGATCCCCATAATTTTGTATATGCAATTTTAAATGGCATCAAACTACTATGAGATGAAACTGCATTCCCAAAGCGCGTCGTGTTCTTCAGATATTACCCTATTATCTCAATAGTATGTTTTTTACTGTATTTATGACCCTCGAAACTTCATCCCCAAAAATTTCGATAACGCTCTCACAGAATTTGTTCAAACTTTGCCAACATTGAGGCAGGTATAGGAGGTACATGCTCCATTGAGCGATTTCCGAAAAAACCTCCTGGTGCCGAGCAATACGAACGAAATTGATAAACGTGATGACGTCATTACGTTGCTATGACAACTCCGATGCCAAAATAACACTGGTCATAACAAATTTTCATCTTTACCTAATTCAGCTGTGGTGATCGTTTTTCGATGGCATTGTTAATGACAGTCTGGTTAGTTCTCAAACTTGAGCGGTGTTGCCCCTAAAAAACCCAGTCGAGCCACCTTAAGTCTGCACTAAATTCAAATTAGCCTTATTATAGACATTTTGAGGCGTAGCATCGCTGTATATTCTCATGTCACTAGTCTTGCATCTTTTTAACGAGCCCTATAAGGGCGGGACACGATACAAATGATAGATATGTAAAAATGTAAAGGGATACGACAAAAGTCAAATTTCCTATAAGAGATCAAGATTTTCAGAGCTATTCTCAGCTGAATATTTAAAGATAGCAATCAATTCCAAAACGAAAGTCGAAAATATACAGAATGCAAAATTGCTCAGAGAACGGCGAAAGAAATGTACCAAGATTTATAACTTACGTGCAGAGCTATGGTCGAAAGAGCACTGTGACAGAGATCACATGTCAGCGTTGACGTCAGCGTTTTCGGAAAGCTCCGTTTTCGGCAGTCCACACCACAGGTAGACCAAGCATGATATGTGCATATATTAAAATGGCGGTCTTTATATAAGAATTTGTATGGGTTTTTTAACGGGGAACTTTTGAACAATAAATAAAGCATAAAGGCGAAATTGCTAAATAAAGTCGATGAAACATAACATGGTGTTGTTTGCTAACGTTACAGCGTGTTTGCAAGCAATTTGGAGCTATTTTACGTGTATTTACTATTGGCTACTATTACCGACATTACCGTGTATAATAATATGACAAGGTAGGACACTTCAGTCGCTTCTAGCGTTCGACATGTTGAAATAAGCTCGAATTTCACACACAAAAATAGTTTTGGCTGTCATTCGGATCCGCATGTGAATGAAACAATGACACACGAATGTTTTTCTGAAAACGTCTTGCTCATACCTCGCATATCCCGGCAACTACCACACGGTGAGGACAAAATTGACGTTTCGAATCGTCCACGTGTGACAACAGGCACACGAGACGTGGAATCGCGTGCCTGAAGATAATGCTTTCAAAGAAGCCAAATGCTACGAGCCAGGAAGTAACTTAACTATTTCCTGCTATGTTTCAATCCGAGCGTCGCACTTTTTATATGAAAAAAAAAGGGGTTATCAAAGCGTATCAAAGCACTAGGGTGCTTACTGCTGTAAATTGCATAAATTTTCCCATCTTAGTATTATTTTTTATTATTATGTAAAGACTAAAAATTACGCGCTCACATTTTTGAATGTATGGTCAATAAGTTTCAGAAAAGCGGTAAATGTATAAAAACTGACTGACACAGTTAAATGGTTTCAGAGTTAGTGAAAAACAAGAATACATAAACGAAAAGTAGCTTTAAGTAAATAAATTTATTTTAATTATTATCAATGTTATTATATATTATTGCAAAAATATTTAGACTTCAAGTGTATTCGATTCGGCTTCGCGTGTAAACGGAGGTAAAATTTCAAAAATTCGTCGGCAGACAAAATCTAAATACAGAAAGTTTTAATCCATATGATATGCGCACTTGGTCATTTAAAAATACATGCAGGACACGAGGTTCTACTTACGCTTACAGCCACTACATGCTGTCAAACATATTGTCACGCGTGGAAGATGTGACGACTGAGCCGTCAATTTTGTCCTCACCAATCAATTGAAGAGCGAGGAAAAATAGCGTGTCCCTCTCCGCTGGTGTTGAATTTGACTGGTGTCCAGTCTATTTCGGGCTATTTTGTTACTGTCGTGAGCGACACTGCCTATATGGCGGCTATTTTGAACAGATTTTTGATTTTCAGAAGCGACTAGTTGCCGGGATATGCGAGGTATGAGCAAGACGTTTTCAGAAAAGCATTCGTGTGTCATTATTTCATTCACATGCGGATCTGAATGACAGCCAAAACTATTTTTGTGGGTGAAATTTGAGCTTATTTCAGCACGTGTCGAACGCTAGAAGCGACTGAAGTGTCCTACCTTGTCATATTATTATACACGGTAATAGTAGCTAATAGTAAACAGACTTAAAATAGCTCCAAATTGCTTGCAAACCCGCTGTAACGTTAGCAAACGACACCATGTTGTTTCATCGACTTTATTTAGCAATTTCGCCTTTATTTATTGTTCAAAAGTTCCTCGTTAAAAAACCGATCATTATATAAAGACCGCCATTTTAATATATGCAAATATCATGCTTGGTCTACCTGTGTCCACACTACACCACCTTGCCAGCGTTTTCAAATTTCTCCACTCTGGAGGCCGTTTTCGAAAAGCTCCGTTTTCGGTGACTGAAAACGCCGTTTTAGTGTGGACGGTTGGCCAAACCGGAGGGGAAAAGATGCTTTTCAAATTTATCCGGATTAGTGTGGACGGAGCGTAAAACAATTTCGCATCTCTGGGAACGGGGGTTGCTTTCAGAATGAACATGCACGAAGTTAAATTTCCCAGCAAGGTCTCAGAAAATCTTCCAGCCAGGAAAAAGGCAATCCAGGTATACCACGACAAAATGACACGCTGGGGGGTCAGCCCCTTCCAAAACGTTCCCTGCCAACCTCGTTCCCAGGGCTTTTTCCTTCTTCAGCATCATTCCCAGCCAGCAAAACGACCCTTGCGGAGCACCTCCGTTGAGTGCACTAATCAGATGTTTTAAACACTGAGGTACTGAGAACTATAGTATTGACCAATGGTCATCGCCTCAAGATTTCACCTTGGGCTCTGAGTCAATGAGAAGACAGACAGTGACTACAGTGTTCAATAATTAATACCGAATTATAGGCCTGTCAGTACACGCTTTAAAAACTTAAAAGACACCCATTAGAAATTATTATCTGGATATCTCCCGCAAGCAAAGGACGCCCAAGAAACGCGGCCGGGAGAAACCTTTTCCCGCCCTGATATCTACAAATGGCTCGTTCCGCGATCAACGGCCCTTTTGTTTTCAAGCTTCCGCGCGCCTCTGTAGGCAGCGGAAAAGAAGCCTAACCATATATTTATTAGGGTACATATGAAATAAATAAAGTTGACGTGGTTTATATTTTGCGGGTTTTAATAACACATCTTCGCAAAAAAGTAACAATCGCTTTTCAGGCCAGTTACATTTCCAGAGCACTCACCCCTCTCTGTAAAGGATACTCTCGGTACGAGATTGGTGAAAGATGTAAAAACCACAAGCATGAAAAGAACCACACTAGGCCTAAGAGGCCGCACTCGAAAAGAATCTCGCACCTCAGTGTACTCCGATCGGTTGCTAATAAAAGACAAACGTAAAGTTAATTCCCTTGTTTTCTTGTTCAAATATTATCATAAATTAGAAATTATTTTGGATATTCATCAAATGAATATTCTTTTAGAAAAGGGTACATCTTCATCATGTGTATTACGCGCGTTTTTTGCTCCTCGGTCCACACTACTTTGTCTCTGGTTACTGAAGGAGTTCCGTACAAAACCTTGCTGCATTTTTCGACGTAATCTTCGGAACACGCGACTCCCAAATGCTCACACAATCTCAGCAGCGTTTCTTTGGGTCTGAGCACTGTTTCGTGTCCTGGAATATCGATAACAGCATCTCCGTACCGTTCCCGGACGCGTTGGTTAGCTGCTGCAAGTCTAAAATATTCGTTAATCTCGGCGTCTACTGCTCTTGTGTTGCTAATCTGTCGAAAAAAAGCAACAAATATTAGTTTGTTTGTTTGATACTAGTTTTTAAATTTGTTTGATATTAGTTACCAAGGTCAAACGCTGTCAATGTGGACCGTTTCTAAACAATCTAGAGATTTTTTAATTGCGTTCGACAAAGGAGAACGCTTACTAATCTCGCATGATCTGCTGGGTGTCCTGTGCATGCTAGCCAAAAGCCTTCTGCAGTTTCGTTCGTCGTCGTACGTTCTTGATGTAAGGCATCATTTAGTGATACATCATTTGAATGGCGTTTTCAAATTACGATAACATAGCTTGCACGAAAAGAAAAATTTTGCTTTAACATACCAAGAACTCCTGCAGTGTCACAATTTCTTTCGCAGGTAAACCCCCTCGAAAAAAAAATGAACAAATTCCAATTTATTTTGCAGACAGATGTTCTTTTGGCTCGTCACGCAATCTGTCCTCCAAAACGTTGCGTGATAAGATTCCTCTCCGATCCATTTGAGGCATATTGAAAAGCATAGTATGCCGACGATCGTGCTCTTTGGCCACTGACTGGCCAACGGTGAATAATGAGCCATTAAATGATTTTCAAAGACCTTTCTTAGCAACTGCTGCTACCCTACGGACACTACAAGAAGCTCATTTCATTGCTATATGAGTTAGAGCTTTCCCAGTATCATTTAGCCCATTCAGCCTTTAATTCCTGAGTTTCTTAATTGATTTCCAGTACAAACTGCGAAGGGATGTTTTCTCGCCAAAATAAAACTTCAGGGACAAACCTACCTTTCCCTTCATTATTGACCCCAAGTTTATTTGCCAAACAAAAATGGGAAGAAGACACTCGACGTTCTCCCAAATTAAACCGACATTTCAGCCAATGTCGAATGCAGAAACTTCATGTATGCCATTACCGAAGTGCAACGTACAATGATAACAAACCCTGAGATTGCGCAGTTCGCTATACGGCCTGGAAATCACCTTCAACAACAAACTCGTTCCCAGAGTCCATGTTCCCCTAGACCAGCGGTCGGAAAACGAGGGACAAGGGTAACGCGGGCTCTGGGAACGAGATTGCTTCAACAAAGACATGCAGATTTTTATGATAACTACCCAACGCAATGACCAACCATTTTTAATATTCAAAAGTTTTTTTGAAAATCCTTCGTCTCAAAAGCATTCTAGCCGGCACTTCCTAACCGTTGGTTATTTTAGTATTAAATGTATTTTGACGGGGGTAGTTACGGCGCCATCTTTGTTTGATCACCGCTGACTAATTGTTACGTGACTTCAGTAAATCCTGAATTTGGCACGACTCGGGCACGACGTCTGAACCAGAGTCGTGTTTGTGTCGTACTACAGTGAACCTATTGCAATTAAGTTCGGCAAGGCAGAAGCACGACGTCTGAACTGGGCCTAAAACAGCTTTGTGCTAAGTGTAGAAAAGCCCCTACATATCTTCGTATTGCGTGTCTAGACACGTGACATGAGGCAAAAGAGGTGGCCTAGACACTTAATAACACCCAACTCACTTTTACACCTTCTTCTCTAACTTTTTTACGTGAATTTGTAGCGCGAAGCACCATGGTTGATATGTTGTCAAAGGGGTTCCTGATGACGTGTATGAATTTCATTGGTACTTGAACGACTTGATGGATTTCTTCTAGGACGTTCATTTTTCTGCGGTCTTGTAATATCGCGGCTGTCTTGCCCCCTTTTTTGTCGCCGATAACCTTTAAAAAAAAAGTGATGTAAAACTTTGATAAAAACAGTCATGCAAACTTCTGTATTCTGTATTCTTATTGTTTCGTTAAAATAGGACAAATCTCTTGATGATTAACCTAAACTCGAGATTCAAAATATTCATTTTAGAACTGATTGTTACATTTCGTCTTGCTGCAATAGACCATATTCGTCTTTTCGGAATTGGACTGGAACTAGCTTACAATTGAGGCAGATCACATGAAGCTCTTTTTAAAAATATTTCCCCGCATTAGCCTCCATTGAACGCTGGCTCCAATCCAATGAGATTACGAATACAGTCTGTTAGGTCAATTCCTGTATTCTTACACCACCTCATCTCTATCACCAAGATTTTGTAACAAATTCCTTCAAAACAACCACTGGAAACTCTTACGCCTTACATCTACAATATAGTGCGTAACATTTGGATTTGATTTACAACAACAACAACAACTTTATTACCAAAAAAGGACTTCATACAATGCTTCAAAAAAAAAAGAAGTTAAAACAGGATATTGGTAATAACACTCAGAAAAACTAAAAAGCTTATCGAGCTGAGCGAAGTTAAATTAGATTAAAACTAGGACGGTGGTTGGCAATAAAGCAAAATTAAATAAATAAATAAATAAATAAATAAATAAATAAATAAATAAATGAATAAATAAATAAATAAATAAATAAAACGGTTAATGGAAAACGTTAATAGCTAACAAACATTCTACAGCAAAATATATAAAAGCTAAATAGAGAAAATAAGTATTGAATATTAAGTAACTACTAGGTGCCAGATGAACACTCATTAATGTTGGCAGTATTTCTGTAAGATGTTATGATTTATAGTTAAGGTGGCTTGTAATAGTATAGT
Organism: Meandrina meandrites; assembly: GCA_963693305.1. Classification (NCBI taxonomy): domain Eukaryota; kingdom Metazoa; phylum Cnidaria; class Anthozoa; order Scleractinia; family Meandrinidae; genus Meandrina; species Meandrina meandrites. The sequence goes on along the minus strand of OY855910.1, from coordinate 2,703,262 downwards.
CATATTTAGACATGCCCGTCTTTGGTGTTATATCGCAGCTATATCAATCATGCTCAGGAAAATCTGTTAGTTTAAACTTGTACAAGTTTTATCAATAAACAAATTGAGATTATTGTGACGTCAAAATTCGTTGCCATCGCAACATCATATCAGCTACCCTATTTTGGACCTTTTTAGGCCAATAACTCAAAACCTACTCAGTGAAAGTCCATGTTTTTTTTTTATATTTTTTTATAAGTAAAGTAATTAATAAATAAGTTAATTTAAGTAATGCATTGTAACTCGAGGAATTATATCAGTTAATTTCAATTTTCTGTAGAGGGACCGCACAGACATTTATATATATTTTTCTTTTTCTTTTTCTTATTTGTTAAGTTAATTGTATTAATGTAGTGCCTTTGTTGTAAATAAAGTATTCATTAAATGCACAAAAAAAAATATATGTGTTTTTGTCCAATCCACAAATGGAATATTTTTCATAAATTAAAGGTGGCTCTGAACCCTACCTACAGAATTTTTTAAAATTTGTTAGATTGTTTGTTTTGTCCGTTAGGCAAAAAATATCAAAAGTAAAAACTACTTTTACGAGTAGTTTTGAAGTTATTAGCCTCAAACGGTCAAAAATAAGGTATCTTCGACCATTTTTGCCTTTGCCATGGCAACGAATTTTACGTCAGACTGACTTGAATTTGTCAGTTGGTAAAACCTTTACAACCTTCTACTAAAAGTTTAACCTGAACATTATTGCTGTAGCGGGGATCCGGGATAGAATGCCAAAGACGGAAATAGATCTAAACCAGCTACAAGGTGGATAGACAGAGCACTATTGAGGCTATAATCGAAGAAGCTTACACCTTTGCAATTGTCTCCACGGTCGGTAAAATACGTTACAGTCCTAGGGATAGGAAGAATCAAATTTATCAAAGATGTAGGCCGTTCACTCGGATTTCTGTGGCATGAAGCGACGCGGATTACGCCATTAATACAACCATTCCCAAATTGGTATAGCGGATTAGCTTGTCAACCAACGCGCTTTCACTGAACCAGCTTACCTTTATTTTCTTTTGATATCTTCCTTGCCATAAACCAGGCACATTGTATGTGTACTCTCTATGAGAGGTATTGCTACGAATTCCAGACTTAGCTTGTCTCAACGAAAGCTGGTGAAGGCGGTAAAACAGAACATATTTTTGCAGGTTTTTCTGTTTAAGTTCTGGTGATTGGTATCGGTTCCATTTTGACATCAAATTGTACTCATGCGGGATGATAATTTCTGGGTGTGCATCTAACAAGGCCCCCACTAAGCTGTGACTACTTCGAGGATATCCAATGAACATCACAAATGTCTCCACTCCATCGTACAACTTTATCAGTTTCTCGGATAAAAAAGGCCTTCTCGCTGAAAAAAGGAAGTCAGTTTAGTAATTCTAATTGGAGTTTTTTTTTAACTTGGCTATTCCATAGACAACAAGCGACAGATAGTAACGATAAACCGTTGGTCGAGGTTTGAATTTTAGAGTTTGCGTGTTCCAATTAAAGTTGTGGTAAAGCATCGAACTTTAAAAACATGAACACTGAATTAGATAACCTTATATTTGAGGCACTTTTCTTCAGTTGGTTTTTAGCGAAAAAACGGCTGACTCTTCACACCAATTCAAACCCCAACACCCATCAAACTTTCGAGCTAACCAGTCTTACCTGTTAATCAAACTAGAAGAATTTCCGGCTAAACCGGTTACTTACCGGTTTGGAGGCCTGACCCTGAGGCAGGAAAGGACTCTTTGCTATTTTGTTCAACAAGCTCTTTCCGTGGTGAGGACATTTCTGGAACGTTCGAAGCTTCATTTTCTATTTTGCTATTAAATATGTAAAGAACCAAAATAGTGCTGACCAAAAATACTGTGATCAGTAGCGGAAATCTCTTGGTTGATTTCATCGTCAAAACTGAAAGGAAAAAAGTAGGGAATTTTCAATGGAATTCTTTATAATTACAAAGGTTTCATATTGTTTTCCTTCACCAGTGTTATTTTTTTTGTCCAAAGTATAGCTCTGTAGCGTCTTTCACAAACGAATAATTATGAAAATGTTTTTCTACCATTAAAATATTTCGTGTTAACTTAAAATCATCACGTTTAAACAGATGTTCTGCTTTTAAATTAATGTCAGGTTTGAAAATTGCAAAATGCGATAAAGATATCTGTTTTGTGCCACGTTCATCTGGGACATCGCAAATTTCAAAATGCTCTATATCTCTTGGTTTTAGAATTTTGATTGCGTCAAATGAAAACAACCAACAGAAATCGTCTGACTACAGTTTTTCAGATCGACCTCAGCATCTTTGTCAGATATTAAACCTAACGGCTCGCCTACACCTACGTAGAGAGTAGCCGTTCTTGGACACAAAAGGCGCGCTGGAAATTGAAAAGTCATAAACTGGCATTTATTGCCCCCGCAGGGTTTTGGCCCAGAGGCCAAAACCCGAGGAGGCATCATTGTAGTCCGCGCGTATATAGACTATATATATATATGGTGATTGTGATTGTGATTGTGATTGTGATTGTCTAGTGATTGTGAAAAGTGTGTCATAACTTCATTTGTGTTATTTATATATATATATATATATATATATATATATATATATATATATATATATATATATATATATATATATATATATATATATAGTATATACCAGACAAAATCTCGACTTGGCCAAACGGGGACCGCAAGTAGTATTGGTAGGTGTGATAAAATGCCCGCAAGTAGTATCGGTAGGTGTGATAAAATTTCCTGTAATGTGATTGGTCAATGATGACGTAAGATGAACCATGATTGGGTGATGATGACAAACCACGTGCACAAATCACAACAATAGTCAACAAACGACGCTTGCAAACGTTGAGTGCAGTTGGGTTGCTGCAGTTTCCTTCGGGTTTCCTTCGAGCTTTATTGATTTCACAAGGTCTAGAAGCCGAAACTTACGCAATTGATATGATCAAAAACAAGAATAGTACGTCTTGGTCTAGAAATTTCTCTTGTTAGCGCGTTGCGAGCAGCTCTCGTTCGCTCGCAGGATTGACAGACTCAATCCGAAATCGAGATTTGTCAGACACAAACCACACTTTACACGAGGGGTTTGAAAGACTCAGGCCACAACCAAGATATAAAGTTAGCAGCTGCGATAAGTTCAAAAAGAGTTAAAGAAGGAAAGCTTTTAAAAGATACCGCGAGCATTGAAACTCGCAGAGAAGTGAGAAAGTTTTCACTTGAGACATGCATATATAACTAGCCCACTGTTTGAAACCTAACGGCTCGCCTACACCTACGTAGAGAGTAGCCGTTCTTGGACACAAAAAAGCGAGTTTAAAGGAAACCTCCACTCTTACAACAAGTTGACGCTGAATTGGTTGAAATGAAGCTTCCAAACAATAGCGGGAGCCATAACACGTCATAGAAATTCAAAATGGCGGCGCGCTGGAAATTGAAAAGTCATAAACTGGCATTTATTGTTATTATTAATGATTATTTCTCCCTTGTATTGTAAAATTTCAGTGAGTTTGAAAATATTTTCAAACAATTTAACGTCAACTTGTTCCAAGAGTGGAGGTTCCCTTTAAGAAAACCACAACGGCAACGGCAACGTCGCTGAACAAAAGGTTTAATGAGTAGGACAATGGCTGTGCACGTGCGTTTTAATTCTTGGTACATTTCTTTGCCGTCCTTCTGCAAAATAACAACGTGAAATGACCAAATTCTGCGTTGCCTGGAGAACGTGAACCATGACAGCTAACTTTTTAAATTCTATTTCGAATTTATCGCCGTGCTCCAGATAGTTTTGACAGAGAGAAACAAACTACCCCCGCCTTAATAGCGTATGCCTCAAGTCCCATCTCGTTCCCAGAGTCCAACGTCCACAATCTCGTCCCCAGAGCCCGCTCTGGAAACGAGATTGCCTATGACAACACAAGGCGCTGCTTGGAATGAGAACACACGAGTGGTAACTACAAATATAACTTTAAATTATAACTTGATATCGTTTATCTTGTATCATTACACAAAGCTAACAACAGAGTTTTGTTTAGGCTGCCTGCATCCAGACACGCAAACCGGGATCAAGCATATATGTAGGCTCGATTACCAACCGCTGTTCGGGGAATGAGTCCGCGCTCCTCCCCGAAAAGACCTCTTCTCGGGGAAGAAAGATAGAACATGAGGGGACGGCAGAAATCGAGCCTAGCATATACGGCGAATAAATGAGTAAATGATATTATTGTAGTACAAGAGACAAAGTAATGTTTATCCCACGCTCAACATCGACTCAACAAGAGCAACTGATGACTGCTTATGTACAGTCGACTCCCGATAACTCGAACCTTCGCTAACTCGAACCTCGCGCAACTCGAACCAAAATCAATTTCCCCTGGATTTCCGTCATACATTTACTGTAATTTTACCCTCGATAACTCGAATCTCCCGCTAACTCGAACCAATTTTCGTTTCCCTTCAGGTCATTTTCTATATAATTTTACCCTCGATAACTCGAACCATGTCTGTCAATACGTGACAAGTCAAAGCAAACGGTGTACTGTAGTCAAAAACACTGAATTTATTTTGAAATAAACACCTACACGAGTCAGAGCCGCCCCCGAATGCCCCTCAAAACTCGAACTGTGCTCGAAACTGTGCTACGCCATTGACGTGCTACAGACGTTTAGTTTGTTGGTGGACTGGATACCGATTCTTTCAAATCGAACCTTAGAAAACTTTCAAGGATAATCGATAGTAAAAGATAAGTTGAGAAGTGCCAGGGCGTATTGAAAGTAAATCGCACGAACTCTGTAGTAGTAGCCCGACGTTGTTCTCTTTGAAACCTGCAAAGTTCGCAGCACACTGAACCCGAACTTCTCCTGTTACGTTAATAAATTCAAACAGTAATTTAGAAATTTATTCCTTCATTTTCACTCGGCCTCTCTTTACTCTAAAATGTACATTGTATGAACAGAAAAACAGTAAACACCGCTTTTCCCTTTTTTCCGGTCATTTGTTCTCAACTCCCGATAACTCGAACCTTTTTCAATTTCCCTTGAGGGTTCGAGTTATCGGGAGTTGACTGTAAATGTCTTTCCTGACTTAACCACGAGTCTTGACATCTGTTAAAGGAGAAGTTCACTCCAGAATGGCCATTTATTTTCTTTACGCCAATAAAAAGTTTATACAAAAATATGTTATTCACCAAAATTTCAGCTTCTAACGAGCGCTAAATCCCTACGAAATCTTTCTCTAAAGTAGCCCAAAATTCGACAACTGAACGCCGCCATCTTGGAGCTAGTAATGTATGCGTGACGTCAAAGAGTTCAGCCTGAAGTTTAGCGGGAAAATTTAAATACTCGAAACTCCTTGTTTCTTTGTAGTGGCTTTTGTTTGTCAAAATGCCTGTTTGTGCAGCTCCATGTTTCTCAAACAGATCTCCAAGAGATACAAAAAAACCTTTCACCTTTTCTTTCCTTTCAGACAGGCATTTTGACAAACAAAAGCCACTTCAAAGAAACAAGGAGTTTGAAGTATTTAAATTTTCCCGCTAAACTTCAGGCTGAGCTCTTTGACGTCACGCATACATTACTAGCTCCAAGATGGCGGCGTTCAGTTGTCGAATTTTGGGCTACTTTAGAGAAAGATTTCGTAGGGATTTAGCGCTCGTTGGATGCTGAAATTTTGGTGAATAACATATTTTTGTATAAACTTTTTATTGGCGTAAAGAAAATAAATGGCCATTCTGGAGTGAACTTCTCCTTTAAACATCAACTATTAAGTTGCAGTATAGCTTTACGAATGGAATGATACACGTGTGATATCCATGCATTTACTGCCAAATGGTTGTCAACTTTATTGTGTATTTATGTTAAGCGTCCGATGTTGTTAATGGTAATTTTACTTGTAAAATAGTTACCGTTGCTTTCTGCACGTTTTAGTGCAATTTTAATCACTGTTTGATGACAGTTTTAACACAATCATGGTTGTGCAAACAAAGTCTAGTTAGCATAGATGTTTACGATTTTATTTCTCCGTTTACTCCTTAGTTTTTGTTTCGATTGAGAAGATATATCACTGAAACACTTGAGACAATGTTTCATCGACTATCCAAACACCTCGAATTTCGTCATTTCGACTCTCCTCTCGGTGTTTGGATATCCCGATGAAACACTGTCTCTCGTCTATTAAACATTAAGGTTACCGTATACCTTCAGATCGACAATTTTTCCCGAAATCGGATTTTTACATCCAAGTAATAGTCCAAGTGTGATATTTCATTTAAAAAAAGAGTTTTGAAAAAGAGTGAATATCGGCGGAGAAATAAGCATATTTCGTTTTTGACCGGAAGTAAAAATTCTTCTTTAGAGTGACACCCATATGACGTGTATGCACTCAACCGAGACGGTTTTCACGGGAAGTATCACGAGAGCACTGATTGGCCTTGTTATTCGAGAAGCCCGGTGTATCCAATCGATGAAAACCGGTGATCGGAAAACCAATCGATCAATCGATATCAATCGATAAAATTAGTTAATTGGTATCGATTGGTATCGGTCAATCGATGGTCAATCGATAACCACACAAATACCGTTCATCGATTGGTATCGATTGGCACATTTAACTCGAACAGACGTTACGCACGCTACCTGTCCGATCATCCGCCATTTTTAGGAAGCCCTGGTAACGAAATTGGTAAAAAATTCCGACCCAGTCTTCTCAACGCAAAGAACAAACACCGCTGCACATGCACGTGTACTCGAATTACACACTTGCCCGTCATTGCCTTTCCGTTTCATTATGTCAAGCAAGAATTCCGGGAAGAGGCTCTGCTGAATATAAAATGCGTCGTCAAAGGCTATCATCTTTGCCGTTTCGAGGTGAATGTCGGCGAAGTGTTTACCGCAAACAAGAAGAGGGGAGAACGCGGAAACGCGTTTAAAGTAGTTAACCATCGTGGACAGCTCGGCCACCTACAATCCGAGCTTGTGGATCCTCTTTGGCCACTTGTACATGCAAATATTTCTGTGCTAGTGAAACGTTTTTTATTAAAACTGTAACAAACAATCCGGGCAAACGAATATGAAATATCCCGAATTATATAAAACACATTCATTGTTATCTCCGTTTCTGTTTCTGAGAGTTTTGTTCTTCTGTTAACGTTGAAAGCATTCAAATGAAATGTGTTTGCAATTAGTGCGTACAAAGATGTGATAATTATTTGCCGATTCCGTCAGCTTTCAGAATTTAAAACGTGACAAAATCTGCAACCAATCGATATCAATTAATCTATCGATTGTTATTGAAAATCGATACCAATCGATAACCACACGAAACTTCGCCATCGATTGGTCATCGATTATCAATATCAATCGATTAATTGATATCGATTGGTATCGATTGATATCGATTGTCATCGATTATCGATTTCATCGATTGGATACGCCGGGGAGAAGGTGTTGCAAGCTTCATGTGGGCGGCGTTTGTTTGCATTGCAAGATATTTTTTTGAGCGCTGTTTTCTAAAATCAATTTTTCGCTTTGAACGTGACACTTTAAAGAGCTACAACTCCAAAGGAATTTGCAGCTAGTTTAACATGTTAATAACAAAAACGTGTCGGCGATTTTTTTATTTTTGTATACCTTTTATACTGGAGCGATTTTTGTACGATCACTCCCGTGTGTTTTGGCCCTATTTGCGAAATGTCTTGTATCTTTTTATTGCAATTGAATATAACAAAACGCAGACACGTTTTCTTAGCGCTTGGGGTCCGGAAACCAAACAACAAATCAAATTAGCGAAATACTAAATTCGCTTTGACTTGTAGCGTTCAAAAGGCGACTCAGGCGCTCGTGTTTCGAGGTTCCTAAAAGATTCACATTTCATTCTACTACAAAATGGTTTTTATAGATTGAAAGCCAGCTCAATAAGCTTTAATTTGATATAGGGTTATAGCTGCCTACAATTTATTCCGACTGCGCTATATCGTTTAGACGCGAGACACCCCCAAAGGTATACGGTAACCTTAAACTAGGGATAGTTAACACTACATCTGCCCCCGCTGTTATCCTTTTTTTTTTCTCAGCGTATCCGTTACTAAAGTCAATTATTTCGCTTGATATTTTGGCTATTCTATTTTCTTAATTGATTGAAAATCAGTTTTTGTTTGGAACAGTCTTGCGATAATTCAGAAGAAAGCACTATTTTTTTTCGTGTTCTGTTCACAAAGCATCGCTTGTTTCTGGCCTTGTCTTTTTCAAGATTATGGGACGAGGACGTACCATTTAAAACAAACTTTCAGTATGAATTGTTGAGGTCAAGTAGCTAAGTAAAACAAAGAAAAATTCCGATGGATTTCATGTAATAATCACGTAAATATAATTACACGAACACGTCCCCAACTTCCTGAGATCATTTTGCTTTTTTTGCTGTAGCGAGTGATCTCAGCGAGGATAAACTTTGGTAATAGCCAAACGTTTTAAAACTACCAATTGAGACCAGCTGTCTTCAGATTTTTTCTTTCAATATATTAGGACTGGGAGCTCAAGCAACAATGACCAACTTGACAGCTGAGCTCGAAACGGATGCCAAAAGATTTCTCACCTCCGTCAATGTAAACGCCTGCCGTGAGTTTTAATTATCTCAAGAACTCTTTTGAATTCTCTTTCCTTCTTGGCAAGTCTCGGTATAAATTTTACTTAAATGCGTGAAGACTGATCGAGTCTTTTATCTTTTATTTCTACCACTTCAGTTTTTTTTAATGTTATGATGTTCCAGCTAAGAGCTGAAAGCACTGGATCGACAGCTGGCTAGTTATACATGTGTGTCTCAAGTGAAAACTTTCTCACTTCTCTGCGAGTTTCAATGCTCGCGGTATCTTTTAAAAACTTTCCTTCTTTAACTCTTTTTGAACTTATCGCAGCTGCTAACTTTATATCTTGTTGAGGCCTGAGTCTTTCAAACCCTCGTGTAAAGTTTGATTTGTGTCTGACAAATCACGATTTCGGATTGAGTCTGTCAATCCTGTGAGCGAACGAAAGCTGCCCGCAACGCACTAACAAGAGAAATTTCTAGACCAATACGTACTATTCTTGTTTTTGATCATATCAATTGCGTAAGTTTCGGCTTCTAGACCTTGTGATCATGAAATCAAGACAGCTCGAAGGAAACTATAGCAACCCAACTACAATCAACGTTTGCAAGCGTCGTTTGTTGACTTGTTGTCATTTGTGCACGTGCTCACGCTTTTGTTTGTCATCATCACCCAATCATCGTTTATCTTGCGTCATCATTGACCAATCACAGTACAGGAAATTTTATCACACCTACCGATACTACTTGCGGGCATTTCATCACACCTACCGATACTACTTGCGGGCCCACTTTGGGCAAATCGAGATTTTGTCTGGTATACTATATATGGTTTTATTATGACCATCGATGATCTGCTTGACGCTTGGCATGCAACTGTAGCTTAATTTTAGTTGTGGGTGCATCCGCGGATACACCCACAACTTGGAATTTAGGCCACCGCCGCAAACACCACCATCGCGCAAACGTAATCGATCAAGAAACATAATTTGGTTTAATCCGCCTTTTAACAAAAACGTCAAAAGCAACATAGGCAGAGCGTTCCTCCGGCTAATTGATAACTGCTTCCCCACCGGACACAAGTTGCGAAAAATCTTTAACCGAAACACCCTAAAATTAAGCTACAGTTGCATGCCAAGCGTCAAGCAGATCATCGATGGTCATAATAAAACCATCCTTAAGAAAGAGTCGCAACCGCCACAAGACCAGGCCGATAAGGCGTGCAACTGTAGAAGTAAGAACGAGTGCCCTTTAGAAGGTGCATGCCTGACGAAAGAAATCATCTATCAAGCAACTGTTGTGTCTGATAATAGTACTGAAACATATGTAGGAGCAACATCAACTGAATTCAAGACAAGGTGGAGAAACCACCAGGTTTAATTCAAAAGCGAGAAACGAAAGAATGACACTGAACTAAGTAAGCATCTTTGGAAGCTCAAAAGCGAACGGAAAAACTTCCCAGTCAAATAACGATCAAGATTTTCAGCTTGTGTACTCTCGAGAAAGGGCGCGACGCCCGAAACGTCGAGTAAAAAGCACAAAGTATCAAATTGGAGTTGGTTTCTTTGACTTACATGTTACTTATATGTCAAAACTCTGCAAGTATCCACGATCGCTACAGTGATCCTCCAATTTGAAACAACGGGAAGCATTGTTCGTGAGACCACTTAACTGAAAAGGTGCGTGTGAAAAATTTGAATTTCTAGACGTCAAGGTGTTAAACGAGTCGGGAGTATTGGAGACGGATGTGTTTATTAAGCCTACAGACAGTCATCAATATTTACATTACAGTTCTTGTCATCCGGGTGCGTGTAAAAGAAGTATTCCATTTGCCCAGGCGATGCGTTTACGTAGAATTTGTTCGAAGTCTTGTTTTTTTGAAAAGAGAGCGGGAGACCTGGTGGAGTTTTTGTTGGAGAGGGGCTATAGGAAGGCCTATGTTGAAAGTCAAGTCGATAAAGTTAGAAGGATGACTAGAGCGGATGTTTTGAGCAAAAGCAACCAACCACGCTCTACAAAAACGCCTTTTGTGGTAACATACCATCCTCGTTTGCCACACATCAGCAAAATACTCAGGGACCTTCATCCTATTCTAGAGTCGTCAGATAGATGTAAAAACGCCATCAAGAGTGTTCCATTTGTGGCATTTAGGAAACCAAAGAGCCTGGGGGACTATTTGGTACGCGCAAAGGTGGACAGTCATGGACCAAGGAATTTGGTATTAGGGACAGTGAAATGTTCGTCGAGAAGATGTGAAGTCTGTAAATACATGGATGAGAACAGTCATTTTAAGAGCTCACAAGACGATAGACGTTATTCAATCAATTACAACCTTAACTGTAACTCTAGTAATGTGGTCTATCTAATCACGTGTAAGAAATGTTCGTTGCAATATGTGGGCTCCACAATCACGAAGTTTAGACTTAGATTTAATAACCACAAGTCTAGGATCAGGCGACACGAAACGTTAGGGCAGGCCGAGAAAAGAGCTGATGATCTCTTGTACCGACATTTCTGTAGTGACGGACACAATGGACTTAGTGACTTAAAGATACAATTGATAGACCGGGTTAATGGTGAACAACAGCTGCGAGAGAAGGAGGGCCAATGGGCCTATAAATTGAACACTTTAGATCCGAATGGATTGAATGATAACGATTTTTTCTTTGTGCAAAATAGGCGTTCTAGACGTACGTGAACTAATGTAGAGTTAATTAGCGCGCGCGTACAGGAGAGTAAACGGTTTATTGAAGCGCGCGCGTAGATGTTTTATTTGAAACTTGTAAAGATAGTATGACGCGTGCAGGGCAACTGAAATTTACCCTGATGAAGACTCTTGTATGGAGTCGAAATATAGGTGTGTAAAAAAGATTATCGTTTGTCTTCATTTGTGATGATTTTTATTTTTTATGAAGATTGATGGTTGCGACAGATGTTTGTGAAGAGTAGTTATATATATATATATATATATATATATATATATATATATATATATATATATATATATATATATATATATATATATATATATATATATATATATAATTGTCACAAATGAAGACACACATCTTATTTTCTTGCCACCTATATTTCGAGTGCTTAAAGCAGTCTTCCCCAGGGCGAAAATGGAAATAGCAGTCTTCCTCAGGGCGATTTTCACCCTGGGGAAGACTGCTTTAAGCACTCGAAATATAGGTGGCAAGAAAATAAGATGTGTGTCTTCATTTGTGACAATTATATTTATTTATGAGGACTTGTTATGGGCAGTCAATGCTTGTGAGAGACTATATATATATATATATATATATATATATATATATATATATATAAATCAATCAAATACTGGAAAATTTTGACTTTGCCAGTATTTGATTGATTTAGAATTTTTTCTGGATACAACATCACGACAAGGATGTTCTTGATGAATTATATATATATATATATATATATATATATATATATATATATATATATATATATATATATATATATATATATAAATTAACACAAATGAAGTTATGACACACTTTTTACAATCACCTATATTTCGGCCGGTTTACCGGCCTTCCTCAGGGTGAATAACTGAAAAACGCGTAGCACGCCATTATATAATACGTTACAGATTTAAACTATATACAAAGCACGCGCTAAATACACAGTAGCGGCTACAAATTTGAATTAAGCAGTTTGCGCGCGCTAACACTAAGATCGCGCGAAAACATTGTGCTCGCGCGCATATAGATAGTTAATTATAATGAAATTCATTAAAGGGAATTCTAATTACGTATACGTTCTCCACGATTTTGGCTGTAGAAAAAGTTGCTCTCATTGAGACCGCTGGGTCTCAAGGAGCGAAGCCGATACGCCCACTGTCCTTCCTTGTCTATTAGATTTTCCTTTTTGTTTACTCTATCTATCAGTTGTACATTAAGATCTTGTAGTCCCTGATGTCCGTCGCTGAAAAAATGTTTATAAATAAGGTCATCGGTTTCCTTATTGGCAGGTGACATCTTGGAGTGAGCTCTAAGTCGGCTCTTATGGTTATTAAATCTTAGCCTAAACTTAGTGGTCGTGGAGCCGACATACTGTAAACCACAAACCTTGCAATTGATTAGATATACAACATTTCTAGCATTACAGTCCAGCTGGTGATTAATGGTGTAACTTGCACCAGTAACATTACTAGAGAATCTGTCCCCCTCAACAAGATAATTACAAACGTCACACCTATTACTGGAACATTTATGAGTTCCTCGGTTACCAGGAGTTTCTAGTTTCTTCCGCTATATATATATATATATATATATATATATATATATATATATATATATATATATATATATATATATATATATATATATATATATATATATATATATATATAAAATAACACAAATGAAGTTATGACACACTTTTCACAATCACCTATATTTCGGCCGGTTTACTGGCCTTCCTCAGGGTGAACCGGCCGAAATATAGGTGATTGTGAAAAGTGTGTCATAACTTCATTTGTGTTATTTTTTATTTGAACTTGAAGCAAGATCTATACACACAAAAGGTGCGTGTGAAAAATATTATATATATATATATATATATATATATATATATATATATATATATATATATATATATATATATATATATATATATATATATACTGTTCATCAAGAACATCCTTGTCGTGATGTTGTATCCAGAAAAAATTCTAAATCAACCGGCTTGCATAATATAAACCTGAACTTGTTCTTCTGGTCTTTCTGAATTCCGAACCAGAGCCTGAATTAACACGATAAGTTGTTTCATTCATTCATGGGCCATGATGAGGAGCGAAAACTCTTTCAAATCCTTGACAACGGCAATTGCTTTTACAAGCATGTCAAAACCGCCTACGTCCTGAAAGAATTGTTTGATTCTGATTATTTCCTTTTATCAGTTCTGAGCTCTTCACTTTCTTATTTTTACCTGCAACCGATCAATAAATGATTCTAAAAGTTGTGTTTAAGGGCCCATTCCAGTATCTTCTTAGGCGTTGCTTGGCGGTAGTTAAGAGTATTGAAGAACCTTCGATCTCAGCAATAATTAAGGCATGGAAGTTACACTTCAAAATAAACGTCAGCTGGCAACGGCATAAATGATTATGAAAAGCGCGTAAAACTGCGACCAAGACTAGGCAACTTGTTTGCATTATGTTTTCAAATTAAATATTACGTATTTAGAAAGTTAATTTTATTTCCTATTGTTTTGCGATAGTTCTTTCCACTAGCAAAACATCGATAAAAATATGGGTCTACAACCGAAAATTAAAATTAAAACAAATCAACAAACAACATAGCTGGCATATATAAATGATTCCAAGACGAGACAGCAATATGATAGCAAGCACTAACAGCGCCTCCTCATTCATGTTTGTTCACGCGCGCTTTACAGTTGGTCCATTTCTTTTTTAGTGTTATGCAGTTAGCGTACATAAATTTATATTACGTTTTGGACTGTTTGCAGTCCGTTGTTCTCTCGAGGTTTAAAGAGCAGCTTTTCTACGCGAAGGCGATGTTCGTGAACTTATTATGATTTTTTCTAAACGCGCGCACTCGCAATTTTACTACGCCACGCCATCAACTCTTCATTACAAAATAAGCGCTTTGAATTCCTGTAAAAAGCAAGTCAATGTACTGACTGGCAGCATATTTGTGGGAAAGTTCTTGCAACACGCGAAACTTGTAAAGAACCGAAAGTTCAAAAATTTAACCATTATAATTCGCGGCGGCTTGGCATTATTTATCGAGACTACTGATATATCTTACCTACCTTTTGATGGCGTCCTATCTCGAGTAATTAAAACCTGCAGAATCAAGGTTCGGAACGTATTTTGGGTGCAACAAAACGAATTAAAAAGAAACTACTTATTCTCAAATTTATCCTACCCGTCTTTCTCTTCTGAAACATCCGACAGCGAGATGACGGTTTTATTAAACCCTACTTTTTAATGAGCTATCCACTCTGATATAATTGATGACTTCAGTTTTCGTTTCGCCTGGGGATATTTAAGTCCCCCTCCACACTTATCCGGATAAATTTGAAAACGAATCGGGGAATCGATTGGCCCTAGATGAATGGCAGAGCATGCGTACATAAATTCAAATTAGCCTTATTATAGACATGTCACTAGTCTTGGGTTTTTTTTAACGAGCCCTAAAAGGGCGAGATACAAATGATAGATATGTAAAAATGTAAAGGGATACTACAAAAGTCAAATTTCCTACAAGAGATTACGATTTTCAGAGCTATTCTCAGCTGAATATTTTAAGATAGCAATCAATTCCAAAAAGAAAGTCGAAAATTTACAGAATGCAGAATTGCTCAGAGAACGGCGAAAGAAGTGACCTCAGCGTTGACGTCAGCGTTTTCTAAAAGCTCCGTTTTAGCGTACACACTACACCACCTAGCTGTCGTTTTCAAATTTCTCCACTCTGGAGGCCGTTTTCGAAAAGCTCCGTTTTCGGTGACCGAAAACGCCGTTTTAGTGTGGACGGTTGGCCAAACCGGAGGAAAAAAGATGCTTTTCAAATTTATCCGGATTAGTGTGGACGGGGCCTAAAACAATTTCGCATCTCTAGGAACGGGGGTTGCTATCAGAATGAACATGCACGAAGTTTCATTTCCCAGAAGGGTCTCAGAAAATCTCCCAGCCAGGAAAAAGGCAAGCCAGGTATGCGACGACAAAATGACACGCTGGGGGTCAGCCACTTCCAAAACGTTCCCTGCCAACCTCGTTCCCAGGGCTTTTCCCTTCTTCAGCATCATTCCCAGCCAGCAAAAAGACCCTTGCGGAGCACCTCCGTTGGGTGCACTAATCAGATGTTTTAAACACTGAGGTACTGAGAACTATAGTATTGACCAATGGTCATCGCCTCAAGATTTCACCTTAGGCTCTGAGTCAATGAGAAGACAGACAGTGATTACAGTGTTCAATAATTAATAGCAAATTATAGGTCTGTCAGTACACGCTTTAAAAACTTAAAAGACACCCATTAGAAATTATTATCTGGATATCTCCCGCAAGCAAAGGACGCCCAAAAAACGCGGCCGGGAGAAGCCTTTTCTTGCCCTGATATCCACAAATGGCTCGTTCCGCGATCAACGGCCATTTTGTTTTCAAGCTTCCGCGCGCCTCTGTAGGCAGCGGAAAAGAAGCCTAACCATATGTTTATTAGGGTACATATGAAATAAATAAAGTTGACGTGGTTTATATTTTGCGGGTTTTAACAACACATCTTTACAAAAAAGTAACAATCGCTTTTCAGGCCAGTTACATTTCCAGAGCACTCACCCCTCTCTGTAAAGGATACTCTTGGTACGAGATTGGTGAAATATGTGAAAACCACAAGCATGAAAAGAACCACACTAGGTCTAAAAGGTCGCACTCGAAAAGAATCTCGCACCTCAGTGTACTCCGATCGGTTGCTAATAAAAGGCAAACGTAAAGTTAATTCCCTTGTTTTCTTGTTGAAACATTATCATAAATTAGAACTTATTTTGGATATTCATCAAATGAGTACTCTTTCAGAAAAGGGTACATCTTCATCATCTGTATTACGCGCGCTTTTTGCTTCTCGGTCCACACTACGTTGTCTCTGGTTACTGAAGGAGTTCCGTACAAAACCTTGCTGCATTTTTCGAGGTAATCTGCGGAACACGTGACTCCCAAATGTTCACACAATCTTAGCAGCGTTTCTTTGGGTCTGAGCACTGTTTCGTGTCCTGGAATATCGATAACAGCATCTCCGTACCGTTCTCGGACGCGTTGGTTAGCTGCTGCAAGTCTAAAATATTCGTTAATCTCGGCGTCTACTGCTCTTGTGTTGTTAATCTGTCGAAAAAAAGCAAACAAATATTAGTTTGTTTGTTTGATACTAGTTTTTAAATTTGTTTGATATTAGTTACCAAGGTCAAACGCTGTCAATGTGGACCGTTTCTAAACAATCTAGAGATTTTTTAATTGCGCTTACTAATCTCGCATGATCTGCTGGGTGTCCTGTGCATGCTAGCCAAAAGCCTTCTGCATTCTTTTCGTTCGTTCTTGATTTACAGCATCATTTACCGATACATCATTTGTATGTTTTTTTCTGTAACATCCAAATTACGATAACATAGCTTGCACGAAAAGAAAAATTCTGCTTCAACATACCAAGAACTCCTGCAGTGTCACAATTTCTTTCGCAGGTAAACCCCCTCGAAAAAAAATGAACAAATTCCAATTTATTTTGCAGACAGATGTTCTTTTGGCTCGTCACGCAATCTGTCCTCCAAAACGTTGCGTGATGAGATTCCTCTCTTCGTTCCATCTGAGGCATATTGAAAAGCATAGTATGCCGACGATCGTGCTCTTTGGCCACTGACTGGCCAACAGTGAATAATGAGCCATTAAATGAATTTCAAAGACCTTTCTTAGCAACTGCTGCTACCCTACGGACACTACAAGAAGCTCATTTCATTGCTATATGAGTAGTTAGAGCTTTCCCAGTATCATTTAGCCCATTCAGCCTTTAATTCCTGAGTTTCTTAATTGATTTCCAGTACAAACTGCGAAGGGATGTTTGCTCGCCAAAATAAAACTTCAGGGACAAACCTACCTTTCCCTTCATTATTGACCCCAAGTTTATTTGCCAAACAAAAATGAGAAGAAGACCCTCGACGTTCTCCCAAATTAAACCGACATTTCAGCCAATGTCGAATGCAGAAACTTCATGTATGCCATTACCGAAGTGCAACGTACAATGATAACAAACCCTGAGATTGCGCAGTTCGCTATACGGCCTGGAAATCACCTTCAACAACAAACTCGTTCCAAGAGTCCACGTTCCCCTAGACCAGCGGTCGGAAAACGAGGGACAAGGGTAACGCGGGCTCTGGGAACGAGATTGCTTCAACAAAGACATGCAGATTTTTATGATAACTACCCAACGCGATGGCCAACCATTTTTAATACTCAACAAAAGTTTTATTGAAAATCCCTCGACTCAAAAGCATTCTGGCCTGCACTTCCTAACCGTTGGTTATTTTAGTATTAAACTCTGGTATTAAATGTATTTTGACGGGGGTTGTTACGGTGCCAGTTTTGTTTGATCACCGATGACTAATTGTTACCACAGGTAGACCAAGCATGATATTTGCATATATTAAAATGGCGGTCTTTATATAAGAATTTGTATGGGTTTTTAAAGGGGAAACTTTTGAACAATAAATAAAAGCGAAATTACTAAATAAAGTCGATGAAATATAACATGGTGTTGTTTGCTAACGTTACAGCGTGTTTGCAAGCAATTTGGAGCTATTTTACGTCTATTTACTATTAGCTGCTATTACCGTGTATAATATTATGACAAGGTAGGACACTTCAGTCGCTTCTGGCGTTCGACACGTGTTGAAATAAACTCGAATTTCACCCACAAAAGTAGTTTCGGCTGTCATAAGGATCCACATGTGAATGAAATAATGACACACGAATGTTTTTCTGAAAACTACTTGCTCATACCTCGTTAACCGCCGCAACTAGCCGCTTCTGAAAATCCAAAATCCGTTCAAAATAGCCGCCATATAGGCCGTGTCGCTCACGACAGTAACAAAATAGCCCGAAATAGACTGGACACTAGTCAAATTAAACCCAACGGAGAGGGGCACGCTATTTTTGCTCGCGCTTCAATTTGTTTCCTCTTGGAGCAAAACTAGCCTGCCCCTCTCCGCTCTCCACGTGTCGAACGCTAGAAGCGACTGAAGTGTCCTACCTTGTCATAATATTATACACGGTATTAGTATAAATCTACTAGCGTTCTATCACAAATGCCGCGCTCTGATTGGCTACGCTACCCACTATCTATTCTGTGATAGATAGTGAGTAGCGTAGCAGTCTGCCCTTGCTAACAAAATGGCGGCCTCCTCTTTACGTTTTCGAAGAGTCTGTGAAGAAGATTTAGACAGTTTACTGGTCGAGGCTGTTCCAGAAAAGATTTATACTAAAACAATTAGATTATTCGCTCTCGATTTCTATGCGTGATAGTTGACTCGGGCTGCGCCCTCGTCAACTATCACGCGATAGAAATCGAGAGCGAATAATCTAATTGTTTAATAGTAAACAATTAGATTATGAGCTCGAGATTTCTATCGCGTGATAGTTGACGAGGGCGCAGCCCGAGTCAACTATCACGCATAGAAATCGAGAGCGAATAATCTAATTGTTTTAGTATAAATCTTTTCTGGAACAGCCTCGGCCAGTAAACTTTCTAAATCTTCTTCACGGACACTTCGAAAAGGTAAAGAAGCGGCCGCCATTTTGTTAGCAAGGGCAGACTGCTACGCTACTCACTATCTATCACAGAATAGATAGTGGGTAACGTAGCCAATCAACAACAACAACAACAACAACACTTGCGCTTTATTTGCATGATCATAAAACATTACAGTATTGCAAAAGCATAACAATAATAATAACAATAACAATTTTACAATAAAAAGTCATTAAACAAAACTAATCAAATAATCAGTGATCAAGAAATTGATAACAATTTGTCTCTCATTTCAAAACAGGACGATATAAACTGCACTAATTGCATATTAACATAATAGTCAGTGGAGTTCATTAATTGCACAATCAAGGCTGAAATTGATAACTGCTTGGGATTCGAAATTATATGATCTATTTTACTAAAAAAGTTCTCTCTAAGTGATGAATATCTTGGGCAGTGAAATAGTAAATGGGTTTCATCTTCAACGTTATGCCCACAAATAGTGCATAGTCTGTCACTTCTGGGGATGTTGTTATATCTTCCTGATTTAATCAGGAGTTTGTGATTACTTATTCTAAGTTTCACAAGTGTTTTTCGATTAGGATTTTTTCTAGTCAAATCTAAATAGGGCGAAGGTGTATAACTGTCTTTAAAATTATTATAGAATTCTAGCTTTTGAGAATTACAGAGGGAATGTTTCCAATAGGCGATATATTTCTTTTTCATTTGATCTACAAGGTATGTTATCTTAGTGTCATCTAAAGTGTCATGATTAAAGTTAAAGGAAATGTCATAATAATTGAGCATATTTATAAGATTGGAATAGAAACTATTTTTACCATTATCGTTCAAATCTACTGACATTATCAGTGATTGCACGACGAAGGAGTTTTGATCTTGGTTTTGAAGATAACTTATGTACTTAAGAATTCGTTTATTTATATCAAAGGTTAAAGGGAATCGACCCATTTCAGCCCGGCATGCAATATTAGATGCCTTGTTATTAACTTGTAAGTAACGTTTGCAAAATTGTAAGTGACTTTTTTCAATCGGTGAAGTGTCCCAAGACTTGAAATCTGATTTAGCAAAGACACCCCAGGCTTCGCTATTATAAGTCAAAATGGGTGAAATCATCGTGTCAAAAATTTTGCAAGCAAGAGAGGGTTTTAAACTGCTAAAGTCAACGTGCCGTCTTAAAGCAAAGAGAGCATGAAGAGCCTTTTCTCTCAAGTGATCCAGCGACAGTGTGAAATTTCCAGATGAAGAAATTCGCGTTCCTAGATAAGTATAATTCTGAACAGTGTCAATCTTTTCTTTGTCAATATAAAAGTTACATTCATATTTTTTCGCGCGTTTTTGAAAAACCATTATTTTAGTTTTCTTAGGATTGATCTGTAACATCCACGATGTACAGTACTGGGCTAATGCATTGAGACAATTTTGCAGCCCTGTTTTTGATCGTGATAGTATAATCAAGTCATCTGCATACAAAAGAGAGTTTAATTTGGTTCCATTGGGTAAAACAAATGGATCAGATAGAATATTGTCGAAAGAGAAAGGTAAGTCGTTAATGTATAGGTTAAACAGAAGTGGACTCAGAATGCAGCCTTGGCGTACACCTCTTGCATATTGAAAAGATCGCGTTTGGTTATTGCCAATCCTTATAGAACCGGTAGAATTGTAGTAGAGGCTTTTGATTAGGTTATAAAAATTTCCTCCAACATTATTTTGCAGCAGTTTATAAAGGAGCCCATCGTGCCATACCGAGTCGAAAGCTTTCCTGAAATCGACAAAACAGGCGTATACCTTTTCATGGTGACAATTAACGTACTTATCTATCAATGTTCGCAAAGTAAGAACATGGTCTGCAGTTCGGTTATTCGGTAAAAATCCGATTTGAGATTTGTGAAGGATGTTCAACGAGTTGACATGTTCTAGAAGTCTTTGGTTTAAAATCGAACAGAATAACTTTCCTAGACAGCTAGAAACGCAAATTCCTCGGTAATTTGAGGGGTCATTTCTTCCACCAGACTTGAATATTGGTGTAATGAGCCCACCACACCACATTTGAGGCATTGATCCCGAATCAAGAATATTGTTGAAAAGTTTCTGATAAACGAGTATCATTTCATTTAAACTAGTTTTAATCATTTCGTTTCGTATTTTGTCTGAATAGGGTGCTTTGTTATTTTTTAATTTTTTCACTGCTGTACGTATTTCGGCTTCTGTGATGAAGAAGTCCAATGGATGAGATTGCATTTTGTTGTCTTCTTGTTTTCGTAACTCATTGGTAAGGTTTTGTTGATCGGAGTTAAAAGGGTCATTTGAATGAAGAGACTGGAAATGTTTCATCCAATTTTCTTCTGAAATCGGTGGAGTATGTTTTAATTTCACTGAGTCATCAATTGATTTCAGACAATTCCAAAAGTGTTTCTTGTCTGAATCGAGGGCGGTTTCCTCTAGCTCAGAAATCTTGTTATTGTAGTATTCATTTCTTTTATTATTTAGAAGGTTCTTATACAGAGCGCGGCATTTGTGATAGAACGCTAGTAGATTTATACTAATAGCTAATAGTAAATTGACGTTAAAATAGCTCCAAATTGCTCGCAAACACGCTGTAAGGTTAGCAAACAACACCATGTTTTGTTTCATCGACTTTACTTAGTAATTTCGCTTTTATTTATTGTTCAAAAGTTTCCCCTTTAAAAACCCATACAAATTCTTATATAAAGACCGCCATTTTAATATATGCAAATATCATACTTGGTCTACCTGTGATTGTTACGTGACTTCAGTAAATCCTGAATTTGGCACGACTCTAGCACGACGTTTGAATGAGAGTCGTGTTTGTGCCATGATACAGTGAACCTATTGCAATTAAGTTCGGCAAGGCAGAAGCACGACGTCTGAACTGGGCCTAAAACAGCTTTGTGCTAAGTGCAGAAAAGCCCCTACATATCTTCGTGTTGCGTGTCTAGACACGTGACATGAGGTAAAAGAGGTGGCCTAGACACTTAATAACACCCGACTCACTTTTACACCTTCTTCTCTAACTTTTTTACGTGAATTTGTAGCGCGAAGCACCATGGTTGATATGTTGTCAAAGGGGTTCCTGATGACGTGTATGAATTTCATTGGTACTTGAACGACTTGATGGATATCTTCCAGAACGTTCATTTTTCTGCGGTCTTGTAATATCGCGGCTGTGTTGCCCCCTTTTTTGTCGCCGATAACCTTTGAAAAAAGTGATGTAAAATTTGATAAAAACAGTAATGCAAACTTCTGTATTCTGTTTCTGTATTGTTCCGTTAAAATAGGACAAATCTCTTGATGATTAACATAATCTCGAGATTCAAAATATTCATTTTAGAACTGATTGTTACATTTCGTCTTGCTGCAATATTCGTCTTTTCGGAATTGGACTGGAACTAGCTTACAATTGAGGCAAATCACATGAAGCTCTTTTTAAAAATATTTCCCCGCATTAGCCTCCATTGAACGCTGGCTCCAATCCAATGAGAATACGAGTACGGTCTATTAGGTCAATTCCTGTATTCTTACACCACCTCATCTTTATCACCAAGATTTTGTAACAAATTCCTTCAAAACAACCACTGGAAACTCTTACGCCTTACATCTACAATTTGGATTTGATTTATAGTTAAGGTGGGTTGTAATAGTATAGTCAGAATTAGACATGCCGGTCTTTGGTGTTATATCGCAGCTATATCAATCATGTTTAGGAAAATATGTTAGTTCAAACTTGTACAAGGCAACAAATATCAAAAGTAAAAGCTTTCACCGAGTAGTTTTGAAGTCATTAGCCTCAAACGGTCAAAAATAAGGTATCTTTGACCATTTTTGCCTTCGCCATGGCAACGAATTTTACGGCAGAGTGACTTCAATTTGTCAGTTGGTAAAACCTTTACAACGTTGTACTAAAAGTTTAACCTGAACATTATTGCTAGAATAGAATGGAATAGAATAGAACAGAATGCCAAAGACGGAAGTATCTAAACCAGCTACAAGGTGGATAGAAAGAGCACTATTGAGGCTATAATCGAAGAAGCTTACACCTTTGCAATTGTCTCCACGGTCGGTCAAATGCGTTACAGTCCCAGGGATAGGAAGAATCAAACTCGGATTTCTGTGGCATGAAGCGAAGCGGATTACGCCATTAATACAACCAATTAATTAATTCCCAACTAAGTATAGCGGATTAGCTCTTGAACCAACGTGCTTTCTCCGAACCAGCTTACCTTTATTTTCTTTTGATATCTTCCTTGCCATAAACCAGGCACATTGTATGTGTACTCTTTATGAGAGGTATTGCTACGAATTCCAGACTTAGCTTGTCTCAACGAAAGCTGGTGAAGGGCGTAAAACAGAACATATTTTTGCAGGTTTTTCTGTTTAAGTTCTGGTGATTGGTATCGGTTCGATTTTAACATCACATCGTACTCATGCGGGATGATAATTTCTGGGTGTGCATCTAACAAGGCGCCCACTAAGCTGTGACTACTTCGAGGATATCCAATGAACATCACAAATGTCTCCACTCCATCGTACAATTTTATCAGTTTCTCTGATAGGAAAGGCCTTCCGGCTAAATAAGGAAGTCAGTTTAGTAATTCAAATTGGAGTTTTTTTTAATAATAATAATCTTTAATGAGGAAACTCTTTCACATATAAGACTAAAATTATCTACAACTTGGCTATGCCATAGGCAGCAAGCGACAGATAGTAACGATAGTTAGGGAGTGATAAATAAACAGAGTGAAAAACGGCAGCGAAAAACATAAACCGTTGGTCCGCGAGGTTTGAATTTCAGAGTTTGCATGTTCCAATTAAAGTTGTGGTAAAGCATCGAATTTTAGAAACATGAACATGCACTGAAATGGATGACCTTATCTTTGAGGCACTTTTCTTCAGTTGGTTTTTAGCGAAAAAACGGCTGACTCTTCACACCAATTTGAACCCCAAAACCCAGCAAACTGTCGAGCTAACCAGTCTTACCTGTTAACTGATCAAACTAGAAGAATTTCCGGCTAAACCGGTTACTTACCGGTTTGAAGGCCTGACCCTGAGGCAGGAAAGGACTCTTTGCTATTTTGTTCAACAAACTCTTTCCGTGGTGAGGACATTTCTGGAACGTTCGAAGCTTCATTTTCTATTTTGCTACTAAATATGTAAAGAGCCAAAATAGCGCTGACCAAAAATACTGTGATCAGTTGAGGAAATGTCTTGGTTGATTTCATCGTCAAAACTGAAAGGAAAAAAAATGTAGCGAATTTTCAATGGAATTCTTTATAATTACAAAGGTTTAATATTGTTGTTCTTCACCAGTGTTATTTTTTTTGTCCAAAGTATAGCTCTGTAGCGTCTTTCACAAACGAATAATTATGAAAATGCTTTTCTACCATTCAAATTGTTCGTGGTTAATTAAAATCAGAAATTCTGCTTTTAAATTAATGTCAGGTTTGAAAATCGAAAAATGCGATCAAGATATCTGTTTTGTGCCACGTTCATCTGGGACATCACAAATTTCAAAATGCTCCGGCTATATCTCTTAGTTTTAGAATTTTGATTGCGTCAAATGAAAACCACCAACAGAAATCTTCTGACTACAGTTTTTCAGATCGGCCTCAGCATTTTAATTTTGTCAGAAATTAAACATAACGGCTCGCCGACACCTAGGTAGAGAGTAGCCGTTCTTGGATACAAAATTGCGGGTTTGGCCGCTCCGAAGACCATCCGATTATCATAATTATGATAATTCGAGACATCCCTGTCACTGATCGCGGAAACATAGAACCTTGACTTTTTGACATCGATAATCGACAGAGATTGTCTACATCGGTTTTACCAAATTACAACAAAGAAAATCATAAACGCGAAGGAGGTTTGGATACCCGATCGTAATTAGCATAGATGTTTATGATTTTATTTCTCCGTTTATTCCTTAGCTTTTGTTTCGATTCCGGAGAAGATATATCCAGTATATCACTGGCCGTATCACTGAAACACTCGAGACAGTGTTTCATCGACGCAAACATCTCGAATTTCGTCAAAAATACTCCGCTGCGCGTCGTATTTTCAACTCGGCTCTTCTCGGTGTTTGGATATCCCGATGAAACACTGTCTCTCGTCCAAAATATCACAACTGGCTTGCACAATATGTATCTGAACAGTCGGTTTTTCAGCCGCAGTCTAAAACTTGTTCTTCTTGTCTATCTCTGGCAAACAACACTGAATTCCGAACCAGAGCCTGAACTAATACGATGAGTGGTTTCATTCATTCATGGGCCATGATGAGGAGCGAAAACTCTTTCACATCCTTGACAACGGCAATTGCTTTTACAAACACGCCAAAACCGCCTATGTCCTGAAAGCATTGTTTAGTTCTGGTTATTTAACAATTAGACCCGTAGCCCTTGAGGGCGAAGGGCTCTAATTGTTTTAGTATCACCCAACTGGTCGGACAGAAAAAGCAATAATAAAGTTAGCAAATGCAAGTTGAATAAAGATTTATTTGGGAATAAAACGAAAGAAAGCGTCACGAATTTCGCTAATCGATGACTATTGCTAATTGTCCTCTACTAGCGTAGCCAATCAAAATGCAGGATTTGCATTAGTCCACTAGTTGGGTAATACTAATTCCTTTTATCAGTTCTGAGCTCTTCATTCAAGTTCTTATCTTTACCTGCAACCGATCAATTAATGATTCTAAAAGTTGTGTTTAAGGGCCCATTCCAGTGCGACCAAGACATGACTTGGCGAATCGTTTGCATCATGTTTTCAAATTAAATACATATTTAGAAAACAAATTAATTTCACCTATTGTTTTGTGATAGTTCTTTCCACTAGCAAACCATCGATGAAAATATGGGTCTACAACTGAAAATTAAAATTGTGATCCCAAGACGAGACAGCAATTACCAACAGCGCCTCCTCATTCATTTCTTGTGCACGCGCGCTTTGCATTGGAAGTACAGTTGGTCCATTTTTTTTTAGTGTTATGCAATTTGCGTCCAGAAATTTATATTACGTTTTGGAAAGTTTACAGTCCGTTGTTCTCTCGAGGTTTAAACGGCAGCTTTTCTATAAGAAGGCGATATTCGTGAACTTATGATTTTTTTTTCTAAAAGCGCGCACTCGCAATTTTACTACGCCACGCCATCAACTATGCATTACAAAATAAGCGCTTTGAATTCCTGTGAAAAGCAAGTACATGTACTGACTGGCAGCATACTTCTGGGAAAGTTCTTGCAACATGCTAAACTTGTAAAGAACCGAAAGTTCAAAAATTTAACCATTATAATTCGCGGCGGCTTGGCATTATTTATCGAGACTACTGATATATCTTACCTACCTTTTGATGGCGTCCTATCTCGAGTAATTAAAACCTGCAGAATCAAGGTTCGGAACGTATTTTGGGTGCAACAAAACGAATTAAAAAGAAACTACTTATTCTCAAATTTATCCTACCCGTCTTTCTCTTCTGAAACATCCGACAGCGAGATGACGGTTTTATTAAACCCTACTTTTTAAGGAGCTATTCACTCTGATATAATTGATGACTTCAGTTTTCGTTTCGCCTGGGGATATTTAAGTCCCCCTCCACACTTATCCGGATAAATTTGAAAACGAATCGCGGAATCGATTGGCCCTAGATGAATGGCAGAGCATGCGTACATTATTACTTAAGTCTGCACTAAATTCAAATTAGCCTTATTATAGACATTTTGAGGCGTAGCATCGCTGTATATTCTCATCTCACTAGTCTTGGATTTTTTAGCGAGCCCTATAAGGGCGAGATACAAATGATAGATATGTAAAAATGTAAAGGGATACTACAAAAGTCAAATTTCCTATAAGAGATTAAGATTTTCAGAGCTATTCTCAGCTGAATATTTTAAGATAGCAATCAATTCCAAAAAGAAAGTCGAAAATATACGGAATGCAAAATTGCTCAGAGAACGGCGAAAGAAATGTACCAAGATTTATAACTTACGTGCAGAGCTATGGTCGAAAGAGCACTGTGACAGAGATCACATGTCAGCGTTGACGTCAGCGTTTTCGAAAAGCTCCGTTTTCGGCCGTCCACACCACAGGTACACCAAGCATGATATGTGCATATATTAAAATGGCGGTCTTTATATAAGAATTTGTATGGGTTTTTTAACGGGGAACTTTTGAACAATAAATAAAGCATAAAGGCGAAATTGCTAAATAAAGTCGATGAAACATAACATGGCGTTGTTTGCTAACGTTACAGCGTGTTTGCAAGCAATTTGGAGCTATTTTACGTGTATTTACTATTGGCTACTATTACCGACATTACCGTGTATAATAATATGACAAGGTAGGACACTTCAGTCGCTTCTAGCGTTCGACATGTTGAAATAAGCTCGAATTTCATACACAAAAATAGTTTTGACTGTCATTCGGATCCGCATGTGAATGAAACAATGACACACGAATGTTTTTCTGAAAACTTCTTGCTCATACCTCGCATATCCCGGCAACTACCACACGGTGAGGACAAAATTGACGTCTCGAATCGTCCACGTGTGACAACAGGCACACGAGACATGGAATCGCGTGTCTGAAGATAATGCTTTCAAAACTAAAACGCTCTCTGCCAGAATTAAGAAGAAGCCAAATGCTACGAGCTAGGAAGTAACTTAACTATTTCTTGCTATGTTTCAATCCGAGCGTCGCACTTTTTATATGAAAAAAGGGGTTATCGAAGCGTATCAAAGCACTAGGCTGCTTACTGCTGTAAATTGCATAAATTTTCCCATCTTAGTATTATTTTTTATTATTATGTAAAGACTAAAAATTACGCGCTCACGCACATTTTTGAATGCATAGTCAATAAGTTTCAGAAAAGCGGTAAATGTATAAACACTGACTGCCACAGTTAAATGGTTTCAGAGTTAGTGAAAAACAACGATCGTGCTCTTTGGCCACTGACTGGCCAACAGTGAATAATGAGCCATTAAATGAATTTCAAAGATCTTTCTTAGCAACTGCTGCTACCCTACGGACACTACAAGAAGCTCATTTCGTTGCTATACGAGTTAGAGCTTTCCCAGTAGCCCATCCAGCCTTTAATTCCTGAGTTTCTTAATTGATTTCCAGTACAAACTGCGAAGGGATGTTTGCTCGCCAAAATAAAACTTCAGGGACAAACCTACCTTTCCCTTCATTATTGACCCCAAGTTTATTTGCCAAACAAAAATGAGAAGAAGACACTCGACGTTCTCCCAAATTAAACCGACATTTCAGCCAATGTCGAATGCAGAAACTTCATGTATGCCATTACCGAAGTGGACCGAAGTGCAACGTATAATGACAACAAACCTTGAGATTGCGCAGTTCGCTTTACGGCCTGGAAATCACCTTCAACAACAAACTCGTTCCAAGAGTCCACGTTCCCCTAGACCAGCGGTCGGAAAACGAGGGAAAAGGGTAACGCGGGCTCTGGGAACGAGATTGCCTCAAAAAAGACATGCAGATTTTTATGATAACTACCCAACGCGATGGCCAACCATTTTTAATACTCAACAAAAGTTTTATTGAAAATCCCTCGACTCAAAAGCATTCTGCCCCGCACTTCCTAACCATTGGTTATTTTAGTATTAAATGTATTTTGATGGGGGTAGTTACGGCGCCATTTTTGTTTGATCACCGATGACTAATTGTTACGTGACTTCAGCAAATCCTGAATTTGGCACGACTCTAGCACGACGTTTGAATGAGAGTCGTGTTTGTGCCGTGATACAGTGAACCTATATCAATTAAGTTCGGCAAGGCAGAAGCACGACGTCTGAATTGGGCCTAAAACAGCTTTGTGGTAAGTGTAGAAAAGCCCCTACATATCTTCGTGTTGCGTGTCTTAACACGTGACATGAGGTAAAAGAGGTGGCCTAGACACTTAATAACACCCAACTCACTTTTACACCTTCTTCTCTAACTTTTTTACGTGAATTTGTAGCGCGAAGCACCATGGTTGATATGTTGTCAAAGGGGTTCCTGATGACGTGTATGAATTTCATTGGTACTTGAACGACTTGATGGATTTCTTCTAGGACGTTCATTTTTCTGCGGTCTTGTAATATCGCGGCTGTCTTGCCCCCTTTTTTGTCGCCGATAACCTTTAAAAAAAAGTGATGTAAAACTTTGATAAAAACAGTCATGCAAACTTCTGTATTCTGTATTCTTATTGTTTCGTTAAAATAGGACAAATCTCTTGATGATTAACCTAAACTCGAGATTCAAAATATTCATTTTAGAATTGATTGTTACATTTCGTCTTGCTGCAATAGACCATATTCGTCTTTTCGGCATTGGACTGGAACTAGCTTGCAATTGAGGCAAATCACATGAAACTCTTTTTAAAAATATTTCCCCGCATTAGCCTCCATTGAACGCTGGCTCCAATCCAATGAGAATACGAATACGGTCTATTAGGTCAATTCCTGTATTCTTACACCACCTCATCTTTATCACCAAGATTTTGTAACAAATTTCTTCAAAACAACCACTGGAAACTCTTACGCCTTACATCTACAATTTGGATTTGATTTATAGTTAAGGTGGCTTGTAATAGTATAGTAAGAATTAGACATGCCCGTCTTTGGTGTTATATCGCAGCTATATCAATCATGCTCAGGAAAAGCTTTTAGTTCAAACTTGTACAAGTTTTATCAATGAACAAATTGAGATTGTGACGTCAAAATTCGTTGCCATCGCAACATCATATCAGGTCAAAGCTACCCTATTTTGGACCTTTTGAGGCCAATAACTCAAAACCTACTCAGTGAAAGTCCTTGTTTTTTATATGTTTTTGTCCAATCCACAAATGGAATATTTTTCATAAATTAAAGGTGGCTCTGAACCCTACCTACAGAATTTTTTAAAATTTGTTGGATTGTTTTGTTTTGTCCGTTAGGCAAAAAATATCAAAAGTAAAAACTGCTTTTACGAGTAGTTTTGAAGTTATTAGCCTCAAACGGTCAAAAATAAGGTATCTTTGACCATTTTTGCCTTTGCCAGGGCAACATACATACATACATATACATAAAACTTTATTTATCCTCGAATTTAATATAGCTAAGACAAGCTAGTTTCTTCGAGAAACAAATGAAATATATATTAAAAATAAAAATAAAATAAGTAACAATATTAACAATATTATTATATCCGTAACATATCAGATAACAATATTATTATACTATAATACTATAGACAACAATATTATTATATTCGTTAACTACTTACACATTAAAACTATTTAAAAATTCAAATTTACAAGGTTTGTTCTATACACCCCCTCCCCAATGATAAAAAGTCTTAGCTAAAAGTACATTGTCGGATTGCTGTAATGAAGTCATTTAGTGATGTCGCAGTTTTTATAATTTCTGGTAATGAGTTCCAAGTCTTTGCAGCAAAATAGCTGAAGGATTTTAGTCCGTATGTTGTAGAAGACGGCTTCCTTAAATGAAGAATATCACTTCCCCTTAGGCAGTAAGTTACAGATCGCAGGGTGAAAAGATCTTTTAAATACTGCGGGTACTCTTGCAAATGCAGGCATTTAAATATAATGATGAGCATGCTGTGAATCCGCCTGTCACTGAGGGTTACACTACCTATCTGCTGCAGAAGTTCATCGTAATTAGAGTCTCTGTCATCTAAGATAGCCCTAAGTATTCTTTTATTTAGCGTCTCTAGCTTGTCACGATTTCGAGCGCTACAGAAATGCCATACGGGCCCGCAGTAAAAGAAGTGCGGAAGTACAAAAGCTTTATAAAGGCGTAGCAGTGTACCTGTCGGAAAGAGCTTACGGAACCGTATCATAACATTAAGCTGATTATTTATCTTTTTACACACATTGGATATATGTTCATCAAAGCAGAGTTCGTTATCCACAGTCATTCCAAATAGATCAATTGAATTCTTCACTGGAAAGGAAAAGACATAGTCAGTTTTCCCCATTATCATGGCTTGATGTTTGCTGGGATTAACTAGCATGCCATTGTTCCTGTACCATTCGTTTGCAATGCCAACGTTATACATTATCCGCCTATCCAGTGCTGCAGGGTCAGTGTTCGAATCGTATAGTTGTTCATCATCAGCATAAGCATGAAGCTTTACGCCCTCGATGTGATAGAATAAATCATTAATGAAAATATTGAAAAACGTTGGCCCTAATACACTTCCTTGGGGTACACCCCTCTTGACTGTCCTCCAACCAGAGGATTCGTCACCAATCTTCACTCTCTGTTTTCTACCAGACAAATAGTCTTCGAACAGCTTAATGCTACTCGCACTCAACCCGTACGCCTTCAGTTTTGCTAATAGAAGCCCATGTGGAATGGTGTCAAATGCTTTCGACAAATCCATTGATACTACCGCTACAAGTTCTTTTTCGTCTCTGCTCGTCTTCCAGTCATCCGTGAGTTTGAGCAGCGCGGTTTCACAGCTGAAGAATTTTCTGTAGGCTGAGACTGCAGTCAGATAGGAAGCTCGTACAGAAATCGTTAAGCTGAGATGAGAGTAACCTTTCAAATATGTTGTTAAGACAGGGAAGAACCGTTACTGGTCTATAATTCTCTTTGACAAGTTCATCATCCTTTTTGAATAATGGAGTTACCTGACCCATCTTCCAGCGGCAAGGATATTTGCACTGGCTGATCGACGCATTTATTATTTTGGCAACGGCTTCAGATATTGCACTTGCAGAGTCCTTTAGAAGTCGTGGCGAAAATAAGTCATGACCACATGATTTACGGGTATTGATATTCAACAGTAACTGTTCAATTTGCTTCTTATTAGTAAGGTTGAAATTGAAATAATCCTCTTCGCGTTTCTTGCCATTGTTATTATGAATAGCATTTATGCTTGGATGGGTACAGAAGTCATCACCAAAATCCCAGTTGTCTATCTCGCACAAACCGTCAGCTATGTCAACAAAATAGTCATTGAGAAGGTTGCCGATTTCTTTCTTTTCTGTTAATGTGACATCGTTCTCCTTCAATATTATATCGTTAGCTTGTTTCGATCTTTTAGAATGTAGGAATGGTCGATATACATTCCAGAATTCCCGTGGATTTTTTGCTTCCGATTTTTTTACGAAAAAGTCTCGAATGGCTTTGCGTCTAATTGATGTGCACTTGTTTCTTTGCAATTTGTATGCAGCGTAATTTGCATCAGTGCCATCTTTTTTGAATTGTTTCCACAGCTTGTTCCGATAGCGAATATTTTTGCGCCATTGTTCAGTCATGTATGGGACTTGATTACCTTTCATGTGAAATTGTTTGAGAGGTGCGTGATCGTTAAGAACATCATTGTAAAGCGATTCAAACACAAAGAGCTTATCGTCGACTTCATCAAACAAGTCCATGATGTGAAAAGGGACTTTATGCAAATCATTCTCAAAAATCTCCTGATTGTAGTTTTTCAAACTTCTAAAACAAATTTTTCGCGACCGCAAACGTGGTGCTGAGGCCCGTAAGATTGCATATACCAGTGAGTGATCACTGATTTGGACGTCGACTATTCCAGCTGTCATGACTCTCTTCGCGTTGTTTGTTAAAATGAGATCAAGAAGTGTTTTAGATGTTTTTCCGCATCGAGTGGCAGAATGAATAACATTGTTCAAGTTATATATATCTAAAAGGTCATTTAGATCGCGGCCATCCTTCGGTGGTTCGTCGGGTCGTAACAGATTGCAATTAAAGTCGCCGAGGAATATTACGTCATCAGGGAGTGATGTTGTTGCTTCAAATATAGAACTTATTTCCTGTTTCCACTGCTGTTTTGGAATGGACGGAGGTCTGTAAAGACCAACAACAGTGAGCCAAGACTTCGCTATCTTGACTCGTAAAGCTATGGTTTCTGTCCTGAAATCTGCCCATTCTGTCGTCTGCAGGCGCTGAAACTCTTTAACTTTCGTGCAGCAGATGTCACTTCGGACAAAAACCATTAGACCACCTCCGTGTTTATTCCTATCAGCTCGACATAGACGAAAACCTTCCACATAGAATTGGCTTGTAGGAAAAGTGTCGTCAAGCTTGGTCTCTGACACGACAAGCAAATCGAATCGACCAGACAGTAGCCAGTTCTTTATTTCGTGAAACTTAAAACCGGCAATACTGTTTGCGTTGAGATGCCCGATTTTAAAGTTTTTACGATGTTTACCTGACACTTTATCAA
This sequence comes from Meandrina meandrites, assembly GCA_963693305.1. Lineage (NCBI taxonomy): Eukaryota > Metazoa > Cnidaria > Anthozoa > Scleractinia > Meandrinidae > Meandrina > Meandrina meandrites. The sequence goes on along the minus strand of OY855910.1, from coordinate 2,670,140 downwards.
AGTCCATCCATGTTTCGTGTTGTCCATGATCATTGTTGATAAAACTACAAACAGGCTCGTTGAGCGTGGGACATTCTTCGCCTTCAGGGCCAGGGTAAAAAGGAAGCGATTGAAGCAGATAACGAGAGAAATCTTTGCACGTTTGGCATATCCATTGCGAGTAATTGCGTTTACTGGTCTTTACCTTGCCGCATTTAACGTGGTACTGGCCGGTGCACGAGTCGCATCGTAGTCTCCGGTGGTTGATGGCAATTGTCCTTGAGCAACTTGTGCATTTCTCTGGGCCCGGATTTGGAGAAATGTCTCCACAGGCTACCAAACGAGCTAGTTGAAATGTTGACGTTGAGTTTGAATACCGGCTAATCTTTGCCGCAAAGTACGTTGACCTCCGTTTTTGAGATCCAACATGGCGTCGTCCAAAGTGGCAGCCTGAGTTTGCAGCAAATGTCGCCAAGTTAAGCCTACAAGTTTCATCCAGCACTGAAAATCTAATTCCTCTGTATCCGTTCTCAGTCCTTCTAGCGAAGAAGATGTTGTAGTTACATAAGAAGATAAAATAAAAGGCAACAAGACATAAGTTTGTCGCAGCAAACGAACTCACGACCGCCATGACTCACGAATTCACGACCGCTGCTAATTTTACGTCAGAGTGACTTCAATTTGTCAGTTGGTAAAACCTTTACAACGTTGTACTAAAAGTTTGACCTAAACATTATTGCTGTAGCGGGGATCCGGGATAGAATGCCAAAGACGGAAATAGATCTAAACCAGCTATACAAGGTGGATAGACAGAGCACTATTGAGGCTATAGTCGAAGAAGCTTACAGCTTTGCAATTGTCTCCACGGTCGGTAAAATGCGTTACAGTCCTAGGGATAGGAAGAATCAAATTGATCAAAGATGTAGGCCTTTCACTCGGATTTCTGTGGCATGAAGCGACGCGGATTACGCCATTAATACAACCATTCCCAACTAAGTATAGCGGATTAGCTCTTGAACCAACGCGCTTTCACTGAACCAGCTTACCTTTATTTTCTTTTGATATCTTCCTTGCCATAAACCAGGCACATTGTATGTGTACTCTTTATGAGAGGTATTGCTACGAATTCCAGACTTAGCTTGTCTCAACGAAAGCTGGTGAAGGCGGTAAAACAGAACATGTTTTTGCAGGTTTTTCTGTTTAAGTTCTGGTGATTGGTATCGGTTCCATTTTGACATCAAATCGTACTCATGCGGGATGATAATTTCTGGGTGTGCATCTAACAAGGCGCCCACTAAGCTGTGACTACTTCGAGGATATCCAATGAACATCACAAATGTCTCCACTCCATCGTACAATTTACACAGTTTTTCTGATAGGAAAGGCCTTTCGGCTAAAAGAAGGAAGTCAGTTTAGTAATTCAAATTGGAGTTTTTTTTAATAATAATAATCTTTAATGAGGAAACTTTTTCACATATCAGTGGTTTTCAAAAAGGACCTCGAAGATTAAAACTAAAAACTAAAATTATCTACAACTTGGCTATGCCATAGGCAGCAAGCGACAGATAGTAATGATAGTTAGGGAGTGATAAATAAACAGAGTGAAAAACGGCAGCGAAAAACATAAACGAAGTTTGAATTTCAGAGTTTGCATGTTCCAATTAAAGTTGTGGTAAAGCATCGAACTTTAAAAACATGAACACTGAATTAGATAACCTTATCTTTGAGGCACTTTTCTTGAGTTGGTTTTTAGCGAAAAAACGGCTGACTCTTCACAGCAATTTGAACGCCAAAACCCAGCAAACTGTCGAGCTAACCAGTCTTACCTGTTAATCAAACTAGAAGAATTTCCGGCTAAACCGGTTACTTACCGGTTTGAAGGCCTGACCCTGAGGTAGGAAAGGACTCTTTGCTATCTTGTTCAACAAGCTCTTTCCGTGGTGAGGACATTTCTGGAACGTTCGAAGCTTCATTTTTGATTTTGCTACTAAATATGTAAAAAACCAAAACAGCGCTGACCAAAAATACTGTGATCAGTAGAGGAAATCTCTTGGTTGATTTCATCGTCAAAACTGAAAGGAAAAAAATGTAGCGAATTTTCAATGGAATTCTTTATAATTACAAAGGTTTAATATTGTTGTTCTTCACCAGTGTTATTTTTTTTGTCCAAAGTGTAGCTCTGTAGCGTTAATTAAAATCAGAAATTCTGCTTTTAAATTAATGTCAGGTTTGAAAATCGAAAAATGCGATAAAGATATCTGTTTTGTGCCAAGTTCATCTGGGACATCCTGGGACATCAAAAATTTCAAAATGCTCTATATCTCTTAGTTTTAGAATTTTGATTGCGTCAAATGAAAACCACCAACAGAAATCTTCTGACTACAGTTTTTCAGATCGGCCTCAGCATTTTAATTTTGTCAGAATTAAACATAATGGTTCGCCGACACCTAGGTAGAGAGTAGCCGTTGTTGGATACAAAATTGCAGGTTTGGCCGCTCCGAAGACTTTCCGATTATCATAATTATGATAATTCGAGACATCCCTGTCACTGATCGCGGAAACATAGAAGCTTGACTTTTTGACATCGATAATCGACAGAGATTGTCTACATCGGTTTTTACCAAATTACAACAAAGAAAATCGTAAACGCGAAGGAGGTTTGGATACCCGATCGTAATTAGCATAGATGTTTACGATTTTATTTCTCCGTTTACTCCTTAGTTTTTGTTTGGATTGAGAAGATATATCACTGAAACACTCGAGACAGTGTTCCATCGACGCAAACATTATTACGTTTATTACGTTTCATTTATTCATGGGCCATGATGAGGAGAGAAAACTCTTTCACATCCTTGACAACGGCAATTGCTTTTACAAACACGCCAAAACCGCCTACGTCCTGTAAGCATTGTTTAGTTCTGGTTATTTAACAATTAGACCCGTAGCCCTTGAGGGCGAAGGGCTCTAATTGTTTTAGTATCACCCAACTGGTTGGACAGAAAAAGCAATAATAAAGTTAGCAAATGCAAGTTGAATAAAGATTTATTTGGGAATAAAACGAAAGAACGCGTCACGAATGACTATTGCTAATAGTCCTCTAGTAGCGTAGCCAATCAAAATGCTGGATTTGCATTAGTCCACTAGTTGGGTAATACTAATTCCTTTTATCAGTTCTGAGCTCTTCACTAAAGTTCTTATCTTTAGCTACAACCGATCAATTAATGATTCTAAAAGTTGTGTTTAAGGGCCCATTCCAGTGCGACCAAGACATGACTTGGCGAATCGTTTGCATCATGTTTTCAAATTAAATACATATTTAGAAAACAAATTAATTTCACCTATTGTTTTGTGATAGTTCTTTCCACTAGCAAACCATCGATGAAAATATGGGTCTACAACTGAAAATTAAAACTTTGACCCCAAGACGAGACAGCAATTACTAACAGCGCCTCCTCATTCATTTCTTGTTCACGCGCGCTTTGGAAATACAGTTGGTCCATTTTTCTTTTTAATTTTATGCATTTAGCGTCCAGAAATTTATATTACGTTTTGGACTGTTTGCAGTCCGTTGTTCTCTCGAGGTTTAAACGGCAGCTTTTCTATATGAAGGCGATATTCGTGAACTTATGATTTTTTTTTCTAAACGCGCGCACTCGCAATTTTACTACGCCACGCCATCAACTATGCATTACAAAATAAGCGCTTTGAATTCCTGTGAAAAGCAAGTACATGTACTGACTGGCAGCATACTTCTGGGAAAGTTCTTGCAACATGCTAAACTTGTAAAGAACCGAAAGTTCAAAAATTTAACCATTATAATTCGCGGCGGCTTGGCATTATTTATCGAGACTACTGATATATCTTACCTACCTTTTGATGGCGTCCTATCTCGAGTAATTAAAACCTGCAGAATCAAGGTTCGGAACGTATTTTGGGTGCAACAAACGAATTAAGAAACTACTTATTCTCAAATTTATCTTACCTGTCTTTCTCTTCTGAAACATCCGACAGCGAGATGACGGTTTTATTAAACCCTACTTTTTAATGAGCTATTCACTCTGATATAATTGATGACTTCAGTTTTCGTTTCGCCTGGGGATATTTAAGGCCCCCTCCACACTAATCCGAATAAATTTGAAAACGGAGTGTTCGCCCCGAAAACGGATAAAATGTTTTCCGTCCACACTTTTGAAAACGGATCGCGGCATCGGCCCAAGATGAATGGCAGAGCATGCGTACATTATTACTTAAGTCTGCACTAAATTCAAATTAGCCTTATTATAGACATTTTGAGGCGTAGCATCGCTGTATATTCTCATGTCACTGGTCCTGCTAGTCTTGCATTTTTTTAACGAGCCCTATAAGGGCGAGACCGATACAAATGATAGATATGTAAAAATGTAAAGAGATACTACAAAAGTCAAATTTCCTATAAGAGATTAAGATTTTCAGAGCTATTCTCAGCTGAATATTTCAAGACAGCAATCAATTCCAAAAAGAAAGTCGAAAATTTACAGAATGCAGAATTGCTCAGCCGGAGAACGGCGAAAGAAATGTACCTCAGCGTTGACGTCAGCTTTTCGAAAAGCTCCGTTTTACCTAGCCGGCGTTTTCAAATTTCTCCACTCTGGAGACCATTTTCGAAAAGCTCCGTTTTCGGTGACTGAAAACACCGTTTTAGTGTGGACGGTTGGCCAAACCGGAGGGAAAAAGATGCTTTTCAAATTTATCCGGATTAGTGTGGACGGAGCCTAAAACAATTTCGCATCTCTGGGAAGGGGGTTGCTTTCAGAAGGACTCAAAAGTGGGCAAGGTTCGAGTGGTGTTTTAGTCTTCAGTTTAGCCTATTTAGTTCTTAGTAAGCAAGTGCACAGACTCCAAACTGAGATAACGTAAAAACAGGGGCATCCAACAGGGCAATTTCTTAGTATTCATCATGGGATCAGAGAACGTATTGGCTACAAAGTCAACAGCAAATAAACGCTCTTTGAACATTATTTTCAGTTGCTGGGAAAGTTATCGGTGTTCCGCAATCCAAGAAGAAACATGCACGAAGTTTAATTTCCCAGCAAGGTCTCACAAAATCTTCCAGCCAGGAAAAAGGCGAGCCAGGTATACTACGACAAAATGACACGCTGGGGGTCAGCCCCTTCCAAAACCTTCCCAGCAGGCACTTCTCCCAGCAATATTCCCAGCCTTCAAAAAGACCCTTGCAGAGCACCTCCGTTGAGTGCACTAATCAGATGTTTTAAACACTGAGGTACTGAGAACTATAGTATTGAGCAATGGTCATCGCCTCAAGATTTCACCTTGGGCTCTGAGTCAATGAGAAGACAGACAGTAACTACAGTGTTCAATAATTGATAGCAATTATAGGCCTGTCAGTACACTCTTTAAAAACTTGCAAGGCACCCATTATTGGAAATCTCCTGCAAGCAAAGAGCGCGCAAAAGACGCGGGAGAAGCCTCTTCTCGCTCTGAAATCCACAAATGGCTCGTTCCGCGATCAACGGCTATTTTGTTTTCAAGCTTCCGCGCGCCTCTGTAGGCAGCGGAAAAGAAGCCTAACTATATATGTTTATTAGGGTGCATATAAAATAAATAAAGCTGGCGTGGTTTATATTTTGCGGGTTTTAATAACACATCTTCGCAAAAAAGTAACAATCGCTTTTCAGGCCAGATACATTTCCAGAGCACACACCCCTCTCTGTAAAGGATACTCTCGGTACGAGATTGGTGAAAAATGTGAAAACCACAAGCATGAAAAGAACCACACTAGGTCTAAGAGGTCGCACTCGAAAAGAATCTCGCACTGATACTCGTACTCCGATCGGTTGCTAATAAAAGGCAAACGTAAAGTTAATTGCCTTGTTTTTCTTGTTCAAAAATTATCATTAATTAGAACTTGTTTTTGGATATTCATCAAATGAATATTCTTTCAGAAAAGGGTACATCTTCATCATCTGTGTTACGCGCGCTTTTTGCTCCTCGGTCCACACTACTTTGTCTCTGGTTACTGAAGGAGTTCCGTACACAACATTGCTGCATTTTTCGAGGTAATCTTCGGAACACGTGACTCCCAAATGTTCACACAATCTCAGCAGCGTTTCTTTGGGTCTGAGCACTGTTTCGTGTCCTGGAATATCGACAACAGCATCTCCGTACCGTTCCCGGACGCGCTGGTTAGCTGCTGCCATTCCAAAGTACATGCTTATTTTATTGTTCAGTGCGTTTGTATTGTTTATCTGTTGGAGAGAAAAAGGAATTTAATACCAACTTTAAACCACGAATAGACGAGATGAATGCAGATCCGTAGCCAGGATTTTGCATGGGGGGGGGGGGAGGGGGGTGCGTATGAGCGCCTCCGGCACTTGATCCCGAGCGCCGCAGGCGCGAGAACGTAGGGGGGTGTGGGGGTATCCTCCCCCAGGAAATTTTGAAAAAATAGGTTATCTAAGACAGCATTTCGTGCGTTTTGAAGACAGTTTGTTAGGAAACAGGTCAGGTAAAAGCGAAGGACATTAGGTAGAATGTATCATTGAAATTAACCTAGAATCACAATTTGGTCCAAAATATACCACACGAATCTACAAATGATGGACCTTCAACCCAAAGGACCATATTGAATGCCAATAGTCGAAGCACAGAAATACCATTTCCCTTTATTTATTTATTTATTTATTTTGATAAGCGGACTTCCGAGGCTCTTGGGGGTGCGGACGCACCCATCACACCCCCCTCCCTACGGGTCTGGAATGGGATAGTCTAAGGTGACGCTCACACGGGACCTGCTTTCCGTGCCGCCAATCGCGTGTCTGAGGTTTGTACCTGCGATTTTGATTTGGAAACGTTCCATTCCGTTCCAAAACTGACCAAAACTGGACCAACCTCGTGTGAACACCTTTACCACACGAGAATGTCGCCAAGTAGATCCGGTCCGGTACCCGCATTTCCTGTACTCTGCACATGATTTACTGTGCATGCACCCTAATCGCTGCCCAGAAGGGACGTGTTAGTCTGAGCCCAGTCGAAATGTGCCGGTAGCCGGCGATTTTGCCGCATACATACTAGTTATGCAACGCTTTTGAGTGGTTATACCATGCCATAGAAAATACGCTGACTAAATTTCGTCGAGAATAAAACCGCAGCGCACGATGGGAAGGTTGGGTTGAATACCGTCGAATTTACAACGGCTTTCCTGTATTCTGATTGGCTGTATTTTCTATGGCATGGTATAAAACGAAATATCTGCTGGCTGCTTCACACTAAGTTCATTAACACAAGTTCTCTTCTAGTTCAAATAATTGTAACCAATTAGTAATATAAGGCAACGTTTCTTGTAAATCGAACTGCTCATGAATGGACCTTGCATGTTGAGCAGCGGGGTTACTGGGAATGACAAAACTCTTGGTACACTAGCACGACAGCTCGTCAAAATGACTCATCTTCCCTCATCCCCCTCCCCCCTGGTGCAATGTTGACCTCAGGCATTCAAATCGTTTTCATCACGATCAACATTGCTCGGGGGGAGGAGGAAGAACTGAAGAAGTTTGTTTTCACAGCATTCCTAAGCTTTCTTTAAGCACTATATTAGCGAAGCGTGTTGTTGCTCCCAGTTTCAACAATTTGGACAAATTGGTACTAAATAACACATGTGTAAACGACCCTATAAACAGAGAAAGTCTATGAAAGAACCATCAATCATATTCGAAAATTTTGCTACTTACCTGTACTCCTTCTTGTTTAACTTTCTCACGTGAATGTGTCTCGTGAAGCATCAAAGTTGCAATGTTGTCAAAGGGGTTTCTGATGACGTGTATGAATTTCATTGGTACTTGAACGACTTGATGGATTTCTTCTAACACGTTCATTTTTCTGCTGCTTTGTAACACTAATGCTGTCATACCCCCTTTCTTGTCACCGATAACCTTTCAAGAAAAGTAAATAAACGGCCTTTATTAGCAATGGTCTGGTCTTATAAAGGTGACAACTGAAAGCAAGGGACCGCGGACGAAAATGCTGCTGGTGTACGTAGGAGCTACTGACAGCTCTGATCAGCCAAAAATAAAATACAAAGACAATAAACTGCAAGGCTGACAATACGTAGAAATGAAAAACCTTAACGGGACAACGACATGATAGAGTTCAAACTCGAATTTGAGCTCACTCGGATCGTCATTACCAGCGAGCACTTATAGACAACTGTCTTCACGGTAGTTGTTCTATTCTGTGCGGCATACACGTACTCTGCTGACGAGACCCAATCAGGTCGAAACAGCTGTCCAGAGTTTGCATTTTTGACCTTCAGTTTGGACTCTATCATGTCGTTGTCCCGTTAAGGTTTTTCATTTCTACGTAGTGTCAGCCTTACAGTTTATTGTCTTCTTATAAAGGTGTCCGTTAAGAGAGAGTTTATTGTAGTTGACGAAATTAAATTAATGCCATTGTGAAAAATATTCTCTTGACCAAAAACACAACACAACACCCATGCAACTCCTATTGATACAATACTAGTCCATCGCAGCTATTTATACCAAATCAAGTTTCCCTAACACTTTCCATTGGCGGTACAGTAAACTCTCTCTTAACGGGCACCTTTATAAGACGGACACCTCTTTAAAATGGACACCTGGTGTTGGTCCTGTCCCGGCCGTTTTTCAGTCATTTTACTGTAACTAAGCTCCCTATAAGACAGACACCTCTCTAATCCGGACAGTTGGAGCCGGTCCCGACGGTGTCCGTCTTAGAGAAAGTTTACTGTAAAATTATTTTTACACCTGGGTGGAGAGTGAGACGCAAAAGTGTCTTGCCTTTAAACACAACACAAGACACAGCGCTTGCTGCGCGTTTCATTGGTACCAAGTACAGCCAACTCTCCACAGACAACTAGAGAGAACTCTACGGACACCGCTGGGACCGGCTCCAACTGTCCGTCTTAGAGAGGTGTCCGGTTTATAGAGAGTCGGGGTAACGTGACAGTATCAATTTGTAGAAAATAAAGCTGAACCTAATGCTATGCACAGTGAATACACCTCCCTTCTAAGCCTGTTTTAATTTAAGTCGTTTACTTACGCAAAACCATTAACTTACGCAACTTAGCTGCTGTTAGCTAAAATACATACCCAGACACATCAATAAAGTTATTATTATTATTATTATTATTATTATTATTATTATTAATATTATTAACCTACAAATTGTAACAAAAATGATATAGAAAATTTATTCGTTTGCTTATTACACAGCTGCTCACATGTAAAATCAATAGTTTACTGCTTCTGAAAAGTAAGCCGTAACTTGAGTGTTGCAAATGTTTTCAAATTATTAATCATTAATAATTAATTATTATTCTTTATTTTCTTGACGAAGGGAACGTTTACGGCTTCTAGTCAACTCTCCCTAGGACGGACACCGTCGGGACCGGCTCCAACTGTCCGTCTAAGAGAGGTGTCCGGCTTATAGGATGTTTAGTTTTTAAAATGACTGAAAAACGGCAGGAACGGGACCAACACTAGCTGTCCGTTTTAAAGAGGTGTCCGTTAAGGGAGAGTTGACTGTACACTTTGTAAACTGGAAACTGGAACCATAATACTGTAAGTATGGAAAGCTACGATCGGACATACATCTTTGGTGGCGATGGACTTCAGCTGCGAAGTAATCCGTTATGGGGGGTCGCTGTTTGGTATCCTCAAGGGGCTGACTATTTTTTAAAGGAGCTAGGTCATGGGGATTTCGCAGGTTCTTGGTCTAAACTGTTCTGAAATTAGTGGTAGGCAGGTTAAGCCATGAAAAACATCTTTTAACATCTAAAGGAAGATATAACCTAAATTTGTGGATAGGAATCAAACTAAGGCTATAAATATTGATTTTTTGAAGACGTGCGGAAACAACTTGAAACGTTTAGCCTCAAGTTTTCAAGTTGCCATCCATTTCCATCCTAGCCCTGCAGCTAAAAGACAAATTTTGGCTGTTCGAAAATCTGTTGAAATCCATGAAAAAGCCCCTTTAATGAGGATACGAAGTTTTGAAGTATTATTCACTAAAACTGAGAAAACATTTCTCAAGTGCTCGTTGGCGGGTTCAAAGCGTCCGTTGTCCGTCTTATAGGGAGTTTAGGCGGGGGTTCACCTGAAGCCTGTTTTTCCACCGCTAAACTTGGTTTAATGCGAATATCTCTTCCGCGTTTCAAGTAATCCAGAAGCTCTATGCTCATTTCACAAAGCTATGTTTAGCGGTGTTTTGTAAATTTTTTGGTGATTTTGGGGGATGTTTGGAAAGAGATAGTTTTTCTCAAAGGATTAGTAAAATTTGGAGAACTAAGAAATATTAAAGATTTAATGTGATTTTAAAATTATAATTTGAAGTTAAAAATTAGTATATGGACACCCAAACATGTCCCCTGACAACCTGGGGTGCTTTAGCGTGGGGGTCAACTGTCTGTTGGTGTTTCAAAAATAATTTCCTTTCTTCTATCCCTTCCTTAAATCTCTTCAAATTTCACTCAAAATCGGGTATACCAGCAACTTAATTATAGTAAAACAGCTGAAAAATGGCATGGACCAACACAAGGTGTCCGTCATTAAAAGAGAGTTGACTGCACTGAATGCATTTAACCCCTAGGTAAAGGACCACATTACCTTTATTTTCTTTTGATATCTTCCTTGCCATAAACCAGGTACGTTGTATGTGTATTGCTTAGGTATGTTAGAGTTAGTGGCGCGAAATCCAAACTTAGCTTGTTCCATGGAAAGTTGGTGAAGATCGTGAAATAAAACACATTTTTGCAGGTTTTTCTGTTTAAGTTCTGGTGATTGGTATCGGTTCCATTTTGCCATCAAATCGTACTCATGCGGGATGATAATTTCTGGGTGTGCATCTAACAAGGCGCCCACTAAGCTGTGACTACTTCGAGGATATCCAATGAACATCACAAATGTCTCCACTCCATCGTACAATTTACACAGTTTCTCGGATAAAAAAGGCCTTCCCGCTAAAAAAAAGAAGTCAGTTTGACATTTTAAAACTTGCTTTTCATAAAACTTTACTTGCCGATCTACAAGTTGACGCCCTGTTAGACTTTCTAAACTCGTGGACCAGTTTTACCCGCTGAGCAAGCTACATTTGTGGACGACTATCGTCATTCCTGTTGCTTACCTTTCCATGAGGACATTTCTGGAATATTTGAAGCTTCATTTTCCGTTTTGACACTGATAATGTAAAGAACCAGACCACAGCTAACCAATAATACTGTAAACACCAGAGGGAATCTCATCATCAAAATTGATTCTGAAAAGGAAATGGCGATACGGATCGAAAAAATCATCAGCACGTTTTTCATTGAAAATATCTCGTTAGATCTCATTGAAAATGTCTCGTATAGAAATATCTCGTTCACGATTCAAGAGGAGATAAATTTCCTCAAGGGATTAGTGAAATTTAGAGAAATAGCAAATATCGAAAATTTTTAAAATGTAGTTAAAATTAGAATTTTAAGTTAAAAATTAGTTGATGGACACCAAGACAGTCCCCACAAACCTGGGGTGCTCTTGTGTTGGGGTCAACTGTCTCTTGGTCTTCCATAAATAATTTTCTTTCTTTTATCCTTAACCCTTTCACATCCTTGACAACGAGGTAATTGCTTACGAGTGCTTCTAGTTTTTCAGATCGACCTCAGCATTTCTGCCACTTTGCCCTAACGGTTCTCAAATCACTGCAGGTCGGAACCATAATATCCGATTTTGGTCATGCCCATACCCATTTATACACATGTGTGAGGAGTTGCTTTGTGAAACCGAAGTGTCTTACCAAAGAACACAAATTCTACAATTGCGACGAATTCTATGACACAAAAAGTTGCCTATTTGCAGGCCATCTGAGTCGATAATTTTATGACAGCAGGATACACGTTTTAAGTTGTGAATCTAATTATGGCAATTATGATAATTCGCGCGACATTCCTGTCGTGGGCCACAAAAACATAGAGAATTTTTGAATCAGTAATAAAATAACTTAAAAAAATAAATCTTCTTCTGAATATTTCGTTATCGGTCATGTTAAAAGTCACGAAATTTTCCTGCACATCGATTGGACGTCATCGATCTTCAAGATCAAAATTAATAGAAATGAACGGTCCCTTAGTTTTAATAGCGTTGCGAATTTAAATTTGACGTCGACGATGAAATTAATTCTCGACGCGTTCTCCGTTAAAGAAGAAACAGGTATAAATTAATTGAAGGCCTTGGTAGGAATTGAAAGATATGAAGTTAGGTTTTTGAAATATTCAATTGGACGGTGAAAAACACGAAAAACGGTCATCGTACCGGAAGCTCTGATTTTACTTTTCGGCGATCCAAAATTTTACACTTTTCAGCTTCATGCTACACAGACGTTTCAACCGCTGTGAATTTTTTTCCCAATTTCATTTGCATAGATTGACTTTTCCTTAGTCGAAATACAGTTACTCATATTCCTCATTTAAACGAAAGTCTAGAATAAACCAAATCCAGCGAGGCAAAAAGCTGACCGGTAGTGCTTCAAATCGTCTGATATTTTAGCCAAAGAGAGTCACGTTTTTGAATTTTACGTTTACGCTTTCAAGTGTGTGGGACCTAGTAGCAGTTTTATACGAACGTCGATCAAAATTCAACAACAATTACAATTCTACGCCTTTCAACACGTGACACGTGACACACAAAAAAAGGATAAATATAGATCTATAGACCTTATGCAAAAATTCTTTTGTGTGCATTTAAATTAGCCTCACTAACCTCTAAAAATTATTTTGAGTTATCATTTCAAAAACGAGGTTAGTTAGGGCAATTTAAATACATCATACAAAAGAATTTTAAATTGGTAACCATTTTTGCATAGGGCCTATTGATTCAAAGCAAAGTAAACCATATTTTCAAGCCATATTTTTAAATAACTTTGCTGTTGATGTGCAAGTTTTCGATTTAATAAAGGAGAATTCTCCAGTTAACGTGCTGCATGTTGTTATTGCGAAAGTATTTGACGGTTGTTATTTGAATTGTAATGTATTTCACAGGAATTGTTAATTCAGCTTATCATTGGTTAAGGCATTTTTCCCTTTTGTTATTCAACAATTGTTTTTTCCATTCAAATTAGCATTTATATATGTGTTGTATTTTTCCTTTCTGTGTATAACCGTTTTCGAGATAAAGTTGTTCAACGCTGTAAAAACATTACTGCAGGCATAAAAAAGTTATAGTGACGATAAGCTTTTTGCCGTCGCTTAAGACAATATTGGGAAGTAATTGTCCCCAAGAAAAGTAAATTTTTGCATTGGTTTCACTTTAAGTATGAGCAAAATCGATTTTTTGACCGTGGCCACGATTTCTTCGATTTTTACTGACACTCTTAATCATGACCAGCAATCCATGTAGCCTGCGCCGCAGACGGAACTAAACCCCTGGTTAGAGTTAGATTACGCCTGGGACGCAGGCTACAATCTATGCAGTATTTGTTGGGGAAACTTATATCATACCTACCTAGAAAATAATTGCCCTTTTCACGGCCCATCCTCAGTAAACAACAAACAATCAAGACGACAGAGAGTCAAGAGACAGTTTGGCTCCATTACCAGCCGCTGTTCGGGGAATGAGCCCGCGCTCCTTCCCTAACGCTGGACTCGATAGAGCGGCGGTAATCGAGCCTAAGATACAACGTACAGCACGAGAACAATTCACAGGTTCTTACACCGAGGGAAACCCCATTCCACGGTTAATTTTTCTTGTTTGCATCAATAAAACTGAACGTGGATGCGAGGCAATTTCGGGCAGAAACAATGAAATTAAACCGAGTGATTAGTTAAACAAATTAAATTCTATACAAACACGGCTTTTAGGATCAATAATAAGCGAAATTTCCTGATTTCCGACAGTTCTAAGTTGCGCGCTCCACAGGCAAAGAATATTACAGAAAAAATGAACAGCACAGAACAGAAAGATGCATTTAAATAGGCCGAACCAATTTTTTTTTATCGTCGACCATTTCCATAAAACCCTTATAATCGTTGCTTGCGCTCACATGACTAAACCATGGCTGCTTATTGCGCATTTTTTGAAAGCAGTCGTTGTTGTCAAGGATGCCAAAGAGTTTGCTGGTGGTCCAGGCTAGAGAAATAAAGCCAAGTTCGGGCATACGCTCTCTTCTGGGTTAACTTTACTTATTTGACGCATTACAAGTATAATTCTAATTTTTCAGCTAGAAATTTATGCGTTTCAAGCTGAAGGTTTTTCTTTTCTTTTGTAAATACACATAACTGCAATAACGTTGTCATAGTTAGAAGCAAAATGAAAAAAGACAAAAAGGAATTAATTAGGCGTTACAACGATATGTTGACCTATGTTTGAAATTCGCCCGAAGAAACGGTCTCAAAACGCCTCAGATTACACGTAAATCAATTTATCTTATAGCACGATTAATATTTGTACAGATATAAACTCGTGAGTTTCCTGTTAATTCTTGGCCAGCTAATTAACCACCATTGGCGTTTTTCATTTGTCTTTTTTAAATAACAACGTTATTGCAATAAGCTAAGCAATACACATACAACGTACCTGGTTTATGGCAAGGAAGATATCAAAAGAAAATAAAGGTAATGTGGATTTAAATTTTTACTATTTGGTCAATATCTGCGAGCATTATTTGTTAAACAATCGAATAAGGTGTATGGTACGTTTCCTCGATCCTCCTCATTTTGAAGATCGCGTCGTTATTGTCCTCGCAGGGTTTTGGCCCAGAGACCAAAACCCGACGAGGCATCCTAGGACTCCCCGCGTAAAAAAAAGGAATTGTAGAAAAAAATAAGAAATATTTGGTACAGTATGGTCAGTATGCGAAGCGATCCCGATTTGAAGAAACATGGCGCGCACGGTGGTCTCGGTTAATTTGTCAGCAAGCGCGCAAGGTGGTATCGGGTAATTCTTGTTGTATATGCAGAAAAAATGGCTGTCGCATGTTGTGATGACAGGAAACATCTTTTGCTTGAAGAAATGGCTGAAAGAATCAAAGCACAGTGTTGGGTGCAAAACAGCCTTTGTTAATTACTAATGATGACAATGGTTTCAAACTGGGATTACGACTTACAATACAGAATACCAAAATATAAAGAAACCCTTTATAAACAGGAAGAAATTTAACCTACACTACAGACACAAAATTAAGAGAACAAAATGTGGCTATTTAAAATAAGACAAACCCTATCGGGGAGTGGTGGACGGGGGGGGGGGGGGGGGGGGAGAGTGGGCAAAAAACTTAGGTCAATAACCTGCCAATGCTGCTGTTTAGCTCAAATGTGATCTATGTACGTGATGTATGACCTACTCGACCCTACTCGAGCTAAATCTCCCTAAAAGAACTGTAAAATTACATGGCCTGTAAAAGTACTGGCCAGCTCGTGATATTGTGAAATTTTCTTTGACCAAAAAACTTCGCTCATGGAACTCATACGCAACAAGCTGTCATGCGGCTTTTTGGGGAGGAAATTTTAACCATGAATTAAATCAGTGTTCACGTGTTCTGCCCGTACTTTTGAGGTAATTTCTGGTAACCTATCAATCCTACCAATACTTGAACATACTCGTTAATCTATGATTACTACTGTTATAGGTTTAGACCACTGCAAAAACCATGTACGATCAAAACTTGCTCTACGTTGGATCAAAGTAGATCGCGACCACTCAAAATAAAATAAAATATAGAAACACTGCAAGGACTGAACGTGAAAAGGCGTAAATACCAACACCAGCCTACTTCAGGTTTATTGAATGAAAGGCGAATTTACATGGTCTTTATATAATAAGCCGGAAATAACATCATATACATATGGCTACGTGATGTGTAAAAATACAGAAAGATAATGATGAAATAAAAACGGAAATACAGTGTAATAGAAATAAGAAAAAAGCTGATACATTACATTTCGTCTCTTCTGTTAAGACCTGCAGGCTCCAGTGTATTTCCCCTGTGGATGAGAATGCCTCATGAGCCTGCGATTCAATCAGAAAGGCTCGTGAGGCATTTCTCACGATAAACAGATAAACTGAAAGTGACAATCGCCGGAAGTATTCCGATTTTTGCCTCTTTGCGTTCCTCCGCCATGAGGCGGATGAACGCGTGACGCGCGCAAACAAAGCTGGTTGCACATTCCAGGATCCACAGTATTTCGAGGACTCTTTCCTCCACAGATGTTCCTTCAGTGGAGGGTGGGGAAAGGCATCTCCCAGCCAGTACGAAAAATTCAAAGAGGTCTCTGCGAAGGAGAGAGATTTGACACGGGAGATTTGAGGGTGTGTCAGGGGGCGGGCGTCTTTTAGCGCGTGACTCACGAATTACCACGCTCGCCACGTGCTCTTCGAGAACCCCTTAAAACACACGTGTTTCGTTCGCATACAGCCGTGGATCTTGGCGTTCAAAGAAACCAGGCTAGGACAATTACTGAATGTGAAATTCCACATGTAACACTTATTCATTTTACGAACTCCAAAAAACACAGAATCACTGCTGGCGGCCATAATCTCTCCGCTCTTCACACGCACAATATTCACACATGTTCACAGCTGCCCTATGTTACAATGGTCTTTTTAAAACTGTTATTTTTTCTTTCGTCGATAAATTGAAGGACCTTGAAGGGTAGGTGGACAGAAATGTTTGATTACTTTTGCAAAGGTATAAAAAGAAATTTCCACCCGCATCACCCGTATAATTTTCCCCTTGAAAGGCCTTACGCTCAAAAACTTCTCAAAAGGGATTACACCCTCCCCCAAAGTAAGAAAATGCCTCCTTGTCCACGTGATAGACTTGATCTGAAGCGGAAAACAGTGCACGTGAAAGTGCACGTGAAAGTGATTGAATGACCAATCAAATTAAAGTTACCCGTTTTCGTCGGGCGCGATGCCCATGTGGTCTTTTGAAGCGGGACACGCAGGTAAACAGAGAGTACAAGGTTCGTGTTTTCAGTTGTTTTCACTTGTATGACCTGTGACTTGGAAATTCGGAGTTTGGACGCCAACGAAGCTTCGGTTCTGTATAAAATCAAGCCTGAAATGACCAGTGTAAAGTCTTCGTATGTCCACTTGGTTGCGGGAGGGTATGTTAGTTCCAAATTGTGTTGTTTTGTTCGTATTCCGTTAAAACTCGTGGAATACCATGCATGTTTTCGTTTGAAACGAACTCACTCTGCTTCGAAAAGCTCGTTCGTCTGAACGTTGTAAATTTGGGGCGTAAATCAGTAAGGATTTGACTTGTTGGAAAATACAGTCTTGTAAAGTTAACTCTTACAAAAGATTTCTTACGCCTAGCCATCTTCATTCCGTTCACTGTACTCGTCAAGCTGAAGGTTGTTCGTCGTATAAATATATCTGGGTCATTCATAGGAAGCGTTTATTGTTGTCTTTGCCGTGTCGTTATTCAAGGTTTTTGGTGGTTTTAGTTGAAATTGTCCTTCTGAAACGCAATTTTTACTCAGAACGCGCTTATAGATCTCACGTAGAGAAACGTTTGTTGAGGTGAATGAATTGAATTCCTTGACTTTCAAAGTATGCAGGGAGCCGGAGTGTGATAATAACAAATGGCTGATTTGCTTTTCATTATTTTGCAGTGTTGGAGGTACTGTAGGCGCTACGTTAACTTGTCCTTTGGAAGTTGTGAAGACGAGATTACAGGTAAGATTTTCTTTAATGTTGACGATAAATCAACACAACAACTTGCATGTTTTTCCAACTGGCCATCGCGTGCTTCATCGTCTGTGTTTGTTTACCAGTTTAGTCACGGAGGCTACACAGTTTTGGGAGCACCTTCAGAATACCCGGCCACTTTTTTCGTGTATAAATCTATTGCTCCCGTGCTCACTAGTATGACGAAAGAAACTTTGATCATGGCGGGGATCGGATAAGAGGTTAGCTTGTGCCCCGGCCAAACGCTCGCAACATTTCAACACAACATATCGCAACATTGTTGGGCACAAATGACCCAACATGTTGCATACGTTTGGCCACCCTGTTGCATCATGTTGGATAGTGCAAACTGAACTAGTGTGCATACTCCGGTGCAACAATGTTGCACGAACCTGGCCAAACAAGTACAACATCATGCAACATTCAAAATGTAGACTTGCCCCAAGTCGCTCGTCTTTTTTCTTTGGGTCAATAGGTTTGCTTGAGTAAGATTGCTTTGAAATTATGCGCGACAGACCGCAGTTACTTGAGTAAAATCGCTTTGAAATCGCGCATGAGAGACTGTGCTGAATTTGGCCCCTGTGTAGCACACAAAATCGAGGGATGGCTCGGAACGAGCGACTTGTGTCACTTGCAGGAAATCTATTCTGGCTGACGTTTTTTTGCCGCGACAAATTGCATCATTTCGCATGCACTGAATTGGTTTCTTTTATCGTATTGGCGTCAGTTTCATGTGCCGTGTGCAATTTTGCGCGTGGCGTGTTAAAATTGCGACGTTATCCGCTTTGAGAAAACTTATTCTCTCACCCGAGCTCATAAGTTAGAGTGGCATTCATGAAATATATATCTACGTCGGCCTTAAAATAGGTGTATCGAGAACCTTTTTATATTAATATTTTTTATCTGGACTAAAGTGACAAGTCTGCTGAAGAAGCAAACCGGCAAAAAAGCAATCGCGTCTCGCAAGCAGAGCGCGCACGCTCAGTTCACGCGCAATACTTTGATTGACAGCCATGAAAATTAGTTGGATGGCGTCACCGGTGGAAAAATCCACTGGTGACGCCATATTTCAGAATTGGCGTGCTGCAGGTGAGACAAGTCGCTTGTTCCGCCATCTGCCGCCATTTTGTTTTTCAAGACCGCGCGCGCCCACTGTATCCGTATCTAGCGGTCTCCTACGCATCAAACGAGCGACTTGGAGCAAGTCTATTCAAAATGTTGCTGGAAAAATTGGACCATTTTCAAATTTAAGCCAACAACATGCAACATGTTGTAACCAGGTGGCCAAACGTGTGCAACATGTTGTGCCCAACAATGTTGCAATATGTTGCATTTAAATGTTGCGTTTGGCTGGGGCTTTATATCACTGATTTGATGGAGTTCAAATACTCGGTGGAATTTAATTTTCACATCCACTGGTAGTGGTTTAAAATACATTGCAAGGGTATGGAGATCACAACAAAACCTTTTTGTGAAAAGTGAGGTGTGTGATCATAAATTACTAGAGAGCTTAAGCACAGACGTTTTTGAGCCACGGACGGCAACCGGAAGGCGAATGTTTAGGGTTTTGGCCGATTTTTACCTCCAAAAATTTAGCTAGAAAGCTTTCATTTTAGCACTTAGAACTTGAATTTATGAACAAAAAGCTGACAGGAAGCGCCAAAGGCGAGAAGGTTCTATTTCCGGTTGCCGTACGTGGCTTAAGGACGTTCGCGCGAAAATTTTCTAGTCGATAGATTTTTCTAAAATTTTTACTGAGGACGGATAATGAGTTACTTGTGTCAGAAATACAAAAAAAAGTGGGGGTCACCGACTTCGTTTCAGAGATAAAGTCTGAAGAAAACTACCCTGATTTTGAAAAATTGGCGCACGTAATTTCGTACGGCTTTCAAGGTTTGTAGTTTAAATTATCGATGATGAGAAAACGGAGGCAAACAATCTTGGTGATATTTTGAAGAAGTGCGTCTGTTGCGTAAATAATTTGAAGTGTTGCCATCTTTTATGCAAAACTTAGCCCTGGAAGAGGCATTTGAACCCGTCGTACGGCAAAACGAAAAGATCAAAAAGCGGAATTCGAACGTGCGTGGGGCAAAAAAAATCAACCTTTTAATCAATAGATTTTTTTCATTTTCTCACAAAACGTAGATAATCGTTAACAAAAGTGATCTGTTAAGAAGAAAGTAGGGGTCACCGACCATTAAAGCTAGCAAACTGCAAGCAAAGTTATGGCAACGGCTACTCAGCCTATATGTTGTTGGAAAGTTTCCTCAGCGCGCGCGCTCTATGCATGACGTGGCGTAGCGTTGCGACAGGAATTACGTGCGCAGTAAGGATGCGCATAAACAATTAGCGCGAACGTCCTTAAAAACGCCTGTGCTTAAGCTCTCTATTCGCATAACAACACGACTGTCTGACACGCTCTTGTTCGTGTTTATTGCTATTTAGGATGTGTTTATCTCCATTGTCATCTGCTTAGTGTTAATAACATAAAACACATTGTGGTTGAATTCAGATTCGTTCAATCTTTGAGATTGGATTGTCTGCTAGTTATTAAGAGGTACACGAGAAATATGGTTACCCAATGATTTGCGGTCTAGTTACAAGTTTTGGTGGTCATTGTGTTGTGTTCTTGGTCAGGACAGTTATATATCTCAGAAACCAGAGGAACATAAGCCACCTAGGCTCATAGTTGGAATCAAACCTATTTTTAATGAAATCTATACTTTCTTATCTAGTCGTCAGTACCAACGTTTAGACACGTACTTTGCCCATCGGCAACTGGACCAGGAGGTTGGAGTATTCCAGTGGAGATAAGCTACGCAAGGCCTGTTGGCATCTTGTCCTGTTTGAAACACATCATCCAGACAGAAGGTGTAGGAGCTTTGTTTAAAGGTCTCGGACCCACGTTAGTTGGTGTTGCTCCGTCAAGAGCATTGTACTTCTCAGTGTATGCGAAAGCTAAACACACACTTAACAGGAGTGGTTTGGTGTTGCCAGACAGCAAGTTTGTTCATATCGGATCAGCATGTTCAGCAGGTATGTTGTAATCAAAATCTGTGCTGTATTTGTATATAACTAGAAACTTGTAAGTTTGGGCAGTGTTGAAACCCAGAATGGCAAAATGGCCCAAAACTGCCTGAAACTCCCTTAAAAAAGCTACCACTAAAGCAATGTACCAAACTGCCTAAGCCTAAACAATTTTTTGGGTGTTTTTGGCTGGTTTTCATATGTTCAATTTTTAGTTTTAGACACCATTTTTAGTTGTGAGGGGTGGTGAGAGACTGGAACTAAGCAATTAAAAGATTGGTAACGAGTTTAAACTATTGCCAACGTCCCCGACACTAAGAAATGGAGTTTTCATATATCTTGATTGATCGCCAACCATCGCAGAAATCTGGGATGCGTCGGGAAAATAGAAACGCTCCCGATTCTCCGGATTTGTCCCCGACCATCCCAGACCATCGGGGATATTTATGATTTTGCGTTTTCATTAGTGGGCAAAATCTGGGATGGTCGGGAAACAGTAAACTCACTGATCGTCTGGGATTTTCCCGACATATGAAAACCAGGCTTAAATCTGTCCAACAGCGTAGTTTTTGTACATGTAATAGTGAATTTTGGGTTAACTTGATTTCTTGCTGTACAGGTATTATTACATCAACACTGTCAAGTCCCATATGGGTTGTTAAAACAAGACTCCAGCTTGATAACGGGTAAGTATGAGAAACTCTGTATCTACAAAACAGATAATGGACCGTGGAACCCTGTTTATCTTTTATTTGTTTATTAGTGGGCCACCAAAATAAATTCATATATTTGAACTACATTGAGCAGGATTTCTTGTCCCCATTGTACACCAATCAATACTTTTAACTCCAAAGGAAATCTTCCAACAATCGCCTCTCTCTCATGGCCAGTTAATTTTGCCCCAGTGTAGCCGTTGTGTAGAGAATGAAGTGTATTAACAGGGTGGTATTAAAGGGCATTCTTAAATAACTAGAATGAGTTTCTGGCCTTTTCTTGGGGCCAAAAGGAAGTAGCTGTACACAGATCTTTCAGTAAGGCGCAGCATCTGCTGGAGCTCTGGCGGGTGTTCTGTTGTAAATTACTGGCTAAAAGTCATGCGGCTCTCTTTAACGGGGAGATGTTCCACTTCTTATATTACTCCTTGAAGGGTGCTGCACAAGGGCAGCCATCAACGTCAAATCTTATTTAAAGTGGTCATGTATTAATAAAATAAAGGTAAAGCTAATTAAAGTTTACATGTTCTCCAGTGCAGAATTAAGGTTGATACTAAAATGTCTTTTATGTTTCTATTTCAGTGCTACAAGGGGGCAAATATTGAAACTCATTCACAACATATGGAAGACTGATGGATTAAAGGGTTTCTATCGAGGACTCACCGCAACTTATGTTGGCGTTACAGAGACTGTTATACACTTTGTGATTTATGAACATATTAAAGCTGAAGTAAAGAGACATAACTTTAAAGTGCGAGGCACCAGTGAGAAGAATGTTGTTGACTTTGTGCAATTTATGATGGCTGCTGCAACTTCAAAGTGCATAGCATCTGTTGCAGCATATCCACATGAAGTAATCAGAACTCGACTACGACAGAAAGAACTTGATGGAAAGAGAAGATATCATTCATTCTTTCAGGCCTTTAGGAAAATATTCCACGAGGAAGGTAGAGTTGGACTTTATGGAGGATTGGGAACTCACCTTCTTCGACAAGTTCCAAACACTGCAATCATGTTTTTCACCTATGAAGCTGTGGTACATTTTTTCTGCAAGGAAGATCTGCCTTGAGTTGAGCTGAATGTCACAGACTAACAGAAGATTTTATTATTGTATTGTTCTGGAAAAATTATATTAACTTAGTCATAATTTTACGTGCAATATTAAGATATTGTGGGGAGTAAGCGAGATGAAGGAAGCGAGGGACAAACTGTTTACAATAGATAATTATCAAGTCTTGTTGCTTCGAAAATGTTGATATTGTACAAAGTATGTCATTGGTCATTGTCAGAGACTATATGGTTACTTGCATGATTGACTAAATTGGACTTCATGGATTTAGTTGCTTATATAAGCAGCCCACCTGTTGAATTTGACAAATAGATTGAATTCACAGTTCAGTGTTTTCATACAATGATGTAAATAGCAATTTTTATATATTTGTACATAAGATATCTGAAGATGTTGTTGATACATAAGAAGATAATTTTATATTTTAAAAGTTTTATTTAATTACGATATATTGTTGACAAGATAAACTAAAAAACATTACATTTAATAAACAATTAACTAAACAAACAAGTTGGAGTTTATGAATGAAATATTTGAAATATCTCTACTAGAAATGAACCATGCAAGATTCATCATTCTACATCCAAGTAATTTAAATGTATAACTGCTTCTGCTAACGATGCAGACTTGACATTTCAAAGCTGGCTTTAGTTGCAGTAAGGACAATAGCTTTTGTTGCCAGTGACCTTTTGAAATTGCCAGTCTTGGTTGTCGGATTTTAGTCTGGAAAGGTGCAGTGTTGTGAAAGGTTAAAAAAATGTGCCATTAAAAGATGTGGTTACTGTTCATTGTGGTTTGAAAGATAAATGGACATTGTGTTGTTCCAGAAAATATCCATATCCCTCCCATGGAATCCACCCACCCCTCAAGAAATTCCAGTTATGCCTTATACTTTCCTTTAACAATTTTGGCTTTTGAGATTCCCCTGTCCCTTCAGAATTTCCAATGATCTTCTATGGGGTGGGGTATGAATATTTCTGGAACTTGATGTAGTCACTTTGAGGCAATACAGCAGCTGAAACGCCTTGGTGACTCCATTGTGAGACATGAGTAAACAACATTCATCTACCATTAAAAATGTGGTCAAGCCCCCCTCCACCCCCCTGAAAGTAAGCCCACCAATTTCAGATGCAAACTCGTTAAGGCAATAGGCCCCTCCCTGTTGTAGTCCTCCTCGTCTCCTCGTCTTTTATTAACAATATATTATTGCTATATTAGAGCACTGAAGCTGTTACAAGTGTCTTTGGCTGCGGATGGCTTGGATGGACTGCAACTTGAAAAATTATGGCCAAACTTTTCAAGTTGTTTCCAAGCGTCTCAAAAAAAAAATCAGTATTTATAGCCTTAGTTTGATTTCTTTCTGCAAATAAAGGTCACATCTTCCTTTGGATGTTCAAAGGTAATGCTTTACATGGGTTAGCTGCCAACCACTCATTTCAGAACAGTTTAGACAAAAAATCTGCCAAATCCCCATGACGTAGCTCCTTTCAGCCCATCTGAAAGGGGCCTTAAACCCCAGGGCTAAATTTTGGAAATTTAACGTTATGCAAGTGGCTGCCATGTGTTGATAAACTTACAGGATTTTGTAGCATCCCGACCTGAAAGTCAAGGCCATGGGGTTGATTAAGATGCTGTGATTGGCTCAAGGAAATAATGTCAGTGAATGGGTCAGTCTAGACTACAGGTACCCGAGTTAATTTAACTCCCTTTATTTTCAGGGTTAGTCAAGTGGGCAAGCACATCACTTCACACGAAAAGAAGCAAGGTCTCCCCATATAAAGTGATTTTCTACATATTCACCTGCTGGAATGACCCTGATAAAAAGTAAGGGGCTCTTTTGGTGTACAAGGAGTCAGATTTCTCATTATTTTGCCTTGATTAGATCCACGGGAAATGGTTGAAAATCATCCTGAACTTGGAAAATGTCCTGTCTAGTTATGACAGAAATATGGGACTGAGTGTATGTTCCTGGGCCATGTCTATTGCTGGTGACCCCAACAAATATTAGGTAAACAGAAGCACAAATGAGGGTCAAGTGTCTGAACCAGGAAGATAAAACAAGGGCTACCCTAACAAATTAAGTGCACCTCAAAACATCACATTAACTATGTGAGCCAAGGCTGCCCATCCCTGAAAAACCTAATATATTATGAATTCATTCATCACAAATCTTTAAATAAACTTTATTTGGACCAACTTTATTTATCAAACATGTAACATGTTTCCAACTAGTACACCAAGAAAAAAACTTTGATGAAGAAACGTTTGTTAATGTATTTTAGCCAGAGAAAAGAAACTTTGTTTGGCATTCCATTTCTGGTCATTTACACAGCAACCAGAGTGCAAAACAATGTCAGTTTACTTTGGCTAATGTACATGTATTTTGAATTAGAATAAGCTTAATTTATTTTCCCTGACATTATACAAAGAAGTGTTGTCTGACTTTTTCTCTAAATCATACTAGCTTGTTTAAAGCTCTTAAAAACATCTTTGTCCAGTATGTGATCTGCTTCATGTAGCAAACACTGATCTGTCCTCAGCTTCCACGATAGGTTGAGTAAGAGAATGGACCAAGTAAAAGAGGTACATGGTAGTGTTGAGATGGGTCACTGATGAGAAACACAATCTGAAAAGAAACAACAGAAAAACAGGTGCTGGGTGGTCATTATCTAATACACAACTTACAAAAGTACTGTAAACACCTGTAGATAAGCCACACCCTGACTTCAGCAAATACTCAAATTTTGGAAAAAAGGTTTTTGAAAGAAATCAAAAGAGATCCAAAGTCAAGTCTTTAGAAGAACCAGGCATTAGATCGGACATGTTGGGACTACGGTGAGAATGATAAGTTTCCTTTACAGAGCTAGTAGCCTAGGGGATAAAATTTTTCTAGCACTTTCATTTAGAATTAAGCTACCATTCTATCTTGCTATATGTGCAAGTCTAATTCATAGGATCTGTATATATTTATTTATGTGGTTAAGTGCCAACAAGTGTCGGACTGCTCTCAACCAAAGTCAGATCATGCCATTGAAAAAGTCATATCGCTCTCAAACTAAAGTGACTTTGCTCCATGTTGAGTTAAGTGTAAGTGAAATATGACTGAGTCCGCTCCTAAACAACCTAGAATATTTCTCGTTCTTTAAGCGCGAGAAAAGGGTGGCTTGGTTGGGAGTGATCCAACTGGGAGCGATCTGACCATGGAGTGAAGTGACCGCAATTTGTGCCAGACTGTGATTATTGGGTACTCAGTCAAATCCTCAAATAATTCAATGACAATGATAACAAAAGGGGAGGGGAGGAATGAAAAGTTTTTTGCCCTTCTGGTGTCCATTAACAAGGCAATTATATATATCATGGTCAATTTACTGACTTATATGAATGCATGTCCATAACTGTTTACATTAACCTACCTCTACATAAGGATAGAAAAATGAAGAAACCCCAGTGTCCTTGAAATATGCCTCTGTCTCAAATCTGATCATATATTTACCAGGTATAAACTGTTCCTGAGTCAGCAAGTTAGGAACTCTACCGTCAGCATTAGTTACTCTAAAGAAATAATCAAACGCACCAAACACAATATAAATCATAGCCACGTTTTGTTTTTAAAGTTATACTCAGAACATGTTTCAATATTTAAAGTTAGTTCTTATTTCACAACAGAGTAACTCAGAGCAAAAGTGCCAGTAACTTCACCTACTGAGCAAAGCTCAGCTTTCTTACTGGCTGCCATGATTAATAGAGTTTAATGATAAGTGAAAATAAAATTTGAATGATCAACAAAAAATGCAAGGAACTTAATTGGTGATTTGGGTAGGCTGGACTTTATGGTTTAATTCATTTGTTCTCAGATAAAAGATTCATTTGTTTTTTGAACTGGAAAATGGGTAATTGTGAAGAACAGCTCCCCCTTAACTGACTGTCGATCGTCTGTCGGTCGACTGTTGGCAGGTGATATATTTATAACAAATTAAACTTCATATAAAAGAAAATCTTGGTGAGCAGTCAATTTTTTTGTATCAGTAAGTATATGTATTACGATGAAATACAATGTTTATCTGGTCTTTAATATTTGCTTTCTGTGTCTGGTCAACTCCAGCTTTTTCTGTTCTATTTTACAGTTAAATCTCTGTTTTGGGACACTGTCAGTAGTCTGTCGGTAACCTGTCAGTGGCTTGTTGGTAGCCTGTCGGCCAACAGACGACTGACAATCGGTTAAGGGGAGCTCCTCTTCACAATTACCGGAAAATGTCTTGAGATAACATAACTCACCCTGATGCAATGTGTTTCCACATTCTACTGTCTGGTCGTATTTCTTCAAAATACAGCTGTATCTGTAGGTTCCTCGCTGGTGAACCTCTGGCTGTGTCCAGCACATGAGTAGTGAGTGGGCTTCCAGTCATTGGACTTCTGTCAGCAGTGCGGTGCTGTTGATCGATAATAGAGATAAACAGTTCAAAATTACAGACACAACAGTGGGCTGACCACTAAGATGCTAACCAAAATAAAAACAAAGTTTGGAAGAATGCCAATTTTGCATTAAGGTAGCTCTTCTTGACTCCTAAAATGGTGCTAAAAATTGAGCTAAAATGGTGCTAAAAATTGAGCTCTGCCAATTCAAAACAAAGAGTCATCAAATATCTAAAAATTTCGACCCAAAATTGGCCAAAATAAATTAGTGTAGAAACACCTATTACAAGCATTTTCCTTTGTATCTGGAAGAATTGATGACCTGTAGCAGAGACTGGGAGATTCAGTCTGTATTCAGGAGACTCACAGATAATTTGGGAGGGTTAGCATAGATGTAACAACTTCCTGTTATTGCAAAAAGCAGTCTGATTTTAAGCATCGATTGAGAGATGCATGAAAGCATTAAGCTGCAGTATTTTTTTCAAGTAACATGATATGAAAAAAAGGTGTACTTTAGACTAAAGGTTTTGCTTTACACAAAATTAATGACCATGACATACTACTACTGATGGAGATATTACTTCCCTAACCTCACCTTTAACCTTTGTTTTATTCATGACCACTAAATAAGGTATTAAAATTTAGGTGCTAGAGATTGTATGTTCATCTAATCATGTAACATAAAAAAAAGACATCACACACCCACACAAAAAACAACAACAACAATATTATTAGAACTTTTAATAATACCATGTACCATATGTGTTGTTTTCTTTCTTGATGGCAGAGAGGGGAGGGGGGATGAGGGGGGGGGGGGGGGGGTTGGGTGACGAGAAGTAGAAGTTGTAACAGTAATCATTTTACATATTTTGGACTCATGATCCAAAGCTCAACAGTTTAAGAATCCAGACATTGTCATCGTGTGGTACAATATGAATAATAATATTATTACTGCTTACAAAACTTGACATGTTTGCTGGTAGTAACCTGTTATGGACTGTATAGGATTAGGACTTTCCCTTTGAATGGGATACTAGTTGCTTGCTCATGCCACAAAAACTGGAGTGAAGTGCTGGCCCATATAACTGAGACACAGGGCTTGTTAGTCACTTACCATTGTGTGCGATGATGATGATGATGACGAGGAGGAGGCCATAGCTGGTGCCGTTTGACAATAAACAACTCTTGAATTTGCAAGCCCTGTGTGGTTATTTCCAGCATGGGCTAGCGAGGTTTGAGAGAAACTGAAACTACTTGCAGTGGTTTTAAAAGATGGCTGGAAAGAGTTGCGCAGATTATGTGAGGAAGCTGCTTGAAGCTGACTCAATCTGTAAGCTACAAAGGGAGTGTGTATTCCTTTGTGGCCAGAGAAGTATGGAAGACCAGGTACAGGTTCAGTTGGACTTGATGCAGGGCTTGTATCAGTTTGCTTTTCACTAGCATCATGGTTATTACCATTAGAAGATGAAATTCTGTCACTGCTGAACCGACTTGAGCTTGACAATTGTGACTGAGAATGGTTTGGAGAAATAATGACCTTTGTGAGGTGACGCTGTTCTCTGCTTTGCACTGCATTAAAAGGTGGTGAACTTACAGGGGTTTCACTGCATCTTGATGAAAGTGTTTTCTCTGGGCTGGATATATACTGTCCAGTGACAGACACCATGGTTGGACGCTCATCACATGGTTCTCTGGGGAGGATATGTTGAAATCTCGAGGCAGTGGGTAGAGATACCAGAGTAGTAATGAGAGGATAATCGTCCACAAGGCTGTCAAGAATTGACACATAAGTACCTCTGATGCAGTTATTTGTGTAAATCCTGGACAGCCGTGCAAGCTTGGACATATTCGTCATCATCTCACCCAGTGAATTGTGGCCAACTGCAGCATTTTCATACCAAACAGGATCATCTTCGCAAGCGTGATGCTTGAAGGAAGCTTTGGGTCTCTGCCAGAGGTACAGGTTCATTGGGTTGAGCTTTGAAAGGTACTTGAGAAATGATGCCACTGGGCATCTAGGATTTCCTAAGGACGGGTGTGGTAAAAGAAAATTATACAAATGCCCGTCACTGCATACTACATTTAGCCTATACAACTTTGGTAAATATAATTTTCCTGATTAGAAGTACCTTACTGTAGTGTTTTGCATCAGATTATAATACTGTTAAAATACATTTGTTGATGCAGCTTGAAGATTCTTAGTGTAGGAACAAAATTTTATCCAAATATTACTAGCACATCTCTTTCACGTCTCTTGAAGAAAGTAAATCACTCTCCAATAACAAGCCCCAAGAGAAAGACTTTTCATCACTTGACAAGTTTATAACTTTAATATTCGGCCTTACCCGGCTCACGAGAAAAATCCAATTCCTACACAAAGGTGTTCGCATAGAGTGCCCCTCAAATCAGATATTGCTTTGAACAAGATTTGTTTTTATAACGAGGAAATACGGTAAGTTCTTCCCGGCCAAGAACACTGCAAAGAAACGAGACCATTTCGTAATAACCGGGTTATAGAATGCGGAACAGTTCTCTCGACCTTTACCGTAAAAGCTTTTCTAAAAATAAGCTAAAGTTCTGCCATGGCCGATTCTTTCTTTTTTGGAATCTTTTTTTAAGCCTACGTCGCTATTAAAACTAGCGAACTAGATGTTTTACGCAGTTTGCATTCGCGCGCTTTCCTGTATAAAACACTGTATGAAAGAGCTCTTACCTGGCTTCTCATTCATCCGAGGACATTTCCCGTCAGTAAAAACGTTTTCACAGTGTGCGGGATTCGGATAAACGTACTTCAAGCCAGTACTTGCATGATAGCCGACAAGAAACGTATCCCGAGTTTGCTCTCTCACGTTACTTCGGTTCCGTTTTCCCGGCAAATACATGAGCAAGTCAAAGAAAACTTTTCTTTGGAGACCATCGGCGCTGAATGGCGACAGAACGTCACTCAGATAGAGCTTCTTCAAATCATCTGGGCCGATGTCGGAACGGTTAACTTCGCCTTTTCCTTGCTTTTTCAGCTTTTCCACCTGAGCTTTGAAAATTTTGTTTGATTCGGTGAATTCGGGGTCGTTTTTGATGTCTACATTCCTCTGTTGGGACTGTAAGTACCGCAGAATACCAAACCGTATGCTTCCAAGGGCAGAGGATTTGTAGTAATCTCCATTCTTTTTGCGGGCTTCGACGTAAAATTTCCGCAAGAGATCGTTCAACGCTGGTTTTTCCATGTTCTCAAATTGAACGTCCATGCTTTTCTCTTCCATGTAGTCGCGGAGAATTTTCACGGCATTTTTAGTGGACCTCCATGTGTTTTCACTACAAGAGCGATGCTCCAACAACCTTTGAATGTCCTCTTCTGAACTTTCACCAAAGCGTGGAAGCGAGTTTTCGTCTGTTGGACTTCCAAGAGAACTCCCTTCACTGTCGGGGTTATTTTCAGAGTTGTCGAAAGGTTCTACTTTTACCTCGGGAAGTAGAACAACCGAACTTGTTTCTTCGTCCATTATTGCGCCAAGATAGCGGCCGCGTATTCGCGCTCAAAGATTACAACGCGACTTGAAGCCGGGCAATATCTTGTGATGTCACACTCAAAAACGGTATATGTGCCAGGCCCTTTCGAGCGTTATTTGTAGCACAAAAATAGCCATCTACTGAAGCTCTAACGCAATTATCTAACAGGGAAAAAGATACGTACGACTCAAGCAAACCTGAGCCTGTTTTTCATCTTCACTGCGATAAAACGATTGAAGACTTCTTTGCTTTCATTCGCTGTGATATTCTGATACCAACTGGTCCAATATTACTTAATCTCCATGAAATACTTAAAAAGACTTATTTCTGTGGTGCCAAATAGCTGGCATTGAATACTTGCTTTTTTAAGTCGAGTGGAAACTTACACGATATAGATCGCTTTCCGGAGAATATCTTCAAGTCAAGACCCTGCATGATATCAAAATTTGTTAACTTCAAATTAAACCTGGTATCATCAAAAAAGCATGAACATGTTTCTGCAAAGCTTGTCCAGCTGCATGAAGTTGTCAGGCACGATCAAACCATTGTACTTGGCGTTTTTCGTGCGATAATAAAGTAATCTTAAAAATGATAACATCCAGTTTAATATTAAGTACTTTTCTCCATATCTATCATGACTCCACATAATATTACTACACAAGGAATTGTTGTATCATATCTTTGTGTAATTAATCGAAAAGTAGACAACTGACTGTGAATGGAGTATATTGAAATGTATAACAATTAACAATATGCTAGAGCTTTTCCCAAGAGAGGATATTGGTCAACGAAAATCAACGTCAGTTCCACAATTCAGACAATATAATAAACGGTATATTTTTTAACAAAAAAAGTAAAAATAAAACTTCCAATTAAACATTTAACTTCCAACTGTACGAAAATGGAAGGTAATATATGAATAGAAAACAGTATTGAAGTTTCAATATTTTAGTTTCCGCTAAATACCTTGCGCACTTTGGTCAGCTATTGAACAAATACGGCTTTTTAAGGTTTGGGACAAGGGGGGTCAAATAATGCTATTGTCTAAAAGCAATTACGTGCTAATACAATGACGATGTATTTCAGTGATATATTACTTTCCGAGTACAAGAGTACTGATATTGCCTTTTAGAAAAAAAAAAATTGCAGCGACAAGCAAGCTTGAAAGGAAACCGGTTCTGAGCTCTGAACAATGCTCCTTTTGCCTCTGACGATCGAATTAACTATGGTGGCGTGGCTAAAATAACGGTATTATAAATTTCGCAGCATTCAGCGAGGTTTCGAAGTGGTGTGGCTAAAATAACGGTACTATAAATTTCGCAGCATTCAGCGTGGTTTCGTCAGCATGCCCTTGAAATGTATTTAAATGATGCCACACTGACAGCAAAATAGGCGCCTCTCAGCATTACAAATTAAACTAAACGCAATGAAAGCCAATACGAGCATGCCGTTTTCAAATATCATTGCACAACTTGGAAAGGAATTTTCTATTGAGGTAGAATAAATCCTTTCTACTTTTAGCTATATCTCTATCACATATATTTGAATCTGCCTAAAAACGGCGTCCCACAATATTTTTAAGGGAGACAATAGAACTAGACAGAGAGAACTTACTGAAGTGGAAATTATCAGTATTAGTTTATTGAGGGATTTTTTAGTAACAAGGATGTGTGCGTTATGTTTTGGGCATTCAATAAGAAACCGCAAGTTTCCTAAATAATGATATATATATTAAAATATCAGCATTTGGATGGGTGAATGACGCGCTTAATTTTAAAAGCAGAAACAATACCTTTTTTTGTTCAGTGGGATTTTACCACGCCACAGAATCGAAAGTTTGTCTCTTTTTCTTTTTGAACTCTCTGATGCTAAACTGAAATGAGATTGGCAGACGATTGGTAACACTAAGATGCTAAAAATAAACAATTCTTTAAGATGAAGCATGAACTTTGGACTAAGTGAAATCATACGTCCGAACTGGGATTCACCCGAACTGAAATTGCAACACAGTGGCCCCGAGGTCATGAACTCCTTAGCGACAAATACAGTAACTGTGAGGCAACTAACCAGCTTTCAGCAAAAGGAGATTTTTTATTAACAAGTTTATGTTCGGTTTGCAATATCGTATTCTTCAGTTTTTACTCTATAACGGCGAGTGCTGTTGTAGATATTCTTTAACGTAACGCAAACTAATTATCGCTAGGTTGGCTTTGTTTGGACAGAACCAAGTTAGAAAAGTTTGTTTTTTCGCTAATATGCAACAACTTTAAAAAAAAATCAACATCACATACGCACAAGATAATATTCTCACTCTTCTATCAGCCAGTGGTCAATATAAAATAACGAAGAAACAAAAATCGAACCGTTACTCAACGTTCTGCCCTTTTGCTCATTGATACCTGTTCTCGTAAATTTGATTTTGTGCTTACATTTTTGCCAGAGAAAATAACAACTTTTGCGTGGCCCAAACCTGGTGTGTTTGATTACACAACAAGCAGTAAAATGTGACAATATGATATCAACACTATATATATTATTGTGCAGCATTTCATCAGCTAAACTAAATATCTATCAAGTATAAGAGATATTTGGGTTGCAATACGTCAGATCTAATTATGGAACGTTCTAGCTTGCTGCCAAGATTTCTCTTTAGTGGGAATGTGAATAATCATCTGTTTCTTCAGACAAGCTACAATTATCACATTCTTTCTCTTCATTTGCTGTCTTGAATTACAAAAAGAGGTTTTTGCTTTGTACACAATAATCCTTCCAAAGTCTCAAGTCAGGAGCATTTTTCTGCTTCCCTCCCTGTTTTCTCAAAACTGAAAAGTCGCACATGGTTTGATTTGAGAAGAGAAGAGTGTCAAGATTGATGCCTCCAGCATTCAGAAATTACACCAACAGCCAATAAACTACTGAAGTGATGTGACCATGGAAGATGTGGGTGGGTGGGGTGGGGTGGAGTGGGGTGGAGGGTTTTGGGAAATGGGAGGTTGAATAGGGGATTGCATTGTTAGGCTTGCTATTGTACTCCTTTCCATTTATTACTGTCTGTTTGTTTTGTTCATTCTATTGCCATCTTCCATTTCAGTCATGGCCGTCATCGTATTCTCTTATTCAGTTAATCGGCTTCTCAAATTTCATCAGATTAATTTATCCCCAAAATTGTGGGAATTTCCCCAAAATTCCCACCAAACCAGTGGCGGATCCAGGGGAGGGGCCCGGGGGACTGGGCCCCCACCATATTTTTCGGAAATAGCGCACTTTCTTTGAAGTGCTGGAATTATCTTTGCAGAATTCAACATTCATAGTCAAGCAGGCCCCCTCCTTAGCTGAAGGTCTGGATCCCCCACTGCAAACATCTTCTGGACCCCACTGCTACTGTTAGCTATTTTGAAAAGAATGCTCTGACTCTATTCTCAGTGTTTCTCTCTCTACCCTGAAGAGGGTCCCAAAGACTGAGGTTTTAATAGGGCTCATGGGCTCTGACCCAAAAATATAATGATGATCATGATGATAATGATGATGATAATGACGGCAGTGGTGGTAGTGGTAACAACGATGATGAAATGAATTTTTTAACAGGATAAACCCACCAGTACTAATAGAACTGCTATCAGAGGGGTCCCGTAAAAAAAACTTAAAAAGTAAAACTACATAGAAAAATCGCATAAAAATTATGATTAAAAACTACAAACAATTATGTCTCTTGATCTTTTTTCCAAATAAATATTCTGAAAATTCAATTTCTAGCTTCTAACAGTAAGCTGTCCAAGACAAGAGAAATATGACTCTAGGGCTTCATCGCATTGCTTCAGGGATCCAAGGAATGAACAAACAAATATATAAAGCGATAAAGAAGGAAGGATGTTAGATGTTCAGGGATATGGAAGGCTTTCTAAGTCCAGAGCAAAACTCTAAAAGGGTCCTGGACTCCAGAGACCCAACCTTTACTCACCTCTGATTGATATCCCCCCCCCCCCAACCTGTGTGAAAAAACTTCCCATGTTCTCTCTCTCCTTTTCCTTCCTTGTTATAATTGAGGAGAGAGAGGGTTCTTTCTTGAGTAATGAAGAGGAAATATCACTGGAAACAATGTTGCTGTGTGTATCAGCAAACTATTGCAAAAAAATCTGGCAACTGTGTTTAGGACTAAGGAGAGTAACTCAGTACAATTATTTGATATCATCCCATCTTGCTTGGGAGCAGGGGTGTCACTGTGGGGGAGAGGGGGTGGAGTAGATCTTGATGCTGCAGAACCCAGAGATAGCCTGGTACAAGTCACTTGGATTTGCATTATACAGTTACACTATAATGTAAGGCTGGTGCATGGTATACCAAGTCACTGTGCGGGCTGCACCAGTCCTTTTGCAGTAGTGGCAGTGTCTGACATTTTCAGACTGCAGACTAAAGTTTGTATCCTGTTACCTGATTACTATTGAGACCTGAGCTGTAAACAGGCTAACTGAACTGTTTTTCATGCTGACCTGGGAGTGAAAGTCTTGAAGTCTGAAGTCTGCATTTGTCAGACAGCCTTCTGGCGGTAGTTAACACAATGAAAAATGTTACATGGTGAACTTGCCTACAACGCCGCCGTCGCAGGGAAAGTTCATGAGGGCAGTTCTACTGTGCAATTAAATATTTTTTGACATTATATTTGAGCTAGAGTGCAATTTCTGGCGACACCTGTCACACAACACTGTTATGTGTCAAGCAGTTTCACCAACACCATGTAACAAGTTCCAAACATTACATTTCAGACGCATTCTAATGGCTTTCCTAATAGCTCAGTCACGCGCCTGAATTTTGGAATACAGTGGAAGACATGCAAAGTGTAAATATATCCGCTAACCTTTTCAGGGGTTATGTGGTTGCGTATGCTTGATAATCTTGCGTTACACTGCATAAACGTTTTTTCACGGGCATAGAATCACAGTGTCTTGAACAGTTCGACTTCTCAGCTGTGTGAGACAGACTGTGAGACAGCGATCAACAAACCGGTTAGCGGTTTCTCTTAAGAGAGCTGTGTCAGCTAGATTTTAGATCTGCGGTTTCTCCCGCAAATTTAGAAATCAAGATGGCGACCTCGAATGCGGTCAAATCTTGTGCTACCAAATTGACTAAAGCAGAGAAAAAGGCTTTAAGAAAGCAAACGAAACTTATACATGCTCTTCGCAGACATAATGCCGATCTTGCAAGCGTTTCAGAATCGCCAACTCGTCATCTGATGGTTGGAAATGGAGGATTGATGTGCGGTGTTGATAGAAGACAAATCGTCAGCTTGTTTCAGAAGTTTGGAAACATAGAACGGCTTTTAATGTTTCCAGAGCGATCATTTTCCTTTATCAGCTTTGAGAACGTCAGTGAATCTGTAAAAGCAATGGAGACAGTGCATGGACGAGTTTTAGACTGTCCTTCTGAATTTCCCAGACCCGATGTCACCTTTTATCTTTCGTTCCTCACAAGTGTACCTGATGACGTCAGTACTGAGAATCAGGTTAAACCAGCTGGTCTTGTTCTAGTGGAGGACTTTGTGACTGAGGCAGAAGAAGAAGAATTGATCCAGGCGCTAGGATGGGGAAGTGATGGGAATGACAAGGAAATTCAAGGGACAGGTACTGAGATTATTGATGGCCATATTTATACTAGAGAAGGCATTATCTGTCCACACGGATCATGTGACTGGACCGATAATGTGTACTGTAGTATAATGACACTGAGACACAAGACGCACTACCTGTCGAGATGAAGTTTATTTGTAGTTTGTTGTTCAATATGCACTTCAAGAAAAATCTCATCTAGATGGATAATCCTTCAATTGTGCTCGTCTTTATACTAGAGGATGCATTATGCAGTCAGTTGCATTTTCAATCTGGACAGACAATGCATCAAGTATAACAAAATGGCCATTGTGTTATGAAGGACCATTCAAATATGTTCCCAGTACACACTCCCCCCCCCCCCCCCCCACATCTCATGTTGATGAAGTCACACAATATTTATGCCCCAGTAAAAAAAGTTCATATCAAGTGTTGTCATATGAACATTCCCTTCAGAAAAAGTTCTCCCTTCCCATGGGCAGGCATCAAAAGAAACTATAAATGTAGCTTTTTGTCTTCTTTACAGCAAATCAGCAACTTCGTCACAGAAGAGTCAAGCATTTTGGCTATGAGTTTTTGTATGGGACGAACAATGTGGACAAATCAAATCCATTACAAGACGGCATTCCCAGTGTTTGTGATACATTATTGGATCGTATCCAGAAGAATGTGATGTTCAAACCAGATCAGATGACAATTAACGAGTACAAACCTGGTCAAGGTATCATTTGAAGATTGATATTGAAGAAGTTCTGTTTTATAGCAGCTTTTAGTAATCAAAGACTTCAAGGGTTCTCTTTTGGAATAGAGTTGTTGCAAACGAAGGGAAAAAATAAAGGGGGAAAATCTAGGATATTTATTGCCAGAAACAGAAATTTAAAGCTGTAAAATTAAAATACCATGTTGTGTGCAGAAGAGGGGAAAATACAGAGCTACACTGGTATTCATATTCATGACCACTGCAATAATGTTACATTGCCTTACTAAGTGGGCTGTAAAGATGTGTTGGAAACAGGTAGCTGACATAAAAAAGTCAATACATGCTATGCTTTAAAATCTATTTGAAAATCAGTTTTTGTAGCAGACTGTAATTTTATTTTCATTTTTTATCCTGAAGGTATTCCACCTCATGTAGATACTCACTCAGCATTTGAAGATGGTATTGTTTCACTCGGCCTTGGATCACAGGTATCCATTTGATTGACAGAACAAATCTTTTTCTAAAAAACTTAAGTTTAAGATTCGCCTGAGTGCCTAATAGGTACATGTAAGTAGGTAGCCTATATGGCCGGAGCTTATACCCATTGCTGTAGCATTTAAGCAAAATTTGCCAGTTACCAATTTATACACCTGGGTGGAGAGAGGCACTATGAGAGTAAAGTGTCTTGCCCAAGAACACAACACAATGACTCTGGTTGGTACTCAAACCCAGACCGCTTGATCTGGAATAGCAGTGCTCTAATCATCGGGTCACTGTGCCTCCCACACAAGTGGCTAATACTTCATGCCAATCAATTTTAATTAATTTTTGCTTAGGTTACCATGGAGTTCCGTCATCCTGATGGTCGACATGTGTCAGTCGTGTTACCAAGGAGAAGTTTGCTGGTAATGACAGGAGAAAGTCGATATCTCTGGAGTCATGGGTAAGATTTTTTTTGTCATGGGTAACATGTAAATTGCTTCCTGTCCTGTTCAAAATAAAACGGTCACTTTCTATTTTTTTAGAAAAAAAAAATTGTCATTGGCAAACATTTTGTTCCAAAAAGGAGGAAATGACCTTCAGGAAGAAGAGTACTTCATTTCAGAATCACCTTTTCACCTTTGTAAAATTTAGTGATTTCACAAAAAAAATCAACATTGCAAGATAAATTTCTGCGCGCAACTCACGTTTCCATCCTCGTTAATATCGTTAGTCATTTTGTCGAAATCAAACTATTTTGCTAGATTTTCTGTGATAAAGAGCTTTAAAGACATCTTTTAGCGTCTTAGGATCATGTCAATGTCGATTATAATCCTTCATTTTGACTTATACCATTGAATTTAAACAATCATCTGTAATGAATTTGATTTCAGTATAACACCACGGAAATACGATATCATCCATGACACCAAAAGTACATCAAACAAGGGGGCCACTTGTGGTGGACCCTCCGAGGAACCTGAATCAATGATTGCAGAGAGCACCTCTAAAGAAACAGTTGACGAAGGAACTACTCTGTTTGAAAGACAAACAAGAATCTCGTTAACGCTCCGTAAAATTCGTCGCAGTCCTTGTAACTGCGCTTTTCCATCTCAGTGCGACTCGCAAACTGACAATAAAAATTCATCTGAAGTTCCACCGTCATCCGATGTTCCCAAGACATTCGGAGAAGCACAACATCTGGAGAAACTACACGTGCATGAAGTGTACGAGAAGATAGCGCCACATTTCAGCGGGACGCGTCACAGTCCGTGGCCAAAGATTGCGGAGTTTTTACGAGAACAGCCGGTGGGAAGTCTTGTGGCTGATGTCGGCTGCGGGAATGGGAAATATCTCGGGATAAATGATAACATATTCAAGACTGGCTCCGACAGAAGTTTCAACCTGGCGGCCATCTGCAGAGAGCGAGGATTTTCTGTGATTGTGTGCGATATCTTGTCCTTGCCATACAGGTAAAGGGAATGAGTGGATATAAGGTTGATTCCCAAGATCGCCATGTACTTTCGCCTTATTATATTAATATGTTTCCAACAAGATAAGTGATGAGAATACAAAAAGTCGTCAATCAGATTGTCTTGACGTAACTCCAAATTCTCAAAGCCAGCAGTAGAAGAAAGGAGCGCCAGCAGAATTGGCATACACCTAATTGCAATAACGTTGTCGTTGAAAAAAGCAGAATGAACAAGCAGCTATTTCGAAAGGAAAAAGGAAATAGTGTTTCGTTTCCAGTTTGCGTAGGGATAAGAATGACAAGGAACTTCCTAATTTGCCCTTCTCTTGCCCTTTTTCGTCAGCGCAGGCAAACACAACACGCAAAGGCACCGTATCTCATTGGTGGGAATTTTCTTCTTTCTCAAAATATAAGAGCTCACTTTATACTTTTCGCCAATACATCGCTTTAATCGAACTTAAAAGCATTGTAGTCGTCAGATATTTCTATTTGTACTGAATCTCAATAAGTTTTGGTCTTGCTGACGATTATCTTTCCGATATTTGAATAACATGCTTTTACGAGATTGTTTGCCTTTAGTACAACGTGTTGACATTGTGGTTACGAGCGTTCTTCTGATTAGATAGTAGCCCCCACTGTATAAATAGCTCACATCGAATCGAAATGTTTCCTGGATAAAATAAAATAAAACAAAGAAATGTGAAAACATAAATGTTTGTATCACTCCGTTTCTCTGTGCTTTTAGCTAAATTTGCGAAAAATAAAAAACGGCCTCGGGTAAAGGACCCTTGCGTCTGAAACTAAAGTGTATGTCTAGTTTATTGTATTTTCGTTTCTCAGGTCCAACGCCTTTGACGTATGTCTTTGTATCGCAGTTCTTCATCATCTCTCCACGGCAGATCGGCGTCTGGAGGGTCTCAAGGAACTGGTGCGAATTACACGGCCGGGTGGACTGGTGCTGGTGTACGTGTGGGCTCTGGAACAGGAAGCCAAGAAAGTTAAAAAGAAACAATTGAAAGAAGTGGAATTTACCGGAAACAACGACCATGGAACTGTGCGAGACAACGAAAATAACGAGGACGAGTCTTTGGAAGGACGAAAAGAAGCAGAAGCTTTCCAAGGAACTAAAGAACCTTTTACAAACAAACCTGAAAATTCTAGTGATAATAACTCTACAAAACTTCTGGTAAATGCTAGTCGGGAGTCCTTTGAGCAACAAGACTTGTTTGTACCGTGGAAATACAGCGGACCAGGAAAACAGAGAAAAGAAACTGAAGGATCAAGGGAAGGCACAGAAGGTCACGTGTATCATAGGTATTATCACGTGTTTCAAGATGGCGAGCTCCAAGAACTTTGTAGCCGCCTTAGTCACGTGACAGTCGAGAAGCATTACTACGACAAAGGGAACTGGTGCGTAGTACTCAGGAAAAATGAGTAATGGTGAGAGATTGGGTCGGAATGAATATTCGCGCAATCGCTTTTTCCAAGAAGTGGGAAAGGATAGAATCAATAATCGCACTGTATTCGTTAAATAAACCATTTTAAAATGATCTCTTGCACTGTTTACTTGTTAAGGTTGCCCGCGGTATTGGCTTCGCTTTTGAACGTGCCATTCCCAAGCGGCAAAAAATCGTTTGGCAATATGTTAAATATGCGTACTCAAGTCTTGCATATGAATTTCATGTAATGTGCTGGGCTGCAACCACGTGACAAGGCGGCCATGTTG
Organism: Meandrina meandrites; assembly: GCA_963693305.1. Taxonomy (NCBI): domain Eukaryota; kingdom Metazoa; phylum Cnidaria; class Anthozoa; order Scleractinia; family Meandrinidae; genus Meandrina; species Meandrina meandrites. Next base: position 2,629,759 of record OY855910.1, on the reverse strand, counting down.
GTGCACAAAGCAATAAAATTTTTTGTCGGCCTCTTCTTCCAGCCGAGTCAAACGCTTTGTTCTTGTCCACCAGCATGGCTGCCGTGACGTCAGCTGCAAACCAGGAATTTGAAATAAACAGCGCTCGTCCAACCACAGAATAATTAAATACGTTATGCAGGTTTGCCAAGTGACGACAACTTAGAAAGCATAAGTACCTGACTTTCCGTCCGAAATTCTTCAAATTGTACCTTTGAAACATCGTGTTCTAGCTCTAGCTTGAGAATAATGCAAAACAAATCAAGAAATTTTTTGCAAGTTGATATTATTATCATTTGTTTGATTTTCTCAATATTTCGGTGTAAAATAGTCCATCTTTATTGATTGTAAGGTTTCATGTAAAAATATGCGATCTTTTAAACTTTTACACACAAGCTGTAAGTGACATCAGCCTTAAAAAGGGTGGGTATTTATTGGGTATAACAAGATGAATAAACACCTTAGTAGAGAGCGTAACGAGGAAGATGAAGGTTCGCGCGCACAACAGTACCCAACGCCAAAATGAACGGCTTAAACTTGAGACTACTTAACTTGCACAATTATTTCAGTTGCGGTAAATGCGCTCTGCTCAATCTAAATATTTCAGGAAGAATTTTGTGCATTGAATAACGAGTCACCGTTCGGTGAGAAAAGCACGCACTTCGCGGAACGATATTTGTGTTGAAATCTTTCGCAAAGATCACAAAAGAGGGTCGCTGACTTGTAACAAATCTTGGCAGGGATTTAAATGAAACATGTTAACATGGATTGTGGAGTATGGTCTCACTTCGGATGTTCGGGACCGTAAAGACAATTTTAGCATTGAAGGAAAAAAAGTCCCTTCACTGTCTGTTTTAAAATGGCAGCTTTCAGGGGTCAAACATTCTTGAGCCAAGCCCAGAATGGTCTTCTTTAGGCCGCTCCCCGCCCCGGGCTCCGGGTCCTAGTGGCAAACAGTTTCAGGGCTCCCGCTCTGCAAGCATCAAGCATCAAGCCAGTCAGATATTGTATCTGTAGTCTAGTAATTAACCCTTTAAGTCCCAAGAGTGACCAACATCAAATTTCTCCTCACAAAATCAATACTTCCTCAAGAGAAAAGGTTATGAGAATTAATGAAATGATCACTTAAGGGAAATTGCTTTGATCTTTTAACAAATTCTCCCAAGTTAAACAATAAGAAATGTATTGAGATGAGTCAGGAGAATTTGTATGTTGATATTTGGGGCTTAAAGGGTTAAGGATGCGAGCCGGGAAACTAAATGAACCGGTAGGTTTTCTAGTTAGCTCCCCGGTACAATTTAAGTTATGAATAGGAAGCAGGTAATTTATAAGAAACAATCGAAAACACAACAATGAATAAAGGACTCACGAATTTACAAACTCGGCTTTGTGGAAAATTAGTTCAGTTTTTGTTCTGACAGGAGGTAACGTTTTATTTGCTTCGGAAATGCAAACAAAGAAGATGGAAGGTCTTTCCAAATATCAATGCCATGAAAGAAACTGATCGTTTCCTGCATTAGTTTTAACATAATACTTGTAAAAATTCTGTTTGGAAGTTCGCGATATAAAATCGAAAAATAAATACTACACAGCAAGGATACCTAACTATAAACAGCTCTGACTTGTTTTTAATGCAAGCATCGAAATTGCGATATGTACAAGAAACATTTCGACTGCGCTAGAAATTTAATAACGTGCCACATCTCCATAGTTAATAGAGTTCGCACTTTTCGTCAGATGTTGCTTAGCAACATGACGAAATTTTATGACGTCAAACCGACGTAAGAATGTTGGGAGCATACGCGGTATTTCTAGACATGTTCCAAGTCGCTCGTTTGATGCGCAGGAGACCGCTAGATACGGATACAGAGGGCGCGCGCAGGCTTGAAAAACAAAATGGCGGCGGATCCGAGCCATCCCTCGATTTTTTCTCTACATGTGCACACGGGCCAAATTCCACGCGGATTCTCGCGCGCGATTTCAAAGCGATTTCACTCAAGTAACTCTACTGACCCAAAGTAAAAAACGAGTGACTAGGGGCAAGTCTAGGTATTTCTTGAATGGAGAACAAATCCACTAAAAACCCATAGTCCCGGACTACCAACTGATGTTCTTGGAACTATTTTGGTCGTAACTCATATCTCGTCTCCCAATAAGTCTTCCGTTGTATTATTTGTCACATCATTGCTTTCTCCTCCACCAGGCGAAAAGTTCACTTGTTCCTCATCCTCTTCAATGTCTTCTTCTTCTTCGTCATCTCCATCGCCAAACGGAAAATCATCCTCCTCATCGCTCTCGCTTTCACTATGTTCAAGATCTTGAAGTAAAATGCTCTCGAACGGAGTAACGTCCTGTGAATCTTGCTCGCTTTCGAGCTGTTGTTGTGACCCGAGGCTCTCCTGTTTTGTGTAGCTTTGTGACGTGCTTTCATCATCGTCATAGCCCTCGATGTCGACGTCTTCTTCCTCGTCAAAGTCGGCGTCCATTCGAGAAGCTGAAAACAAAACAGTTAAAGCAGAATAAGCACTGAAAGTTACTACTGGAGAGTGAGGTGTAACTCCGTAACTCCAGGGCTTCCTGTTTGCTAAGCTTCAACGTTTGACAAAAGTGCTGACACTACTTCACGTTTTGGCCTCTTCCCTGCTATCTGGCAACCACCTCCCCCCACATCAATGTTGCAGTTTGTTTCTAGACGTTTTTCGCTGCAATCTTACAACATTGGATGGGGGAGGGGGCGGGGTATTTTGTGGCAATGAATAGCAATCTAAAAACAATGTAAATAAAAACTTCTCTGCGACGTGAATTGCAATAAACTATTTGCATTTGTAATGCAAATGTACTATCTCTCTGCATTGTAAGTTGATCGGAATATTCTATATTTTTGAAACCCATTTCTGATCTAACTTTCCCGCTCGCAGTCTGTCCCTGTTTTTGACACCTCAACCCATCGATTACAAGACTTCCTCTCAACAACACTGATGTAACATAAGATTCAAAGTCTACACGGTTATATTATAGATCTATTGTTTTGTTCCCATTCCAGCTTAGCTTGACTAACAGGGCCCCTGTATGCGTTCCTGTTTGGGTTCTGGCGGGTGAGGGACACTTCAGAGCGAACAAACACCACGATATCTTACATTGGTCCTGTGCCGAGACAGGTGTGCTAAGATTGGCCCGGAAGTCCCTGTAATCCTCGCTAGTAGTGTCCAGTTCCGCCGCGTCCAACACGTCCATCATGCTGTCCTCCTCTTTCATCGAGCCTTCTGGGAAGTCGTCCATGCTGTTCTCCGCTGACCACTCCGGTCCTGCTACCGAAGGCGGCTGACTGGCGGCATATGATGATGTGTCGTCTCCTGGAGTGAGTAAAATCTCATTCTCCAACTTGGATAATTGCTCGTCGTTCTGTAAACAGAGCGGTAAGAATGGAAATGAGATTTGAACAAAACAGAGAAAAAATTGTCATTGTTACTTTAATAGAAGCCTTGATTTGGAAAGATGTAGCCCTTAGTTATCAAACAAACAATTATAGTAGACAACGTGGAAATCCAAGGAAAATCAACCGATATTATGCTGGTAAAGATACTTTATTTTTCTTTTTTGACGGGACCCGGGTCCCCATAGACTGATCAACTATTTGTATGAGTTCGGTTCATACTGGTTCTTGTCAACACGATGTAGTACAACAAGCTGTACTGGCAAATAGCTTTGCTTACTTCCTTCAGGGCGTCTTCGCAAAACTGGACCAGTTTCTCGGCCATCTTGGAAAAATCGTGTAATTCGCCTACAAAAAAGAAATGAAAGTTTTAGTAATTTAAGCCCAAGCGCTGTCCAGTTATTAAGACAAAGATTCTCCTTACAGGTTCTATATATTTTCATGGCAACAGTTAAGAGATTTTGACTTTAGATCAGTATGAAGACAATTTGCTCCCTTTCGGACCACTTACTGCGCGAAGGGAAATGAAATTCTACTTTGAACGTGTTTAGGGCGTTTCTACAACACTACGACGATAAACTCAGACTGTTCACCCCTCCATCTTAACCTTTTCATCTGTTATCAATCTACAAGTTGGATTTTCCCCTGCAGAACAAATTCAAGGTAGATTGAAGTATTTGATCATCTCAGCTTAGAACCAAAATCTCCCAACACTATTTATAGAAAATGTATGTAAAGCAGTAAGAAGATTTTCTATGTCTATCATGGGATTGTAAGAGCAACCGTACCATTATAGATCACACTGTTTCTGTGCATCATTTTCACGTGCTCCATGAATTCTTCTCTGTTTTGATAAGCGTGTCCTTGCACTTGCTGTGAAGTAAGAGAGAGACGGGTTATAACTTCAACATGTCAATAGAAACACTGAGAGCAGGCTCGGGGGGGGGGGGGGGGGGGGGGGGGGCAAGGGAACTCCCCATAGGAGTTCTTGGTATATAAAAGGGAAGGGATTTCACTAGCTGGAGTATTCAAAAGGGTAGGAGAAACTAGCATTTATATATTTAGACGGATTCCGCTGAAAGTTCAAGTAATAACTGCAAGAATTACAGTCAAACCGGATGTTCTTTTGATGGGAACTCTGCAATGTTGTGGCGCAATGTTCCAATATTGATTGGGAGTTTGCTTGAGACAACTTGCAACTTTCAATTCAAATTTGCTCGAGCAAGTTGCCAAGTTCCGGTTTTTGATATTCCTGTATTGAAGGTAATAATCCCACCTTTGTTTCAAAGAAGTAGGAAATAATTGCCCTATGGTCAACTATTTATCAACAGATGACAAGAAATTAGCGACAGGTTTAGTTAAATCGCCAAACTGGGCAAGTTTGCTTGACGCAACTTGCAACTTTCAATTCAAATTTGCTCTAGCAAGTTCCGGTTTCCCAGTTTGGCAATCTGAACTAAACCTGTGGAATTGTTACTTTCTATACGGGGAAAATGAAAACTAACTTTGCAACTTGCCCAAGCAAATTTGAATTGAAAGTTGCAAGTTGCGTAGAGCAAACTCCCAATCAATATTGGAACATTGCACCACAACATTGCAGAGTTCCCATCAAAAGAACATCCAGTTTGACTGTGATTACCCAAATTCCACTCACAGCACGGTAACATTTTGTATACTATTTGAGACATCTCACTGTAATTCAGTTCTATAAGTGACCCCGTGGTTAAATTCTAAAGCATTCTAGAGAAAGTTAATGCCTCGTAGAAATGCTTAAAACGCGGGGTTATTTTGTTGTGAACTGAAGTGAAACGTCCGTTTTGACTAATGATGGAGAACTTCAAATTAATTTCTCTCTCTTTTTAACTGTATTCAAACTGTTATCTTGCTATGAGTTCCTTTTGGTATTTTCATATTTGCCTTTACTGCTCGAATGTTCAACGGAAATTGTCAGAATATCTCCAACAGACCCACCGAACACGATCGATTCATTTAAGTATTTTAAGCGGTAATTCAAGTGAAAAATGAAGACTGAAAGAGATGCAGTCTCCGTTCTGTGGGTACGTGAAAGGGGTACCTTTTCTGTCCAAATAGTATATGAAAGGGTGAGGGTTGAGTACATTCGGGTTGGGCATCCCATATAAAAATTAGCTATAATAAAGCTAGTCGCATGCGGAAGTAAACCCAAGAACTGGCCTATTTGTGCAAGACGGAGTAGGGGAGACAAGGGCGTACCTGTCTGATGGTCAGAAGGTCGATTGGAGTCTTCACTACATCGTAATAATCTGGCACCTGCTTGGACGACACGGGTTTTTGGAAAGGCCAACTCTGAAATGACAGAAAACAACAAATACGGACGCAGTAAATCAAGAAATGTACAGGGCCGTAGGCAGGGGGGGGGGGGGGGGGGGGAGGAGGTGTGCGATGGGTGTGTCTGTACTTCCTCACGCGCCGCAAAGAACCGCTTAATCTGAGAGGGAGGGTTAAAATGACTCCCAAAGTGCAGGAAAGGTGGACTTCAACACCGGATCCCCCCTAGACGCTCATGCTTTCAGCACTCGCACCCATCCAAGCAAAATCCTGCCTACGGCTCTGAATTTGCACATCATCATATTGCATTAATCTGTACGAAGTGTAACGCCAACTTGAAAATGAATTGTTCTCAATCTGTAATAGCCGCTGAGAAAGTTGTTACCCTTTTTGGGACGGTGTACTTCAAGTGAACCTCACAAACAGTATCAAGAGGGTCTCAGTGGGATGGTGTAGATTTTGTGGTAGATTTTGCTTTTTTCATATAACATTAAATCAACTTACCTCTGGCAATGCTTTCACTTGTACAACGAGATTTTCCAGGATGAAAGAAAATGCGATCTGTCGATTACAACAACGTATAATCTTAGGTGCGCATGAAGAGAGCAACTATAAATCTTGAAAAACAATACTTTGAACTGCAATCTCTTTCACGGGTATGGAGAATTTCACATTTGATAACAGTTACCTGTGGATCGTCACTAAGCATTGGGTTAATCTCTTTCTCCAGCTGAATGATTTCGTCTTCTTTCTAAAGAGTAAGAATTATGCAGTTAGAACATTTTAGATTCAAAACCCTGGATTGGAACAAAACAATGCTTGTTATATTTTTCACAGGTTATATCTAAAATCAACATTCTGACCTCGTTCAAAGACTTGTTGCACACGTCCAACATTTGCTGAGCTGAAGCGGTGTAGGTATGATTAGCACCTTACAAGAGAAACATCGATAAAAAAAAAAAATTAGCGATCACAAAAGTAGTTTAAAACTATACTTGCCATAAAGGAGATACAAGTTGCCAAGGGAATTTCGATCGACTAGACCTACAGTTACAGTGAAATGTGTCGACAAAGTTGTCAACTGGAATTTTAACTTCATTTTGACATCATTTTAACGCTTGACCAATCAGAAAAAAGGAGTTGGTCAACTGAAGGTGGGCGGAGATGTCAAAGAAGCCAGCCAGCACGTGCTGAATATAACTATAAATGCAGTTGGCTCTCTGATCGGTTGAAGTGAATAAAAATACCAACAGAATGATATCGGTAAGTTGTCAAAACTTTAACCAGAGGCTTTAAGCGAAAAGGCTCGATATGTTAAACTGTAAAATTCCAAACTGACTCACCGTTGTACAGAACACTGTTGGACACGATCAAGGTGGCGTTCTCAAGAAACTCCTCTCTTGACAGATATTTACACTTTCGAAGGTTCTAATAAAAACAGTAAACAAAATACGACCATGATTATTAAGAATGGGAGACGAATTAGTAAGCAAAATAAGAGTTCTCACACCTCTCGCATTGTTTGTAGATCCATGGGAATTTTAACAATCTTGTAGTAATCAGGAACGGTTTTTGCTGAGACAGGATGGTGGAATGGCCACGTCTGCAAACGAAACACAAAAACAGTTACAAACGCCTCTGGGCTGATTTTCACATGCCACCTCACGTGAAAAATGTACAAGCACGTACCTTAAGTTATACAAAACTATTTGTACTTGTAATAGTGGAAAATAAGAATTAATGGGGTTTTGATTGCGGAGCTCTCTAACTAGTTCATAAAACAAGTGAAACGTGCTCCGACCTTTTAAACGGAACAAACGCGTTGTCTTTTCTGTCAAAGGAACAAAACCAAAGCCTAAGAGCGATTTGGCTGACGTGACTTTCCCGCGCATAGCACAGGTAACGCGTTTTGCGGTGCTAGACACTGGTTACATGTTTTCCCGCGCTTAACACGAAACCAATTGTAGAAATGCACGCATTTTAGGTATCCTACTGATGAACGGTTACAACAATTAGATATTTACAGGAGCTACTATTGTGTTCGTGGTCTGTCCCCTTAGAATTAACATTAGTTCTAAATGATTTTATTGCCTTTTTCTGTGGTAGTGATCGGCTGCATGATAATAATTTCAGTCTTTCAGCAGTCGCGAGAAAAAGGATCGATTCTGTACAAAGAACAGTTTAGAAGCACCAAAATCTCACAATGTGCTGAAGGTTTCACTTACGTCGTCAACTTCTTTCATTTTGTTAAGAATTCCCTCAAAGACAACTTGTAAAGCAACCTGATGACACAACGACCAACACAAGTGAGAATAATAAGCCACACAAGGACTCCAAATTGAAGGTAGAATTGCGTTTGCAACGTTCCCACAGGTGTGTTTTGCAGACTATATTTTAAATGGATTACAACAACTGCTTGAAACTGACTTCTGTAGTCTTCGTTTGGCAAAGAACTTAAACTAGGCGTTCCTGTCGTGGTGGCTTGTTAAAGCATCTAAGAATACATATTTTTGGCACAAAGAAAACGCTCATTCTTCTCCTAGATTATCCCTACCTCAGGATTGGCCCTTCGCCGGTTGATTGATTTCCGAGGTTTCTATAAAAACAGAAGAAAACATTAAACTGACGTGAGAGAGAAGCTTTATAAAGGAAAGAGATAATAAACATTGTACTTGATAAACTGACGTTATAAAACAACAACTTTAAACTAAGGGGCTCGATATTCCATTAGTTAAACGTCATACCTTTAAATAATCACAGTGCATCACTCCAGAACGTCTCTTCTTCCGAACTACAACAAGAAAATAGATGAAAAGCAAATAAAGCCATTTTCATCCTCGCCATCGTTAATCATCCTCACTTGCTAATTGGATCCTGTCATTTGTCTAGTATTGTTCTACATTATAACCATGTTTTCTACGGTCTCTTGTGAGTTTCTCAACGAAATCACGCTAAAATGACGAAATTTTGTACTTAAATAGCACACACCGATAGGTACACGATAAATTAATTTGTTTTCCTCACCAGATTCTTTCGGGAAGCGCAGAACAAGTGATTTCCTTTTCAGCTCATTTGTTCTGAAAGAAAGCAGCACATAAAAAGTCAAGGTCAATAAAGTCCAGGACTACTTTTCTTTCAGTTTCTTTGTGTTGGGCTTGCTCTGTGATTTCTTCAAGAGCTTAGCCAGTCTGAGAAAAGATGTTTCTTCTTGGCCAATCAAAATCAACCAAGCATAAAACCAAACCTAATGGGAGTTGGCATGCGAAACTTTTCCCGCGCTTGGCGCGAGTTGAATGTTTACCCGCGCTTAGTGCAGCATGCAAGTTTTCCCGTGCTTAACACTGGTTGAATGGTAACACTGGTTGAATGGTTCCCCTGCTTAGCACTGGTTACGTGAATGTTTTTGCTTCAAGTGCTGATTAGATTTTCACGCAATCTGTGACTCTCACTGACTGAGTAAAAGCCTTGTCTCCTAGAGCAGACCGCCTCTCGGAAAACCTGCAGAATAGATACTTACTGATCAAGGAATGCTTTTCCCAGAGTAATTTTAGTTCCTTCCACTTTCACCAAATCATCCTGAGGCATGTTGAGCTCTTCCTCAGCTACTTGCTCGTCAGTCATGGCGACTGTCACAGATCCTGGGTTAGCTTCTTGGTAGTTTGGACAATTCTTGTTTGTTCGCATGTGTCCTATTGCTCCACAGGCACCACATTTCAACTGAACGAAAGAAAAAAAGTGTTACTGAAGAAGGGAATAATCAAAAATTATATTTTAAGTGTTCATGAAACGATATTTTGAAACATCAAGGGCAACTGAATGAGATGTTTTATGTTACACCATCCTTGTGGTTCTTTAAAAATAGATTTTGCTGATAATAATATGAGTTCTTCGGATGCGCTGAGAAGCAGCCATGTTTCTCCTTTTTCATACGTTGGACTGAAAAAAAAAACCAACTGTACCTGAGGATAATGTGAAGATAAATGCATGAAAAATAACAAGTTTTAAGGTAATTGTTCATTGACATCGCATTAAAAGCAGTATTTGGCGCTATTTAGATCATTTTCAATAACGCGAATTTTAACAGGAAAAGGTCCAATTGGAAATTACTTATCAATAAGTGTTTGTGCAAACATTTGTCTGTTTGCCTTCTACCAAGAGTAGTTATGCGACCAAAAGAAGACGTCTGAAATTCAGGCTACCGATGACCGACATCGGTCGTGAAAGACCAAGAGTTTTGGTCACTGGTCTTTCCAACAGCTATTTGTTACACTACACTCAGTTGACTCAGTCAATAACAGTTCTACTTACATTATTGGGAGGTTTTTCTTTCTTCTTTTTCACAGGCTGTAATTTTTCTTTTTGTTCGTTTCGTTTTATTCTTCGTAACTGTTCCTGAATCCTAAAGTTTCCAAAAAGAAATAACATCATCGTCAAGTTGACAAAACTAGACAACAAGCCGCAAAACAAGCTAACATTTTAACCATCGCAATCAGCTTCAGGCCGTGGCAAACGAGAACACATTGCTGCTCATGATGTTTTCTTGGGCGAGTAAACGGGGAAAAATTTGTTGCGGCCGCAAAATGTTTCTCAAAGAAATCAGTAACACTTTTTGTGTCTCGGACACAAATTTTGTGTTCTCGACAAATGCTGCGCGCCGGTGCAAACAGGGAAACATTTGTGTCCGCAACAATGTGTCGGCAACATTGTGTCCTCGTTTGCCACCGCTTTTAGTCGGCATTTCAGTTGCGACATGGAAATGCCAATTCTCCCTACAGGTTGTCATACATTTCACTTAATGCTAGTTCTGAGAATTCGAGAGGCGCGGTGGCCTAATGGTTAGTGCGCTGGACTCCGGATCGGGCGGTCCGGGTTCGAGCCCTTGCCGGGGCACTGCGTTGTGTTCTTGGGCAAGATACTTTACTCTCATAGTGCTTCTCTCCACCCAGGTGTATAAATGGGTACCGGCAAATTTACTGCTGGGAGTAACCCTGCGATGGACTAGCATCCCATCCAGGGGGGAGTAGAAATACTCCTAGTTGCTTCATGCTACGGAAACCGGGATACGCTCCGGCTTGATGGGCCACTAGGCTCGTATGCAGACTTAACCTTTTTAGTTCTGAGAATTCAGTGGTTCATCAACACAATAACCCAAAGTGATGAATGCCTTACACTACGGCCTCCAGATTGTGGCAATAATAAAAACAGTCTTGATTTATCAGCAACTGATTATGTTGTTAAAACATCACAAACGTTACCTTCTCTTCTCTCGTCGTATTTCCTCTTTGTGCACCTCGTCACTACTCGCAAACTGCGCTCTACAAGATTAAGAATGCAAAGGTTGAAGGTGGCACGAGTCGCAAGGCAGTCTACCGCTTACCTCTGCCGTACGTCAAAAAAAACAAAACAAAAAAAAAATACTAGGCATGCTAAAGAGCAAGCAATACCATGTCAATCAGAATTAGAGTTTGCCCTGAGCTAAGCAATGGTGATATGTGTTAAGCTCGATTCACTCGAAAAAATACGGAAACAAAATCAACAAACACAATACTTGACATTCTTGTCCTTGTTGAACTTGAGGTAAGCGTCAATGACAGCCTGGTTTTTGACGACTTCAATACGAACAAATTCCTTTCCGTCGGTATTTTTAAACGTTCGTCTTATACGAAGACGACGTCCAACCTGACAAAAAGAAAAGAGAAAAAGAACGTGAGAGACATCTTGGAGAAAATAGAGCGGACTCAAAATATTCAAGTGTTTCGTTTGTTTTTCGTTTCAGTCTTAAGCTGTGTTCACATTTATGCCGAAACATGTTTACAATAAACATGTTTCAACGAAACATGTTTCACCTAAACATGCTTGTTATTGCATTGTTCACATTAGGTGTCAGTTTCAAACACGTTTCATGCTTGGTGTATAATTTATGCGGTTTTACGGTTCTTGCATAAATCTTGTACACTTTAACCGAAAAATATAGCTCGATATTGCAATAAAGTTTCCATGAAATCTTTGTCTTTCTATGTATTTTGTAGCCCTTCGATGGGGCAGGGCTTTCAAGCGTTTAGCAAGGAGACAGTACTGTCAGTATTTACGCCTATCTTCGGTAAAAGAAGAATTTTTTGTGAAGTTTGTTTTTGCATTGCAATGCTGTGCATTCGTGGCTATGTTCTGCCAAATATTCTGCTTTCTACCCATCGCCGATAATTCCTGTTGTATCGATTCATTAGCCCATATTTCAAATAAACATTTGGTCCCATAGAAGCTCAAAGAAAGCCCAATTTTGAAGCTTTTGGGCACTCACCGCATGTCCGCCATTTTTAACGTGTTTAGTCTGATCATGATTGAAACTACCTCACGAGGTAGTTTCAATCATGATCAGAATAATCATGTTTCAATCATGATTCGCGCAATGCACTGCCTGATGTGAACACTTTTCATAGTGAAACATGTTTCATTCGTGATCAGAGTAATCATGTTTCGGCCTAGTGTGAACACAGCTTAAGAACTTTGATGGGTTCAGAAACTCGCGCAACATGCTCCAACCGATCAGAGAGGAGATTTTGTTTCCTTAGCCAATCAGGTGTTAAACCCAATCGAGTGTTACTTGGTTGACGCGACTTTTCGCGTTTTTTTTAAAAAAATAGCACACTGAAAATCTTGCTGAACTAACTATAAAGGCCGCGAGGTGAGCCTATTTTAGGCGATTCGGCTTCGACAAACTGGTGTTGAAATTGAACAATTTCCAAATTTAGCTGCCCAATCGCCAGCGTACTTTAAAACGCCACATTAAAATATGGTGGGTGTAATTATCGTGGTTTTACCATGGATGATTCATAGCTTGTTACTGAAGCGGTTTCATCGTCATCTCCTTTGCTTTCTTTCTTAAAGCCTTCCTTTCCACCCTTTTCGCCTGCAATATTCAAAAAATAATATGTGATTTATTTGGTTTTAAAATTTTATTCTTGTTCTGAAACAGATGTTGAACCGCAAAACAACTTTATCAGTGATCTGTTCGGCTTGTCCAGGCTTTGCTGGTACTACAGTTCAGGAATAGTCAATAAAAGTCCTACCTGAAGACTTGCCGTTCTGTTGAGAGACAAAGGAAAATAAGATATTTATTTTGCTGTCAGTGAAAAAGTAAAGCCGTTAACGAATTTAACGAAACGTATAACTCGTAGGGCTGCAACGATACATTTTCTTAGCAACCGATACATATCTCGGTACAAGTGCCACGATACGATACACGATACGATATATCATAACATACAACTGACAAGTGACGTAATGTTACTAAACTGCTTGGGAATCTTTAATTTCCATTGATAACAATTAACAAATGGTAAAAAATAACACAAGAATATAACGAGAAGTGTCTTACTCCTTGGCCATTGTAAAAAACTTTGAATCCAAAGTCTTTCCATACCTTTGACTTATAAGAGGACGGTGCCAGTTGTAACTCAACTGAAGAGGAAGACATTTTAACGAAAGAACCAACGTGACGAACGAACCGCGTGTTTTTGTTGCGGGCGCATAAGACTGTGTCAGCTGACAACTTATTGAAACTACGCATGCTTTCGTGCCGCCATCTTGAAAAATACGTGACTGGAAGCATGTGAAGCGATACTAAGCAACGACGAAGCCCTGTGGCTAAACAAGGCCTGTACTTGGGTAAGGAGTCATAAAACTGATTAAAACAGTAATTTCTGAATGTTGGTAAAGTAATTTTTCATTTTTGATGAGAAATATTTTGTTGTTTTGCGATACAGCGATATCCCATTCAAATATCGATATTCGTATCGTGACAAAAAATATCGCGGTTCACCGGTGCACCGGTGTATCGTTGCAGCCCTAATAACTCGAGTACGAGATTCCGAATCCGGCGGAGGGATGGGAACCACAACAGGATAATAAACACTATTACACATAAAAATACATATATTTGATAAAATCGGTAAAACACGACTGATGTAAAAAGCTGCTTTACTTACGGATTCCTTGCTTGGTTTGTCGTCACTCAGTAACTTCTGAAGTTCCCGTCTCTCTGCCTCTTCTTCTTCATGAGTGAGCTACGTTAAAGAAAAACCTCTATTCAATTCCAAAAAATACCCCTTTAGCGAGCTAAATAGACATCTCAGAAAAAGGCGTGATCAAACGTCATATTCTTCCGAGTAGAGTCATTGAAAATGTGAGGAAATAGTAAGGAGAGTTAAGACTCTGACCTGCATGCTGGTTTTCTTGTTGGCTAACATGCTCTCCAGATTTTTTCCCAACTCGTCGATGTCACTTCCTTCATCACTACTGCTTTCCTCGTCTGTAGAGAGGACCTCAGTTGACGATAGAACTCTGAAAAGAGAGAAAAGACGTCGAAATATGAGGAATTCCACAGCACAGACAACTCTTTCTAAAACGCCAGGTTTGAATTGTTGTTAAAAGAAGAAAACAATTTTGGCCTGGGAAAACCATTGAGAGGTAACTTACTGACAGTGAGTAAGAGTTAATTTTGACAGCTGTCTAACATCTTTCAATTGGTTTTTCACAGCTGTCAGCCAATTAAAACTACCACACGTGCAATTTATTGGCGTGTGGCAACTTTGGCTTCTCTGCATGTTGTAAACTGTACCTGCATGCTCCTGTATGCATTGTAAATACCTAGAGGGTTTTTATTTGACGTAGAGTAATTACAAAGCAAAAAGCTCTATGCACCTGTTCTGTAAGTCAAATATTCTCTGGCATTCTTCTTTGTAACGTTCTTGATGCTCCGCAATTGTGAATCTTGATCCTCTGGCAAACTTGCTCATACCTGATAGAAGAAATACAGGAATCACCAAACACGGCGTGGCTGCGCCTTGTCACACCCTTAAAGTGGCGTGATAATTGCCTGACTTGCATGTAGCCCCTCTACAATGGCGTGACAGCAGCCTGAACATGCAGTCGCTTTAAAATAACGTGAAAATAGCGTGAATAGTAATTTGAAACCTCACCTTCTTCTCCAGACTTGGCCGCCTCTGTGGACATGGTACGAACGACATGAATAACTTCCCATCTTGAAAGTTTGCGAATCTGCACAAAAAGAAAGCACGTAAGCAAACTATTGAAGTAAGAAGCGTTTATTAACTCGTGTGTTGGTTCAAGAAAGCATTACCTCCTCATCCGATACCCTGAAGTTCCTCAGTACTTGTCTGGCTTGTTTCAGAGACAGCCTTCTCAGATCTGCGTCTGTCCCTGTCACTGTCTTCTGTTTTCGTATTTGAGGTGAGCTGGTGCTTGAATCATCCTACACAAAACAGAAATGAAAAGATAAACTCATCAACAGCGAGAACCTACTTCTTCCATACAAAGTGTCAAGCGTGAGAGAAAAACGCGCGAGGAAGTTCAAAGTTCTGTTACCTTATTTGCCATGGGCTTGTTGGGTACTCTGACGTACGAAAACCCCTCCCCACACCCGGTGGGGTCGGCTGATCCTGTGACAGCCAGCTGACATTTTCCTTTCATTGCTGAAATAAACGCTCTAGTGGTGTTCCATGGTGCTGTGCGAACCTACGAAACAACGAAGAACTCATTTACCTCTACTTTACTGTTTGCCGATGCAACTCTCTTGATCGTTTTAACTGTTGATCAAAAAATTTAGGATCTTGTTACCTCGTCGTCGATGTTTTTGCTTTCAGAGTCATCGTTGTCGTCATCACAGGAGAAAAGAGACTTCTCTCCGTAACCAGCATCCTACAAAATAAGGAAAAAGTTAAGACGGATTCCACTAAAGGTTCAAGCAATAACTGCAAAAATCATTTACCAAAAATCTGCTCGAAGAACGGTAACGTTTTGTATACCATTTGAAACATCTCACTGTAATTCCGTAAAAATGCTTAAAATGCAGGGTTTTTTGTTTGTTTTAAACAGATGCGAAACGTCCGTTTTAACCAAAATATGGATAACTTCAAATTCATTTTTCTCTCGCAGGGTCAGCTTGAGGGCTAAAGTTTCGATGATTTCTTTAAAACTGTATTCAAACTGTTACCTTGCTATGACTTCTTTTTGGTATCTTTATTTTTGTCTTTATTGCTCGATTGTTCAGCGGAAACCGTCTTAAAACTCTAACTCTGCGACATTTTGGAGACATGAAAATCGATTTTCTCTGTACAATATCAAATCTTGAATATTGTTAGGCAGAAAGGTGATGGGATGTTCCTGCCACAAACTCTTTGAACTAACATTGAAAACTGCGTCAGAAGTTTACCTTGAGTCTCTGCTCTGCAGCCAGCATGCTGTAATATGCACAGCACTGCTCAGGAGACACCAAAGCACGCATCTCTTCCTCGGTCGGCAAACGGAAATCACTCTTGAGTACCCACCAGTTACAATCAGTGCCTTAATAAACACAAGAATATATCACGTGAGCTAACTATAGGCCCAATTACTAGTCGCTGGATGGGAATGAGTCCACGCTCCCCCAGCGACCAAGAGAGACTCGAGAGGGCGGCAATATTCGAGCTAGTCAGTTAACTAGATATCGCTGTACAAATTCGCTCACTTAGCCAGCCAGCTACCCACTACTGAATCTAAGGATAACAATTTAATTTACACTGTCTAATATGTAAGTAGTGCACTTGCTTTCTTCATCACATAACAAACAAATGTTCCTCGCTTCACATAGTTTTTTATTCTCATTTCGTGATCGTTCACATGCAAACTGGGAAAGTCTCCTTTTTCTTAAGTACTAAGAGACCATGTATATAAACTTTGCCAAGCTGTGATCTGCTTAACTATTCTAAACTAAGCTACAGCATGCCACTTAATGCTACACATCCAGGTTACTACTCTACACTTAACATCACTGTCTGTACTCACTCCAGAAGGGAACAGATTCTAACTCCATACCCTGTGAATCTGAAATAGGTAATCTTTGTTACATTTCAATTCATTAGTCATAAGTTACTTTTCTAAATTTTCTGGTAACAAGACCAACATCTATGCTTTACTAAACTACCCTGTACAGAAAAGTTAACAGCAAAATTCTACTAGCATTGCACAAATCAGATTGCTTGCTTGCTCGCTCGCTCGCTCGCTCCCTTACTCACGCACGTGATCACCCACACTCAATCACGCACGCTCGCATGCTCTTGCCGTTCACTTGCTCAGTCACGTCTCACGCACGCTTGCATCACTCACATACGCAGGCTCGCCATTCAAACGCGAACGCTGATTGGCTCAAATTCAACTGACCAACCAATCAAACTAACCTGTTCGTTTAAAGTCAGCACAAAGCTTGAGTCTTTTTCTAATACTGCTTTCAGAGTGCATAGGAAAAGCTCGCTTGATGTCGTCCATCTTGATCCTCCTGGGAGTGTCAGGACTTTTCCAGAAAAGACGGTAGATAAAAATCTGTAGAAATGTGAATATAAAACTGTGTTGTGAGCATTGAATCTCCCGTGGGTGTGGCTAGATAAGAACATGTATCATCAGCGAATCGTTCTTTTAAGAAAATACGATGGTAGGGTGGAGGAACTTCTTTAATTGCTCAACATTGTTGAGTTGCTGGTGAAAAGTTTTGACGAGCGCATGTTTTCAGCATCCTTATAAAATAGACCATAGTTAATAGAGGAGACTATGAATAGACCATATTCGTATTCTCGGAACTAGCTTGCAACGGAGGCTGATGCGGGGAATCTTTTCAAATGCAAATCACGTGAGGATCTTTTAATAATATTCCCCGCATTAGCCTCCATTGCAAGCTAGTTCCATACGAATAAGGCCTAATCATATACGCCATAACGCAGCAACGGATCTTGTTCAAAATTATGTTAGAACTGCAGCTGAATCTGGGATTACACCTCCGTTTAATCCTTCCACTGCGAAGCTGTTTCACACAGTCAAATTACTTCAAGAGAAACCTCTCGTAGGTGTCTGGTCATGGCTTGTCAAAATGGGTGGATGACTAGCAGAGGTTTGACTGCTGTACAGAATAAGGGATACACATAACAGTGAAGACTACAACTGAATCTCAGTGACCCACCTGCAGGAAATCCCTGGCGTGAATGTTGGCTTTCTTTGAGTTCGGTCCTGGTACTTCAAACTTTGGACATTCCTGTCCCACGGTGAAAATTGTCTTCACATCACGAATCCAAAACCTGATAAGTAAATGATACAATAAGATTACGAAAACAAGCTTACAGATGTACCCAGTACCTGGGAGGAAGGTGGGAATTCTGCTTTACAATGCTGTATTTAACAAAGCTAGTAAAAAGTGAAATGAAATGGTTGTTCTCACCCTGCAGAATTTCTGATGATCAGGAAGTCTGTCTCGGGTAACTCGTGTTGGAAGATGGGAGCTCTGAACAAGTTACACTCCAGTGCCTGTGAAGATTATAAAGCCAGATGTGATATATATGATATACCACAACAAAGTGTTAAGTACAAACCCAGTTAAAAACACCGTGATCTAGCTGGACCCAAAACCACTTTCATGAACTAACCTGCAGAGCTTCTCCTGGGATCAGCTGTCCAAGAAATGGCGATGTCTGATGAACTGGAATAGGTTCGCCATACTCATATGTTGGCATACTTTCGTCCTTACCGGGTTTCTAACAACAAATCAAGAAAGTCATCATTTACTCTGCAGTGATAGAGATTCTTATATGAATCATTTCATATGCTATACGTCATTTCACTCCTTTCACGGGAAAATAAGAACTCACAAATGACCTCGCTCCCAATGTGTGGCTTCATAGCTCAGTTAACGGAGCATCACACCGGTATCGCGGAGGTCACGGGTTCGACACCCGTTGAAGCCCTGATTTTTTCAGGCTTCTTCATTCCAATTGCTTAAATTGGAAATTCACTGCGACGATCACTCATCACCAGGCTTTTAGCCAGGATTTTGAAAATGGGAGTCCAAAATTCTTAGTGGGCCGAAGGCCCACTTAACATGGCGCCGCAGGCGTCATGTTTATAGGGGGGTCTGGGGGCATGCCCCCCAGAAAATTTTGAAAAATTAAAGCATCTTAGACGTGATTTCCGTGATTCTGAGCAGCTGTAAACGTCTTTCAATTAAGCTATTAAACCGCTGTTTTCCTTGATAATTTTACAAAACTATCCTTTCCTCAACTTACCTTGTTTAACATTGAATTATATTTGGGACAGAAACTCCAGTTGTTATGAACAGTGATTGAAATTGAAGTTGTCAAGCCACGAACTTACACGAAAGAACAGATATGCGTGGCTTTGTTGGTCGAACTGCATTCTGGTATACTAGTGCCAGTCTCTCAATCTCAACATCTTTTATTATTTTCATTAATAAAATACAGAACTTCAATTTGTGATGTGTCATTATTTACATTCATACAATGAGACACCTCAGACTACAATCTGATAGTCAAAATCAATCCAGACCTGTATTTTAATGATTATCTGAAACACGGGAATTCGCTTATTGAAATGCCCTTCTCTTCTTTTGAACAGCTGCTTCACATTGCTGGACCTTTTTGACCTTTTCAAAGGCGGCAAATCTACTACAATTGTAACTGCATGCTTACAGAGTATAAGCCAGTTTAATAAACACCAATAAAAGCCACTTTTCTGTGTCTTCTAATCCTGCTACCGCGGTCCCGAGGTGGCCATAATAAGATTCAGTAGCACCCGGCAATGTATCCTGGGGACGACTTGGGGGGTCAATATTATTGGACAGCGGCTTTGCTTGTGAAATCGCTTTGCTCAACTTTGATTCATGCGAACGAACAAAACAGTAAGGAAACTCGCTAAAAAAGTGTAAATAGAGAAGAAAAACATGCCAGCAAGACTAAAACAACTCGAGAACAAAAAGGAATGCAAGTTTTTTTTTCAATTTATACACACTGTTTTGTTACATTAAGCACAGAAGTTCGTAAATTGCCGCCCAAAACAGGCCGTCGAAAATCACCTATTTCTTAAAAGTGGCCGTCCTTTGGATATACATCCGCAGTTCTTATATGAATCATTTCATATACTATACGTCAGTGATAGAGCTCTTGCACAAAATTGCTTTTCTTTTTTTATTCCATTGCATTGCACACCTTGCAGCATTTAGCTGAAATGTTAAATGTGGTTGAGTTAAACCTTATAATTTCCAGCAGTGATCAAGCACGAACTTCTCCCTACTGTAATTAAAACATTGTAAGGCAGACAGGCGAAGAGATTACAGGAAGATCATCAGATTCCATTGACTATCATGAGTGCAATATGAACACAAATCTTTGTCAACTCTGATGAAAATGTAATGAGAGCACATGAAAGTTGGTGGTTTCCACTAGCGATGGAGTTGGAGTAGTAACCAGAAACACAGAGCGTTACAATCCAATGAAAATCAAATTGACGACGGAGTCGTAAGCAGAGTTCTCGATTCGGCTTATGACTCTGTCACTTATGATTTAATGAAAACTAAATTGGCGGAGTCGCAAGCAGAAACGAAGCACTCAGAAGGCGTGAGAATTAGCATTGTGATTGGTTTGTTGCTAGTGAATTACGGCCTTAAAGAGATAAAGAATTTAAAATCTTGTCAGCTCATCTAATTTTACTGGTCTTCAACTTGTTCTTACTTACCCTCTTGTAATAGTTCCTGACTTTTGCATTCATTCCAACAGCCATGATGAGTGGAGGATACTCTTCACAATACTCAAACACCACCAGACCACCGTCCATTCCTGTCAGATCAGCTGGAGTCCTCATAAAGAACATTTCACCTCCACCTGATGCCAAACGTTCCTTCTCACGTTCCTACAGGTTTTAACATTAGAGACGCACTATAGCACAACTTTAAGAAACCCAAGTATGTCCCTAGATCATAAAAAACTCCAATAATGGTTCTTTTGTGTAGAACATTACTTCAGAAATGGCAGGAACCCATCAGGAAGTGAGGATGACTACCATTCCTACCATTTGCATCCATCCTTGAAGCGTGACAAATTCATCGTATAGTTTTACTTTTAAAACCTCAACGGTTTTGTCTGGTTACGTGTCACTTTTGTCCAATGAAACGTTTGCGGTCAGGTCGCAAAATTGACAACATTTTGGTGCCATATGATTGTGTTTTGTTCATGAGCTATCGATATTTTCAAGATTTGCCCCACCTACTTCGATGAGTGTCTGCTTGGAAAATATTATTGCAATGGATATGAGAAAAGTTAACAAGTTTGGAAAGAGTTGTTGTACTGGGGTCGCTTTAGATTCGTTAGTCAAAAGTAACACGTAACCAGACAAAACCGTTACCAGCTTAAAAGTAAAACTACGCGCTAAATTTGTCACGCTTCAAGGATGGATGCAGATGGTGAAATGGTAGTAAAATATGATGTGGACAAATGTGAAAATTTTACTTAAAAGCGGTAGAGCTGCGAAACATCTTCACTCTAGTTTAATATTTCCAGGCTCAAATGTTCATGTTTGGCTAAGAAGTACCAGGGAGATGTAAAAAAAGTTCAATGTATTGTTTATTAAGGACAATAAAATGATAAAATCATGCCACGTATCTTACCCTGGCTTTCTTCTTGATATTCTTTAAAAGTCCATTCACAACATGTTTGCCAGGCTTAGCTAACATGCCATGGCTGGCACGCTGGAAAGGGGTGCGATGAAAATTACGCAGATCATGCATGGACATGCAGGTTGGAAAGTATGGTCGTTGAAGTTCTATGGCTGGCAACGAATGCTGCAGAAAAAGAGATATAAACAGTACTTACTTAGATGGTTACATGAACTTATAGCATTTCACTAACATCTCATTAAACTCAACTTGGAATTTACCTTCAAATTTGCACTAGAGGAGACATTTATTATCGGTTGCAATAAAATTATTACTGTAACAGTAACAGAAGCCTTTTTTGCCTTTTGGTTCCTTAAACTGATCTAAGACTCTATGGGGTTGCATTGTGATGAGGTCTTTGGCATGAAGATATTTTAGTTGTCTCATTGAGATTTTCACCCCTCCCTCCTGACAAAACAGCATTCAAACTCCCTAGCTTGATTTAAAGCCAAAACAAAATCAGAAAATCAGATGCTTTATGTAAGGAGCAAAAAGAATGATTTTAATGTGTTAAAGATATATAGGAAGCAACCACAACAAAGCCACAAAAAAAACCCTCTTACCTGCACAAGGTTTGAGCCTCCATTTGTATCTAAAGAGGTTTCAGATGCTGCAGAGGAAAACAAATCCTTGTCGATAATGTAAACATTGTTCAGCCATCAATTTGCTTAAAAAGGTCTTCCACAATAAGGAAAGTGGATGCAACACTTATTAAATGACCTTGAGACTAACAGGTAAGGTAAGGTAAAGTCTGCATACCAGCCTAGTGGCTCATCAGGCCGGAGCTTTTCCCAGTTTCCATATCATGAAGTGACTAGGAGTATTTCTACACCCCCCTGAATGGGATGCTAGTCCATCGCAGGGTTACCCTGTAAAGCGTCTTGCCTAAGAACACAACGTGACCGGACCGTTTGATCTGGAGTCCAGCGCACTAACCATTAGGCCACTGTGCCTCCCAGTTGAGACTAACAAGCTTGCATTTTAATACTCACTATTCTTTGCAGTGTAATATTCATCATTTGATAAATTAAATTTGTCCTTTTGTTGTTCTTGTGTCTTTTTAACTTCTTCTTCATCCTCTTTAGAATTGTTCTTTCCAAGCAGAAGTTTGGATTTTTTGTTTTCCTAAACACAGTCAACATAAGTTATGTCAAAATAATGTTAATTCAAAATTCAATGATCTGGAAAAGGATTTCTTTTTTAATCTTCTATTTACATGTAGTAAATTTGAAATATACAATGTAGCTTGCCCAATACATATAACTTTTACTTTTTACAACTTTTACAACTGTTACTTCCGTTGGGCTTGCAATAAAGAACAAAATTATTTGTTAGTTAATATAATTCAACATGTACCTTCTTTGGAGTGAGTGTTGATGCATTTTCCTTCACAAGTGGACCAGAGTCTTCAGGAATACTAAGAATAATGTTCTCATCATTTGGATCCAGTTGCATGACAGGGGGAGAAGGGATTGATGGCATGTTCTAGAACAAAAAAGAAAAACAATAATATTATACTTCTAAAGCTAAACAATCTCCTGGGAATATATATCGACAATGTTATTAAAAATTCAAAAATATACAGAAAAAAAATTACTTTAATTTATATACCTCTGCGTCCCAAATAATCTTATCTTCCCAATTGCCATAAACCAGCTCTGTGTTTTCCACAGGAAAGATAGAATACCATGTTGAACTTGGTTTCTTCTGACTAGTATCTTCTCCAGGTGCTCCTGGCTTACTGGTCTGATTCAGGAAATTCACATTTGCTTTGATTGCAGCGGTGGTATTTTTCAGAAAGGTTTCCAAGCCTGGATGTCGTACTCCTGAGATGAAAGCAGTAAGGTAAAAAGTTGGTGCTCAACTCGGTTTTCACTAGCATGCTACCCCCCACCCAACCCCCTTACCCCCCTGGATGGGATGCTAGTCTATCATAGAGTCCCCCCCTGCATTTAATTTGCTGGTACTCATTAATTCTATACACCTGGCTCGCCTTCCTCAGTGTCAAGCGATAACGCTTGTGCTTGCACTAGTTACGCTGTGTTCAAGTTGTTTGAATATGACTAACAGTCATTATAATTAAAGCGAGAGTGCGCTATAAAAGTTGTATCTTGCCCATCCCGTAACACAGTGACCCTTATCAGTGAAATTGAGCATGCCACAGTGCTTCCCACACACAAGATAAAGGAAAACAAAAAAAAATTCAACTTGTCGATACCTAGTTGTTTCAAGAGCTGTTCCTGTTGCAGTGCATAAGCATGAGCTGTACGTGTTGTTGAGGTGGGTATCCACCCAGCCCTAGCTTGTGCCTGAAGGTTTGGTTTCACATCGTCGAGTGTCCAAATGATGTCATCTTCCCAGTTGACTTGTGATACCATTTCAAAACAGTCCCCAGAGGGGAGGGACTCTGGAGATTTGGGAGCTTCCTCTTCATCCTCAGTTTTCTGTGAATCAAATAGTTTTCTGTGACACACATACTAACTGTTATGAACACTAACTATGTGCAAATAATTAGCTAACATCAGAGCAGTTTCAGCAGCTCCTCCTAGCCTTGGGACAAGCTTGATTTGTCTGCTCTCCCTGTTTACCATACACTTCTTTCAATGTTAGTTTCAAGAATTTCATGTGACATCAAGGCAATATTCCATACAAGCAGATAACAACTCTCTTTATTCTTGTAACAATAACTGCACGGAGATCTGCATTAAAGATTTGATGAAGCAACAGTACTGACAGAATTTTGACAGGTTGTGTGATGAATAATTATTACCAATTACAATGTTGACCTTACCTCTTTGACTTTAAAGCCATAGTCTAAGTTTGTTCCATCTTCATTAACTCCGAGCATTTCGTACCACAGAGCCGCTGGCCCATTCCGCCATTCACATACATATTTACTGTTGGCATCCAGGGCACCAGAAGAGGACCAGTCTCCATTGATATCTCTTAACTCATCAGTTGTTGGTTCCCAAGGGGCCATAAGCTTGTCCTGTTGTGTTTATTTGATACATGTTTAATGCACCTTTTAAAGATGGGCTTGAAACATCATAAGTAATGGTATGGTTAAAGCTAGGGGTCAGAGGAACAGCACATCAGAGTTGACAGTGTTGAAAAATCCACTCTCATTCTGTCAGTGGGTTTTCTGAAAGTTTGCATATTGTATTAAAAACTCCATTTTTTAACTTGTGTTCTGATTCATCCAACTATCTTCCCCAACTACATAGAAAGATTTAACAGTCAGAGTAAGCTGAATATTCAAGCCAGTATTGAAGCATCATATACGAAAAAGAAATTCATAAATTACAGTGTGCAGTGCATACAGGATGAAAATATGGCCCTTTAATTCTGGTGACAATAACACGAAGTAACTAGAGATACTTCTACACCCCTCCACTATTCTTATGGATGACACGTTAGTCCATCTTGGTTGGTTGGAACTGGTTTGAGAGAGGCACAGTACCATGCATAAGAACAACAGCTGAGCCTGAACTCTGCAATGTAAGTCTAACATGTCAACCACTAAGTCTCTGTGTCTCTAATTACAAAGACCACAAGAAAAAGACAAAACTGAATTGGTAATTCACCTCATCATCAGACATACAGTCCTCAGGCCTGGGACTCGGAGGGGACCTGGGAGGCTCAATCACAGTCTTTTCATCTTCTTGTTTCTTCAGCTTCTTCTTTTTCCTCTTCTTGGCATTGCGCCACTGCTGCGGCATGGAGGAAGCTTTTGCAGGGCCAAATAGACGTGAAAACCTCAACACCTGCCCAGGCCGGAACTCTGGGAACAGATCTGTGACTGTTTTGCCATCATGAGTGGTTAGCTTACCACCTTTACTCAACAGTTCTGTGAAGGGAAGAACGATCAAAAGCTGCAGGTCTGACAGCTCTCTGATACACATTTGAGATGTACTAGCATTTAGTGACAATGTTATTCTTGAACATTTTAGTGCCACAACCGAAAATGGATTGTTACACCTGTAGGAGCAAAATTGTGCTATAATAACACCTGGAGAAAATGATGCCCCGGTTATGCTTTCCCCACAACTGCAAAGGAAAATAAGTCATTAATTCATCAAAAAGAACATTTTATTACATAATTTCACCATATTAGAGACCATTTTCCTGGCTAAAATGGAGTAATAGTGAACTCTCTTCTTCTGTCTTCTGCGATTCTGAACAAAGGAATGGCATGAGCAAGTCCTAAGTAAACAAAATAATTTGATGTTATTTACCCGATCCAATTGTATCAGCTAGAGGAGTTGCTACTGAGAGCTTATCAGCGCTGTCACTGTCTCCCAAACCGTCTGCTGATGGGGATGCTGACAGCTGAGGAGCTGGTGGGGGTGGCATGGCCAACCTGTCCTGTTCTTGCTTGGACAGCGTTGAAGCAGCAGGGGCAACAGTTGGTAACAGAATGCTGCCACCTATGGAGAAATGACAGCAATCAGACTTGCACTGGGTGGAATATAAGCCCACTCAAAACCCCTTGCGAAGTTGTATAAGCCCAGGGCTTATAACTGGAATTTTACAGTATTTGAAAACTTTTATACAAGGACCAAATTCACTTTTCACACATCACAAGAACAAATTTGCCCATTGTGGCAGCATATAATAATATATTTCCACGAGCAACAAACAAACCTTGATCTTTTGGTGTAGAGCTGACATTGTCATCACCATCATCATCATAATCATCATCTAAAATTAAGTCAAAACAATTAAAATTGTAAATAAACAATTCTCGTCTGCAAAAGTTTCTTATTAAAGCCAAGAAAGCATTACTCAGTTCAGCATTTTGGTTAGAGTGGTTTTACTTAACCCGTGAAACAACAGGTAACAATTAGTGAGTAGTAGTCAAAACTAAACAAAAGAAAACAATGGAAATAGAGTGTAATACTATCTAGTAAAAGTTTAGTTGCCATTTCACGGGTTAAGTAAAACCACTCTAGGAAAGACCTAATTCACATCTACTTTCAACATTAAACATGATTTATGTCACTACACAATTAACTAGTTTTGCCGGACTATGAAATCTTTAGTTGGTTGCCACTATGATATTAGAATTAAATTGGATTGAAACAATTCTTTACTTTCAGTTATGACATCTATGAGTAAGCCATATTCTGTGATCTATTTCTCTAACTTACTTTTCATAGATGTCTTAATAAAATGAGAATGTCAGGATAGATCAGTAAAGCTTACCAGCTGAGTTGGCATTCTTCTTTTGAGAAAATATAGACACTGCATGCTTGTAATACTTTTCTTCCTCTTCCTCTGCTAGCTCGGAGATATCACTGTAGTCTGTAGCACTTGAATCTTTCTGAATCCAGCCTGAAAATGACAGTAAAATACACAATACGTAATAAGTAATAAGTGCGCAGAATTTTTTTGGTTCCTTTGATGAGCACCTTATAAAAAATAACCTTGTTTATATCATATAATTTCTTTGCCTTTATTTAGTTATTTCATTAATAAGTTGTTTCTTTTTATTATTATTACTATTTAATTTATATGCATCTGTGCTTTATTATTTATAACTTTATACTGAAAGTAGTGTGTTGTATTTTAGTTCTTGTAATTTCTTAAGTACTATATCATGTATTACTGGTGTATTGTTAATACTGTGAGGTCTATTGCAAATTAATTTATTGTAAGCAAGTATCCTGCTAATTATTGATGTATTATCTCAAAAACAATAAGCAAATTACCCAAAAAACGAAGTTTTAAAATTATTTAGAGAGACTTCAAACACAATGCTCAACGCATTGACTTCACCAAGAGGTATCTAGTGAGTCTCTTGGCAGAGACGAAACTATGACATGCGTGTCAGACTGGCCATGAAAATATGCATTAAATAGCATGTTAGGCAATTGGCAATCCTTATGAGATATAAGACCAGATTGCCACTGTAATTAAAATGCTAGTAGAGCTTTGAACACATTGTTTGAGGAGCTGGCTCCACAAAAAGGTCTCTGATTGGTCTCTTGGCAGAGACGAAAAAATGTGTGCCCGGAAAGGTACATATATTTCAGTAATAAATAATAATAATAATAATAATAATATAATAATAATAACAACAACAACACTAATAATAATAATAATAATAATAATAATAATAGAATTTTGCATGAAAGAAATCCTTTGTGGAAATAAGAATTGCATGTGACACTGATATTAAGTCTTTAACATCACGGAAAGCCCCAAGCTACAGTTAGTGATGTACATGTAACCACAACTTACTTAATGTCAGTACGTTTGCCACTACATACAGTCCCAGGAACTTGCATTCTGGTTGCAACTTAAAATCAGAGAAACTTTATAACTATTTTTGATGACTTGTTATCAGATGGAGTTGTGGAAGCTAATATTGTGTTGTACAGTTGAATCCCGATAACTCGAACCTTCAAGGGAAAACGAAAAAGGTTCGAGTTATCAAAAGTTCAAGTTATCGAGGGTAAAATTAGTAAGAAAATCACCTGGAGGGGAATCGAAAAAGGTTCAAGTTAGTGGGCGGTTCGAGTTATTAAGGGTTCGAGTTATCGGGATTCAACTGTATTCTAAGATGGGAATTTTGTATTTTATTTTAGGTTTCAGATTGTTACATACTGCTGCTTGCTTCACTCAGTGATGTCGGGTCTTGATTCTGAGAATTATTTCCCTCTTGTGCAATATCTTGAACAAGACTTCCCAAACCACTCAGAGAACTCAGTTGGGAAAGATGGCGTCTAGATTCCTAAAGAAAGGTTTCAACAATACTTTTAATACTCTAGGCACCTCTTAGAAATACATTTGCTACAGTAATGTTGGCTATTGATTCTGGGGAAATTTGTAAAATGATTTTGTGAAAACTTTCTGATGAGATCCAATAATTATTGACTTGAGCAATCAAAATATTTATAGAAATGTTGAGATGTATTTGACATGGCAACTGTTTGATTTTCAACTGACTACATGATAGATTTTCCTCACACACTTCTAAGGTGCTGATTGATCCAATGAAATGGAACAGTCAACACCATAAGTTGTCAAAACTACGGGAGAAAAGATCTCTTACTACAACTTCATACCAATGCAACTGGTATGGAAGTGTATTACTTGCATGCTGAAAATGCAGTACAACTGTTTCTTAATATAAAAACTAATTTAAAAATCAATCACTTTGTAAGTTTAAAGCTCACAGAAATTTAAGCTAATTAATATTTAGTTAAGATGCTCATGATTCTAGTGTGACTGAAATAAAACAGTGATCATAGACTTAGAACCTGTTGTGATGTGTATAAAAAAACACCACCGATCTCGGGCTGAATAATAACCTGATCATTGATATTAGGGAAAGAAAGATCAAAATTACGACGTTCAGTTATCGAGACTTCAGTAGTCAAGTTGTTGAAACGCCCCTTGCTTCTGATCGGGCAGAATACAAATATGATTATCTCAAAAACAAGTTGTGTTGTGTATGATCTTGAAAGTTGCATTTTGTTGACAAATTTTTGCAACCACTATTACTACATGTTACACAAGACAATAACAGAAGACAACTACCCAGTAGTGTATATTACCTCATCTAATATTTCTGTGTCTTCAAGTTCTCCTTTTTCATTGATATTCCCGAATAAAAACCCAGTTAGGTTCAGAGAACTATCTTCGTCCTCCGACTCCGCCATCTTGGCGGCAGCGCGCTAAGATGCTTGGGAAAATTGCTGTTGGTATCCAGTCTCCCCCGTGGAATCTCTTTTGGTTGGGGAGGGTAGGTGGGGCTTATTGTGTCGATAGCAACTGGAAGGATATTAAATATGAAAATTGTATGTGCAAACTACAATACTGCATGGTATTAAATTCAATAAACATAACGAATTGAAACACCAAAAAAATTGAGTTCTAATGTCGTATTTTTTTTCTACGGGAGAAGGTTAATGAAATCATATTTAAGCGATTTTTACGTCTGATATTTAGGGGTCTTGTTTTCTTTGATCGTTGAATGCGGGAAAATAATTGAATAGAGGGAAAAAATGGGTTTTCTGTTGCCCTTTTCCTTGCCGTAAGGATCAGTCTCTTGATTATTCAGCGTATTGTTTATCAATTTATCTAATGTATGGGAGGCAGAAGTCCTTGATAATCCGAACAAGCACTTGTGCTAAGAGCCGGAGGGAGCCGAGTTTCGTGAACCGTGCTCACGGTCTTAATATCGCTTCGGACTAATGGCGAGATATATTAATTACTCTTTTACTCCGACTGCGCTGATATCTGTGGCGTCAAACTTATATCCAGTCAAATATATATTTTCACACAACATCGGCCCAGCTAGATCTCACAGGAAAAGCTTTCCCTTAGAGATCGAGTAGCGCGCTTCGCCTTATCAATATTAAACGGGGCCATCTGCCTGTAGATACTCGGAAATCGTGAAGTGTTTTGCCAAACGTCGTTAACCTCCGAGTGTATCAGCTAACCCCAGTATGCTGATACAGCTAAACCCCGCTATCTCGAACTCTCAAGGGAAACGAAAAATAGTCCGACAAAGCAGAGTTCGAGATAGCTGATAGTAAATGACTGAAAAAACAAATCCAAAAGAAATGGATTTGAGTTCAAGATAACGACGAGTTCGAGATAACTGAGTTCGACTGAGCGGGTTCCATTGCATAACAGCAAATATCGCCCTTATGTTTTTCACAACAACCTGCTAAATAAAACTGGAAAAACCTGTTGCCGGCCGTGACTGCATGTAGACCTGAAAAAGCTCCAAGTGGTTCAGAAGAAGATTGTTTTGGGAAGAGGGAGGGGTGAGAACTAGACATATCTAGACATACCACTGAGGGATTTTGGAGGTTTAATAGGGAGTTTGTCCCATCACATCCTGTATCAAAAGTTGCCTTTTTGTATTAAAATAGCCACAAATAGTTCATTTATTCCTCACAGCTATGCCGATTCAAAGTGTTTTCTGCAGTCTCGCTGGTCGCAATATGGACTTCTTCAGTTCCGTGATAAGATTAAAAATGACAACCATTACAGCCGGATATCAATGTTAACTGTGCGATTATTATTAATCCCTATTTAAGTATTAATTCTCTAGTATCCGTTTAAACAGTCTTGTTAGCAGATGGCAGGCTGGCGCCAGTGGATTTTACGCCAGATTTCGACAGTCCACAAATAAAATATACGAGTCTTACACTTTTTTTTATAAGATTGTTGTTGTTTTTTCCAGCCCAGGCTCAATATTCTTGTGTTTCGGCCGATTTTAGGCAGAAAATGTTCTTGTCAATATTATTAAATTATTACTTATGACATTTCCGTTTTAGAATGTATTGGGGGAATCAATTAAAAGTGTCCGGTGTCTAGATCTGTATCGCGTTCAGAGAAAGAAAGAATTTTATACGGCTAAGTTAAAAACATACAATTGTATTGTATTTACAGATTTTTCAACACACAAAATTATATCCTTTCAAAATCTAAGCCTCGGGTTTATTCTCAAAATATGCTTTAAATTCGCAAATTTCAGCCTCGATATTCTTATAAAATAAAAAAGAGTGTATTGTTGTCTGTTGTTATCGCTTAATAACAAGACTGTTTAACCCTGTTAAACCTGGTATCGACAAACAAATTCTCCTTACTTGTATCCAGACATTTCTTATAATACCAGTTCTAAGAATTAGACCATACCGTATGTTGAGAAATTAATTCCCTATGAATTTTTCTGGTACAGGTCATTTCCGTTATTCGACATTATCGTATCAATCCCTTGGTGATGAAAGTAATTATAAGCAGGCGACCCGCCATTAATTTCAAGGCCTATCATCAGTGTATCGTGACATGTAGTTGACTCGTAGCTAGAAACTGATGTTAAACGAGAAGTTTGGTTGAAGACAGCGAGAAAGGTATGGATAATGTCTGTGATCACTGACGCAAACTACATGAACTCGGAAAGAATTTTTGCGCTCTCAAGAGGAGTCGAACTATCGATCATATAGACTGCGAGCAGGCTCACATTTGGCTCATGTGCACGAGCGATGCGAAGAGCGAATCTGCCAGCGAAGCGATCCGGCCGGGAGGAGTCTGGTACTTTCTGGTGGCTTCACCACTCTCGAACCACTCGCTTATCGCAGCTTCGCTGCTCACTTTCGCTGCTTCGGCACTTGCGCGTGTGACCCAAAGGTGAGCCTGCTCGCAGGCTATCGCTCATAATGGGCTCCTGCCTGACCATGTTAAATGGTAATCCTGCCCCGGGTCGGGTAGCAGCTCTCGTCAATGGCTTGCTATCTTTCGAGAGAACAATAGAACAAACCACAGGAACAATGCCCCTAGCCCGCAGAACAGTAGCAACTGCTACATCAGAGGACCAGTGGAATAACAAGCTTGTAAGGGCTGCTACACTTGTACTACTGCCTACCTCGCACTAAGCTATCCAGTGTAGTCGCTGCCGCGGGGGTCAGTGGTTTGGAAGATAAATTGAATATCTAGGCTAGAGAAAGATAAACAAGCATGTACGACATACAGTTGCGTAGTACCCTTAGAAAAATGTCTTTTCAACAACCGAAAGAGATAATTTATTGTCGACTAGAACAGCTTTATATAAATAATTGTATCCTTTGTGGTGCTTATAGCACACACACCTGTATATTTTATCCAAGTTATTTTATCCACTGGGTCGCTATATCTTTACCATCCCACTGTTGGGGGTGGGGGGAGGGTTTGGTGAATCAATAAAGACCAATAAAGGCATAACTGCGTGCGCATTATAACACACCGCTTTGAGCAGCAAGTCGATAAGTCGCTTATACAGATCCCCATTTTGCAACGGAAGTGTTTAACGGAAGTGTTAATCATTCTTTGTGAATTTATCGCCGTCAGTAACTCAGCCTGTATGGAGACCACTGTCGGACACACATTGACCACATTGTCCAAAGATAAAAATAATCATCTCTAATAAAGGACACATGCAAATTGCTGATTTGATAAATTCCAATTGTTTTCCTATCCTGGTTGGCATTGCCTTATCTCTTCTTTAACATAACGTTCTAACGTTATTACTTTAACTCAAAAAACTGGAAGGTAATGAGTATAACATCTGTATTACTATAAATATATTAACAGAGCTAAATTTATTTTTATGAATATCATAAACGGCAAATGATTGAGATTTTATCCTTCTTTCACACACATATTGACACTTACAATCTGTCGGCGACTGCACAAAGCCACAAACACTGCCCACCACGTGCACAGCCATAAAAATAAGATTACGACACACGCAGAAAGCATTGAATTTTGTTTTATTTTACTACTAATAACAAGTTTGCCGTTTTGAAGGAAATGAATTTTTAATTTCTTATAATCTCTTCTCCTTAACAACAGCGGGTTAATTTTTGCCGTAATTGTACGCGGAAACACGCATCACCAATAAAACGGCAAGCTATTGATTTAGTTTTTACGCTGATACCGACCGTTCTAATCTATATTCGGTGAAGCATTTCGTTCCTAAGGAACTTTATGTTATGCCAACAAACCAAAAATAACAGGCTAGCGTAAGAAACTAAAACGTCCCGAAAAATCCGACAGCTATTCAAAAGCACGTTGAACCAAATGTAATGAAAAACATTTTGGCTCCATTTTTGAGAAAACGTTCTCGCCGCTCTTTATTTCAACTAACCACTACCTTCTTGTTTTTAGGTTTCTCGACCCCAGTTCTAGTACATCAATTATATTTGCCCTGCCTATTTTAGTACATAATTATAAGAGATCCGGTACTAAAATAGGAACTCTCGATCAATGGCGCTGTCAAATGTTTTTACATAGGTTGGAAACCATTCCAAGGAAAATAATGATAAATATGCCAAACATTCAATCATTATAAAGATCTTTTAGCTACGTCAAAACAAAACTAAAACAATGTACTTCCAGCTTATGTCATTTAGAGTTTATTTTACGAGTATTTTTATTCAACAAACTGTCCATTACGTTGGGTTTAACAGGCAAGCCTATTATTTTAAAAAGCTGCGTACACCACTCTTTGACAAATCACGTCAAATGTGGGAATTAAAAGATTAAAAATTCGTTTTTTGCAGGCAACCCCGCAAAGGTAATCCACAATACAAGCAAGAATTAGTGCTCAAAAGGGTTATTAGCACGACATTTCTTTGTCAGATTTGATTTTACAATGTGCTACTTGTTTTGACACAAAGCACCGCTATTAAAAACCTATACACGGCGCCATGTTTCCTAACAACCTTGTAATGAACACCCTCTCTCATATATTCCTTTATTCACTTAGAATCTCAAAAACAATAGCTCTTAAGCTCCCTAACCCACTACTAATACCTGCGTTGAAAAGTTCAGAAGCTTTGATTATCTCTTCATTCTTTTGTTACAGCCGTCAGATGGAAAAGGACTTGTGATATCACCAAGAAGCATACAGTTGACTTTTCAACAGCCTTCGGTCGGTCTCGCTCTCGACACAGGCGGATATCTCTATCAAATTGGTAACTATTTCAATCGTGTAATTTTTGCCTATTTATATGCTTAATCCTTGATTCAATACCTGCCATTCATATCTGTTGGGTTATTGCCTTGTTTGCTCGTGTTAAATTCCTATAAATTATAAGCAGTGACAACGATGCACATATGGAGAACACATTTAGTTCCGTCCCTTTGCACTTTCATTAATTCAAGTGTTATCATAACCTCTACAACAAATTAAAATTCGATTTATTTGCAATTATCCTGCGCTCATAGAGAAGACGTAGTTTTAAATGTTGTGTTTCTGAACACTTTGCTGCAATTTCCCTTCACACATGTTGGACATACAACACTCTAAAACCTCTTTCGCGCGGTTTTATGTTTCTGTCGCGCGGCTCAAGCTGATCACAAATTTCACGGGACGAAACAGTCACTATTTACACAATTACGTGACTTTGGAGACAACTTTTAGTGCAACTCTAGAAGTAAGAACATTTTTGGTTCATAGTTCTTTAATTTGTTTTTAAAAGTATTCAAACACAGCGTGAGTTATTTGAAAAACAAAACTAGACAAAAAATATCTTTCTGCGTGCTCGCTCGCGAGGGATATAAGGTGATTCCATATGAAGTTTTGCACCCGGGCGGGGTTTCGTAACCTTTGATATCTGTGTATCTCCGGCAGTTTTCAGTTGTATCTTCATCGGAACTGATTCAAGAAGTGTATTTAAGATATCGACATTGCGGAAACTTTCGGCGTTATCAGCAGAGGTTTGAACCATTGAAGGGAAACAATCTTGAGATGCGCGTTTATTTGACATTAAAACACTCGGAGCTCTTGAGGTTGCAGATCGAGCGATGCGGAATTCATAACTTAAGTGTGACCCAGGTAAGCTGAACAATTCTTAGAATTTGCACGAATTAAAACCAGTCGCTTTGATTTGACTTTAGTTAGGACTAGTGGCTGGTTTACCGCGAGGGACAGCAACTAAAACTAATTGGGACATGTTAGTTAGGCGAGGAAATCAGGCATTCTAAATGTTAGCCAAAATTAAAATTGATGATGAGATCAGTAAACTTCAGGGTTGAATTGCTTTTAGTTTTGCGTGGATTAACTGTGATAAATTCTTGTTTCCACCTAGTACTAACTCAAATGGACAAACAATAAACATCAGGATTTCCGTTTCTTCTCAGTTCCGTACTGGCGGCGCTGCCCAAGACAGACTTCCACACACACAAATCTTGCAGCCATGTTCAATAAACAAATCGATACAATACAGCCCAAAGTGGCTAAAGATTAAACTTTTAGGCGGCTAAGAGTCGATTGGAGACATTGAAAAATGACAAAATTGGTGTTGTTTCGTGTGAACAGCTCAACTCTTTCCAGCATATACCCGGTGTAAAAGAATGTACAACAGTGCTAATTACGTGAGGCTATGTCCGCCATACTGTCAAAAAAAAAAAAAAACGCTTAGCGGCTAGCTTTGAGGGGCCAATTTTTTTCATCAAACGGGCAGACGACATTTCATTTAGCTAGCTGTAAGATTTATATTTTCATTGCCATCCGTACTTCTTTAGTAATCTATTTATAATTAGCTGCGAAAAAAAATATCCGCCGCGACCAATTGTCCGAAAATACGTTTTCTCCATTAATCGCATTCTTTCAGCTCTCATCCAAGCTTGCTGTTGTTGATGTTAATTCGTAGACATGTCTTATTTTGTCATCGCTTTCACTGATACTATTTAACGACTGGAATTCTGCGGGATTATAAAAACAACACGCGAAGCAAATCCGCTGTTAAATCTGACGAAAAATCTCTGTTTTTGTAATTACGGTTTCCACCACCCCTACGCAAATATGAACTTGTATAAAGTTACGACCAAATTAGTTTTCCTTATGTTAGTTTCAGTTGAAATATCTGTTATAGCAAACACATAAAGTCGCATTTTTTTGAGAAATGAAATCAGATATCTTCAATATTTTAACTTGACTATTCTCCACTATTTCTCTAAGGTATATCTTAAAACGTTAAGGTGCCTGTTGACTCAAGATCTCGTGCGTGAAGCTCGCAAACTGCACGGATAGCCGGAAACATTGATGTATTCTTCCAGTTAACTCCATACCATGAACTTTACCCTTGCTAAACCAAACCAAATGATTACCCTCGGCTAAGAAAATATTTTCAAGCATTAACCATCGATTAATTTTCCATTTCAAAGTCTGCATACTGAGGCAAGCGGAAATCCTTTTTGGTGTTGAGGCTAAAAGCAATCAACAATTTCACACCAGAAATGCTGGTGAATTTCCCCCCAGCTTCGGGATTTCAGACACCAGTGCGAATAGTCTCTCGTCAACGATACGAAATGACATGGCGAAAATCCAATGGAATTTAAACTAGATCAACAAACATCTGGTTTTTTATAAAACGATCTGCTTTTAAGAACCTTAACCGTTTAAAAGGATAATCCCGCAATAAAAGGTGAGTCAACTAGATGACAAGAAACGCGCAACAACAGAAATGCGCATATTTCAGCGTCCAATCTTCACCCAGGTGTATTAATAGGTGCTAGAAATAAACGTTATTGGGTTGCTTGTGATGGACAGAAGCATACCATTGGGGGTGGGGTAAGAGGCTTCCAAGATGGAAACCCCGGGGAGGGGGGGGGGGGGGGGACCGAAGGGTAACAGTGCTTCCGACGGAAATCGGAGTCACAGTGTGGAAAGCGCTAGTATCATAAACGAGCATTGCTTTACAAAACGTTTTTACCACCCATTTAATTAACAAAGCCTGATAGATTAATATTTTACAAAGAGTTTTAAAACTGGAAAGATAAGACCAAGACATGTTTAAGGTGTAATACGATTACAAAAGGATCATGATAGATAACCACGTTACCATAGCGTGTCACTGGGAGCCCACCACAGTTTTGTAATGAAGTCTGGCAAAAAGGTCTTCGGAAAATATCAGTTGATATTGGAAGAGACTTTCTAAATAGCTCTTTGTGGCAGAAGATTATCTAAACAATTCCTTATTATGCATGGAAAGCAAAGACACAGTAGGCAAAGTCACAACCCGTTCGCCTCTTGTAAGAAAGAAAGAAAATAGGAAAGAAAGAAGTCGTTGACTTAATCCTAATTTTACGCCATCCAAATTTAGTAACAGTCGAAGCTTCTACGTCAGCCTCTTGGAGTATATAAACACGTTCCTACCGCGAAATCTCAGAGTAAGCCGTATTTTTAGGTCTGGAATTATTCGGATTACGCTGAATGCTTCCGGCTTAATTCATCACGGGTATTTAGCAATTTCGGTAACCTAAATGTACATCTGCACGCATGTTTAGGCATAGCCATCATAATAAAGGTCCTACTTGCCATCTGGGATAGACTTCAAAACAGGGCGAATGTTCAATGTTTTTAGAGGAAAAAGCGACTGTTTTCTTTCCTTTCATCCTGCAAGCGTCGTCGAAGCTGTTCCTTCAAGTTCCTCAAGGACCTACCTCCTGTCTGTCTTGCCATAAAAGGTTAAGGTAAACTGACATTTAAACATAGGTTCTGTTTAAATTTGCTGCGAGAAGCTTGCGGTGTAATGTGTAAAAGGCTTCGGGAATCTTATAAAAAACATTTGGATGCAGAGGACCACGCAACGAACAATGAAACTACTTGGCTTGTCTGTTGCCGGATCTCTTAAAGAAATGCTCGTACCAGACGTCACGTTAAGTGCAGATAAAACCAAATTGATTGCTACGGCAGAAGGGCAAAATTTATTGGCCAATTTTTTAACTTGCAATGTGAAAACGTCAGTACAATGTACATTTTTCACATTGTACAGGCCCCGAAGAAGACTAACTCTGCTAGTTGAAATATTGGCCAATAAATTCTGCCCTTCAGCCGTAGTACCAGCCTTGCAATCAATATGGTTTTATCAGCAATTTTCTGACATAACTAAGGAGTTGAACTTGGGACTACCGAGAACAAATCCACATAAGGGTCAGTGGCAGGACTCGTGGGGTTTCCACGATACCCACGTGATTTGCTTTGCTTCCCTAAAATAACAAATGACTAGTCAATGAAAATTCTTTGAACATTTCAGCTACACTTTTATAAATTCTTATAAGATTAAATTTAGAAATACAGTTAACAATAAAGATTAGCGAAAAAACTGAGGAACGACGTTTCGGTGTCATCCTGGCACCATTTTCAAGTTAAAAAATTATTTGAACGAAAAGTAACTAATTTATACCAATGGTGGAGGTGCGAAATTGAATAAATTAAGATTAAAAATAGCTGTTCACTGTTCATGTTCATTCCAGTGAGGTGTCAAACACTGGTAATGAGTGCAGTGTCTGTTCAATGCCTAAACAAATACTTTTGCGCGAATGGAGTCTGACTGAGTGTTAAGGCTTGGTTTCTTCTTGCGAATCCACAACATTTCGTGGATCAAGCAATCGAACTTTCCCTGACATTTCTTTAGGATCTTAAAGTTGTTAGTCAGGTCACCAACTGTATCAACTCGGTGTTCATTTTGAAGGTGTTTTCCGATGGCGGTAAATCGGTGTTCCTCAATGCGCTTGTAAAGATGACGGCTAGTGTAACCGACGTATTCTGCATCACACAGATCACATATATAGTTATAAACAACGCACTGTTGATTGATCAAAGGTGGTTTTGGCTCTTGTACTTTGAGATCATCGCCAATTTTACGGCTTCTGAACACCGGCTGTAGTTTGTGATCAAGTTTATTACTCAAGTCCGAGAGATGTTTTTTCACTATGTCCGCTGATTTCCTCCAACAGAGAATATCTACCGCATTGTCCTGCCTTTTAAAGACCAGAAATCAGCGGACATAGTGAAAAAACATCTCTCGGACTTGAGTAATAAACTTGATCACAAACTACAGCCGGTGTTCAGAAGCCGTAAAATTGGCGATGATCTCAAAGTACAAGAGCCAAAACCACCTTTGATCAATCAACAGTGCGTTGTTTATAACTATATATGTGATCTGTGTGATGCAGAATACGTCGGTTACACTAGCCGTCATCTTTACAAGCGCATTGAGGAACACCGATTTACCGCCATCGGAAAACACCTTCAAAATGAACACCGAGTTGATACAGTTGGTGACCTGACTAACAACTTTAAGATCCTAAAGAAATGTCAGGGAAAGTTCGATTGCTTGATCCACGAAATGTTGTGGATTCGCAAGAAGAAACCAAGCCTTAACACTCAGTCAGACTCCATTCGCGCAAAAGTATTTGTTTAGGCATTGAACAGACACTGCACTCATTACCAGTGTTTGACACCTCACTGGAATGAACATGAACAGTGAACAGCTATTTTAAATCTTAATTTATTCAATTTCGCACCTCCACCATTGGTATAAATTAGTTACTTTTCGTTCAAATAATTTTTTAACTTGAAAATGGTGCCAGGATGACACCGAAACGTCGTTCCTCAGTTTTTTCGCTAATCTTTATTGTTAACTTTTATAAATGTTCCGGAAACAGTTGTATTGATCTTCCAGCAAGAGGCTT
The DNA here is from genome assembly GCA_963693305.1 of Meandrina meandrites. NCBI lineage: Eukaryota > Metazoa > Cnidaria > Anthozoa > Scleractinia > Meandrinidae > Meandrina > Meandrina meandrites. The sequence goes on along the minus strand of OY855910.1, from coordinate 2,590,478 downwards.
CCGGATTTGTAACGAAATGTGGAACGTTTTAATTGATTCCCGTTTCTCGTTTTGGATCCTGACGGTGAAGCTATTAAAATAATCTAGATTCGTCACGAATAAGGAACTGAGCTCTCAGAAGTCAAAGTGTAAAATTCTCCCAAACCTTTTCGAAAAGTCATAAACAAGATTCTCACGATTGAAATAATGAAGAAAGCTACAAGCAAAAAATTACGAAATTGATTACGTGCCGTGAAGAGCGCGATCGCTGTGATCGGAATGGTCTGGTCTGTTAGATTCTTGGGTTTTGGTGTTTGAATTAGAAACACACACTTAAGCTCCAGTGTGATTTTATGCCAACTCAGAGTTTGTCAACTCTTGATATTTGGCGTGAAGGACTGACAGACGGAAATTCCATTAAAACTACTCGAAAAAAGTACCTAAAATTAGTACACCGTCTGCATTTGAAAAAAGTTGCATACTTTACTGAATTGAGCACAGCAATATCTGGCGTTTTTCGTCACTTTTTACATTGTTGCATATTGGGTCAGGTAGAAAAGGTGAACACTGATGAGAACCGAATCTTACGTCAGTTGAAAACATTCCGCTATAGTTTTAGAGTCAAAGATATTTTTACCTTAAAATTTTATTTGTATATTTTTCAATGTTCAAACTCAATACTCCAATAGTTATAATAATAGTAATGATCTTAAAACAGCGGAGTGCATTCAAACACGTAAGTGGCTTTCAGAATGGCCCTGGATAAAAAATGTTGTATTATAAATAGCTCTGTAATTTTGACCATATTTGTTTATTAACAGACGACACGACATTTCTCGCTTTAATATACGGTATGTAAAACATTCCTGCTATCGTCATATTTCTTTGTCCAAGTCAAATATCAAGAGAAGAATAACTTCGAGGAGGTCTTTAATCATCGCGTTAGATCAATTTTCCCGGGCTTAACAAGACTGGTCACGCGTACTTCATTTCAATCCTGCACATGACTATTGTTAATTCTCCTAACTACATGATTGCCACTGATCACTACTCGCTTTTGACGCCCTTATAATGCCGATTTTCTTTTGTTATCGCAAACTGCCTGTTTGATAGTAGAGACCTATTTTAGGTCCGAAACGTCTCTGAGAATTGGCCATATGATTCAAAAGGTTTATTTTTATTCTTCGTGAACAACATACCGAACTGACGTGTTTGAGTTGCCTAAGGATAGTTATGTCATTTCGTGATTATATAAAAGTATGAGCTTACCTATTTTGCAAAACGCCATGCTTGACGCCAGCTGCCACGTTTTACCCGCCTATCTGATTCACACGCACACAATCTCTCAAAAGTTTCGCTCGTTGGTAAAATTTGTGCTCGTTATGGAATCTGAAGACCTGTATTAATAGAAACTAGAAAAAATAGTCACAAAAGGTGAGTGAGCTATTTATGCAACTAGTTTTTCTTTCTTGTTGTTTAGAAATTAGCAAGCAAGTATCGACCAAAACATTTTCACTGTAAATGGAGCACGTTAGCTAAAATCAGACCCAGTCAAAATCGACTAAAATCCGTGCAAACATCTAAAGCAGATTCAGTAATATCTTTCTCGAGTATCTTAAGTTTTCAGAGTGTGAATACAAAGAGAATAATTCAAAAATCCGGATCTTTCTCTGTTTTGCTGCGCAAGCCGCCCAACACGGGCAAACAGAAAACCACGGAGTAAGTAAACCTCACCCCGGTGCCCCGGTGCCCCGGTGCCCCGGTCGTTATTGGCTTTTGCTATCCAAGATGGCGGCAAGTAGAGAGCCGCCATCTTGGATAGCAATACGAGAAGACCCTGGGAACTAGGATGAAGGATGTCACGATCGTGAGCTCTTTCTTAGAGCCTTCAATCGTACTGGTCAGCGACAAGGCAGTGCCAGTCAACTTCACACCCAGGATCATCTCCGCTTTCATGATGCCTTGGGGTCTGGGTACGAAGTTGAGTGACCAGTAAGAGCAATGATCCTAAGAACGAGTCTGCTCGCAGCTCTGAGTAAAAAATGCTAAAAAAATTTTTGCACGCAATTACAGACTGGTGATCCTACTGCAACATGTCAGCTGTCTCCTAATTTGCAAGGTATGTTCCAATTTGAGCAAAAATGTCCGCTGCTACGTTAAAAAGTTATATGAAGCTGATTTTAGTGTGCAGTACATACTTTATTTTCGCTTTTGTCTTTTTCTTTTTTTGTTCAGCTCGATTGCTGCTAAAATATTTCGTCAAGGTCACCAAACGTTCCTTCGTGCAAAATCAAAACTAAAATCCTTCACCGTAAGTTGCATTTCGATATTCAGTTACTGACCGTTGTAAGCACGTTTTAAGGATTTTGCTAATCAAGGTTAACCACAAGCAGCCAGTACAAACTGTCGATAAGGAACGTAATAGAGACATTACTTATCATTATTTAGATAAGCAACAAGCGATGAAATCAAACCGAGCCGGTATGCTCCAACTTAACAAGCTGCGGACATTTCAGTGAAGCACAGATTTTTTTATAAGACAACTATGTGTGAGAAAGCAAGCATAAGTTTTTGTAATGCTATTTATCTTTCGTCGCTAAGACGCAATTTTTGATATTGAATCAAGCAGCCTCATACAGACATTAATTTTTAGGGATAACACATTTCTAGTCGATTCCAAAGCCAGCCGACCTTTACTCCGTATATTATAGCTAATCCAATTGTCACGACAGACCTCTCACTGATTTCCGTCGACGACAGGACGAGATGAGGTGAAAAATACTGGTTTAAATATGAAAGATCACTTTTCCGTCTATACAAGGTGCTATTTAAACTTGTCACTCATGAAAGTAAGAGATTTCGGAAATAGGCAAGGGCGCGGTAGCACGGTTGAAAGCAGATATGTTATCGACAGACCGATAGTGTAACTGGACGGTTGGCCATATCAGCTACTCGTGTCTATAACAATAATTTACTTTAAACAAGACAAGAGGAGTCATTTCCGTAATAAACTTGGTTCTTTAGCGTCGACGACAGATTTCTCAGCAATTGGCGTGCTTTTGATCTGGAAAAATTTTCAGTTTTGAGAACGCTTTCAAGAAAAAAAACTCGTCATGTCCAAAAATGTAATTGATCCTCTCTCACCATGTGAACAAACCAGAAACAATATTTGTTAAAATATATCAGTATAAACATTTCAAAACGGTTTAATAAAAACTGATGAAATACAGAAAGTACTACTCATGCAATGAACTGTCAACGAACCAGGATTACGCGTTATTTCTTTAATTGACTTTTCATTTTTATTTTCACTCAGTAAAATAATCGGTGTTTACTGAAGTCGGGAATATTTTTAATTTTCAATGAGATTGATCAATTGTAATTATCCAATCATTCTTCGAACTTCAGTAACCAAATTGTCGGGGAATCTTAAGCACGATGCATACACTCAAGTACTTTCGCCTCGCTGTCGTTGGCTTGTGCCGCTTAAAGAACATTGCTGAACTGACTGCTTTTATAATGTTTAGTGATATACGACAGCACTCAACGTTCCTCGCGATCTGCGCTAAAACTGGTGTCTTCGTAGAACAAAAGTAAGAGCGATTACGATAATAGCATCAGGATATTATAAAATTTCACCAAGGTCCATGGCTTTTGTTTGTAGAAAGCTTTGAAATACGCCAGGAAAACAAATATTTTGGTTTCAGCAGAAAGTTTCATCACGAGCTCAAGGACCACTGAAAAAAAATTTGACGTCCTGTAATTTTTGTGGGCTGGAATTTTCGACCTACTGAAAATCAGGTATGTTTAATTAAAAGCACAACTTTAAAGCAAGGGACCGCAAACGAAAATGCTGCTAATGTAGGATCCAACAAGGGATCTGATCAGCGTGAAAATGATAAATGACAAACAATACTGCGAGGCTTACAGTATTGTTTGTCATTTATGTTTAATTAAGCATTTCATCAAACTCAACCCATAAAAAATAACTTACTTACTTCGACAAACTTGAAAGGTGTGCAGGGTCACCAGGCCAGACGACCAGTATTTCTTGCAGAATTTAGGCTATTAAGTTTGTCAAATTTGTCGTTTCGGTAATTCTTGTAGTTTTTTAATCTTAGACATCATTGTTTCATGGTTTATGGTTGCCTCTTTTGCTATCTTTCTACGAGATCTCTTTTCATTTGAATCACCTTCATCTCTAGTATGGGATAGAAGCTGCCACTTTAAAGAATTTAATTCCGGCCAGCGTTTATCCGTTCGAGATTGTTTTCTACAGAACTTGAAAAGCTCACAGTTGTGAATGCTATTTCGAAAGGGATGCCCTCAGGTTGGCAATATTAATTTCTTCACTTATCACTTGTTTTCTACAGAACTTGAAAAGCTCACAGTTGTGAATGCTATTTCGAAAGGGATGCCCTCAGGTTGGCAATATTCATTTCTTCACTTATCTATCCACCAAGTTCATTGCGGAGTATTGAGTTTGCACCCCAGGGAGGGGGTACCCTCCGAAAAGTTAGGTGAGGGAGGGGTTGAGGGGGGGAGGGAGGGTGCGTCGCGCTTCCAAAAACCCCTTCCCTATTTCATACCAACCACATCTTATTTCAAACCAAAATGGTCAAAACCTACACCTACTTCAGACCAAAGCGACTCGAAAACCGCATACCCATTGGCGCCGAACATATTTATATACACTATAGCTTCGGGGGTGGAAGCGGAATCATTGGACTTTCGTGATTCATGATTCCTGTCTTGTTTTACCTCAATGATTCGTGATTCCTTTAAAAATTTCATTCCCTATTCATGATTCATTTGTCATTGTTTTCATCCAGTTTTGACAATAACTTCACTGTGTGTAACATACCTAATTACAGTCAGGTTGATAGATAAGGGATGAAAATTTGAATCGCGTTTTCAGTGTTTTCCTGTAGGGGGGTCTGGGGGCATGCTCCCCCAGAAAATTTTGAAAAATAAGACGCTCGGAAATGCTATTTTCGGCCATTTCTGTGATATAACTGTTAACAAATTTCGTAGTGCATTCTATATTCACACGCCTCCAATATCGATGAAAGCATATTCACTTGTTATTCATGATTCTTTTAGCCATCTCTCGTTATTCATGATTCCCAAGTTTTAAACACGAAGATTCATGATTCTACCAATTTTATAGCTATGATTTATGATTCATGATTCCGCTTTCACCCCCGATATAGCTCATTTTCTCTTGAGATAATATAAGGGAGTACTCCCCCCGGGATTCCGCGAACCTTAACACAATTTGACGAACTTGCATGGTGGATAGATAAGTGAAGAAATTGATATTGCCAACCTGAAGACATCTGCAGATGAAAAAGTCTGGGCGAAAAAACTGCGATTACTTACTTAGTATCTCCCTTAACGGAATCCTGAAAAAATATGTCTCGTTGACTATTGAGGGCCGCAGCTAGTGAGAGGCGGGACGAGGCACTTGTCTCGTATAGATTTTAACCCAAAATTTAAAACAAAATAGGTTTAGTCAGGAAAATATTTGAAGGAGATTGATTTTTCTGAGGAACTGACTTATAAAAAATGCTAAAAATAAACGTTCAAAGCTTCTAGCTGCTTCTAGATTTCAAAATTTCCAAGGGTATGTCCCAAGATCCCAAGATCCCCTAGCGGCTCGCGGCTTCGGCGATTGCAGATTTTGCCTCGAATGCAAAAAGTCGGCCCAGCTTTTTGTTGCATTGATCGAACGTTGCCTGAGAGCCGGTGGTTTGGACAGATAAAGCGCGTTTCGTGCAATCCCCCAACGCTAATCTTGGCATAATCCGAATTTTTTCCCAAAAAGTATCGATTTACAGGAGGGAAATTAGGACTTTTGTCGCCATCTGGTTTTCGTAACTCATTTAACAGCAAGCAGTCAATGTGTTCGTGATTTCATTTATGAAAGATTCATTTATACAATACAGTGGCATCCCTGTTTTTCGAACCTCAAAGAAAATGAAAATTGGTTCCAGAAATTGGGAGTTCGAGAAATCGCGCCCGAGAAGTCGTGGGTTACTGACTGTTACAGGTATACTAGTGTTCAATTTATTGCGAAGCAAATCCCAAAGTTGGTTCGAGTTATCGCGATGCTCGGGAAGTCGTGATTCCGCTGTAGTTCTAAACTAATTTACTGAAGTGTATGTTTCCGCCGTTGGAGTTGAGGTCTTTGGAGAAGAGGCAAATGACCGGAAACTGGCGAAATTCTTCACCTTTTGGGGCGCCTCGTTTATCTGGAGCGAAAAATATCCCACGAAAGAAACAGAAAGAAAAAAAAAGCGACCAGGAAATGTTCATCGTTTAACACCAGGATATGTTAAATCAAAATGAGCTAAGATGTGTTTCTAAGAAGTCGGAGGAAAGCTCTGCTGTAAGGCGAAAAGGCCGCAAAAGCGCCTTCAGCGTCTGGCACCGATGCCTTTTAGTTTCGCTGCTTTTGAGAAACCATGGGAACAAGGTCGCTCATTGGAACATGGGCTGACGATCGCTCAGTACCTTTCCGTTGTAGCTATGGCGATTTGCACAAGAAGGCCATCATGTTTGCACTTCTGCTCTGCTGTAAGGCGAAAAGTCCGAAGCGTCTTCAGCGCTTGGTACCGATGCCTTTTCGTTTCGCTGCATTTGAGAAACCCTGGGAATGTGATCGCTCGTCGGAACTGGGCAACGATCGCTCAATACCTTTCCGTTGTAGCCATGGTGATTTGCACCAAGGAGGCCATCATGTTTGCACCTATATTACATATGACAAAGGTTTAGAAAACGGTGTTTGGACTGGCGAAAAACGAGGCCTCGATCGAGAGGCCGGCGAAGTTAATTATTCACAAAACCGTTTAATTTAAAACTACAGCAAACTGAACGGTAAAAGCTCATAATTAACAAAGGAATTGAATAACTGCACTGTGAACTAAACCGACCATTGTTTTAGTTAATTGTTTGATCAACAATTTCAAAGCCTGGAGAAAACGGCTTCCTTTGATTGTCAACAGATACTCAATACCTACTGCATGCTTGCAAAACGGCCATTAATCTTGATTAATTTCAGATATTAATTTGCAAGTGAAAAAGTTTGTAAAACTAATGTTGAAGCAATCAGGTACTTATAAACTTTTGACATGAGACTGAAAGATTCATTTTTTGGCTAAATAAAGCAACAGAAAAATCCAAAGTCCAGTCTTTCGAAACAGTATTACATATCTTGTAAATAATCTTATCAGATTAGTATTAAAGAAGTGACGTCATTTGAAGTTTTGTTTCGACCAAAAATAACTGTTGGATCAATATTGCTAACGATACAAGATGTTTTATAATTGCTTGGAATGCACTTGTTATATCCTTCGTGTTTCAGTTTTAATAAAACTCATCGATGCCTGGTTAGCCTCATGTTTTTAAGATTCCACTTCCAAGGTCGATTATTAAACAGGATAGAATTGCTTGTTCTTAATTTGAGTAGCTTTTGAACCACTGGAAATTAATTAAACTATCACTCATGTACCATCTTGACGTAGAAATAAGATTATAATATAGTGAGCAAGAAACTTTTGCCTCGATAATTTTCGAACTCTTTTATGTTATATTGCTTTTTTTAAGATAAATATTCCCGAGACATTGCCAAATCACATTTATGGGCTATGGGTCTCGGTCTACACTGATAGACTATCTCTAATCTTTCATTTTATATTCGTGACTAACTTCTGCACTCTTCAGCGAAACAATTTCCGTTGTTTAATTGCCACTAGCTAGGCAGATTGATTGAGAATTTTCACGAGAAGGCGACACATTATTTGCCGAAGGAAAGCCACAAAAGGAAAAATTTATAATCCGATTTACCTTGACGTGTAGCTCTGACCAATAAAATTGCTCTTTTACAACGTTTAAAATAAATCTTTAGATTAGGAGTGATAACTTTAAATCTCCCAAGCACGCGGTTATGCGTCACAGCAAATTGAAGCAGTAATATTTGCCTCACCGCCTGACCAAATAGCTGGCGCTGGAAGGAATACTGCCTCAAGGCCTCTGTGTCTCTATCGTACTAGGTGGTCCCTCGAAAGCGAAAATCGTGCTTTAAATGTCTAGTAAGAATCAAACGATCTCCCTTTCTTGAGTTCCCCTCTCTGGCCATGAGGTCAGGCCGCGCATAGTACTTTATTTATGCTCAAAATCCAATCTTTCAATTTTGTGACAATGAATTTGTTTGCGTCCAACTGTTTTTCATTTGTCAGACGTAAATTGATAGCCTCTCAAAAGAGGAACCAAGCGCACGCCCCCTTGGGGACAGAAAACATAACTGACTACGGTCCGCCGTTTTGTTCCGGAAAGACGTGATTTTCGAACACTCTGTCGCAGGAAAATTTGCTGAGAAGAAAAGTAATTTATAATAACACAATAGAAATGTTAACAGGATTACAAATTCCTCGTTTTCCTCCGTAGAATAGAGTTATTTACAATGGGGCAGCGAGGAATTTATACAATTTATTTGTTAGGTCACGTGCATTTATAAAACTCCTCCTACTTTTGTTGTTAGGCTGATACGCGTCATTGATGATTGACAGATCCGATCTTTGCGGCGACTTTGCTTTTGCATGTAGTCATAAATTCTGTCCCGAAAAGTGGGAAGTGAGTCACTCGTAATATTCGCTTGGAAACGCGATTTTTCGCATTCTTTAGGTTACGGGGAAGTGTAAGAGATATCTTTGTTTGAATCTGTAGCGTGCAATCAACGGAAAGGAGCGACACTTGCTAAAGTTAGAATTCAGAATGCCGAACACGGGCAAAGTTTCGTATTCTGTCCGTGTAACGCACTAACGGTTTGTGTATTCAATGATTCTTCTGTAGTGACTCTAGACTTTACGACTATGGTCGCTCTCAAGTGTGGAACTGTCGTTCTTCTTTCACTATTATGACACCTGAAATTCTCACGGAATTGACTGAACTCAGAAACGATGGTTAAAGACGCCCTCGTCGGAAAATCGAGGGAAAAAATACGGCATGGAACATTACTGTGGACGTTTGTGTGTTTGTATGCAGCGACTTCATCCGCTTCTGCTATACAATACAGTTTTCATGTCCAAGAAGAATTATCACCAGGAGCCTTAGTCGGAATTATTAGTACTTCACCAGGAGTGTCGTACACATTTGAAGGGAATCCATCGCGATTTACGCTGAATTCTCAGACTGGAAGGATAACCACAGCCTCGCGAATCGATCGCGACAGTTTGAGCTCAAATCCGATTAATCTGCGAGTTCGAACTTCGTCCTCACCAGCTATTATCGATGTGATTGTTCATGTGGACGATATTAATGATAACCCTCCAGAGTTTCCTTCGTCAGATTTTCTTGTCAGTATTTTCGAAAATGTGCCAGTTAACAGTGTGTACTCGATATACCCAGCGTCTGACAGCGATGCTGCAGAAAATGGCACTATTGATTATTCTATCATTTCCGGCAACGACGCAGGGAAATTTAAACTCGGTAGGAACACTACTGAATGCGGTGTCAACTATCTCTTGTGTATTATCACCCAAGGAAGTCTTGATCGCGAAGATGTGTCTGTTTATGAGCTGAATATCTCTGCAAGCGATCGAGGAAAACCTTCGCTGTATGCCTATTGTTTGGTAAATATTACAATCGTTGATTTGAACGACAACAGTCCTGTGTTTACAAAAAACTTGTACAATGCTTCAGTGGACGAGAACACTCCCGCTGGTGTGGAGATTTTAGCTGTGACTGCAACAGACAAGGATCAGGGATTGAACGGAGAAATAATTTATTATTTCGATGATACAGACAGTCATTCGAAAATGTTCGATTTGAATTCGACCACCGGGGTGATAAGAACTGCACAGCCTCTTGACTTTGAGACTCAAAAGTTCTACGCATTTGATGTTTTTGCTCGAGATCAGCCAGAAGGTGTACAGCCGAAGAGTAGCAGAACCAAAGTGGAAATAAATATACGAGATGTCAACGATCACGAACCACAAATACAAGTGTTGTATGCAAATCGTAGTGTAATTCCTGCAGAAGTATCTGAAAGTGCTCCTATTAATACATCCATAGCAACTGTCGTTGTGAAAGATCTTGATGACCCATCTGGTCCAAATGGTAAAATAACCATGTCAGTTTCCAATGCAAATGGAAGTTTTAACTTGACCTTGGTCCCGCAGACAGGCTATACATGTATTTATCTGCTTCGAACTTCTTCACTTCTAGATCGCGAAAGGTTTGCATCTTACAATATCACGGTGACTGCAAAAGATGGAGGAAATCCCAGCCTTAACTCATCAGTACAAGTTTTTGTGTCAGTAATAGATGTCAATGATGAGGTTCCAACGTTCCCCAAGCAAAGTTACTCGACATCCATCTGTGAAATTGCCCAGAATGGGAGCACTGTGTATCACATTAAAGCTTTTGATTCCGACACAGGGATAAATGGTCAGATTTCGTACTCAATTTTAAGTGGTAATGCCCTGCACTGGTTTCAGATCAACTCTTTGTCGGGCCTTATTACAACTGCTGGGCCTCTAGACAGAGAACATTTGCAGCAAGTGTCTTTGACTGTACTTGCTAAGGATAGTGGTGTTCCACCACTTAACAGTACTACTGTGGTGATCGTAACAATAAATGATTTCAATGACAATCGACCAACATTTTCTCAAGATATCTATAATGAGACACTGGACGAGAACTTGAGCGCTGGAACTACCATCGTTAAACTGCATGCTAGAGATAACGACACTAGTGACAATGGCAATGTGACTTACATGATTGATTCCTCTTCTAAAGAAATATTGGACACTTTTAGCATCACACCATGGACTGGTGTCTTGTCTACAAAGGTAAAACTTGATCGTGAAGTAAAGAGCTCCTACACCATACCCATCAAGGCTACTGATCACGGAAATCCACCACTGTCATCAAGAACTTTTGTTCATTTGCGTGTTACAGATGTGAATGATAATCGCCCAAAATTTTACCCTGTGACTTACGTTGAAAGTGTCTTAACAGATACACAACCAAGAGTTATTACCCAAGTAACGGCAACTGATGCAGATGCGGGGACTAATGGGAAGATCATCTATATCATTGCGAGTGGAGATTATGGAAAATTCTCTATTAATAGCTCCACTGGGGAAATAAAAGCCCTCTCTCCACTTGACAGTCAAGTCAGAGGTTTTTACAAGCTGAACATTACTGCTCAAGACATGGGTGGATTAGATGCAGAACAGCCAGCCACAGTAGAGATTACTGTCCAAGGGCAATCTGATGACCCTCCCAAGTTTGAATACAGCATCTACAACTTTTCAGTGTACGAGAATGTTCCCCTTGGGACCTATGTTGGAAAAGTCTTTGCAACTACGAAAGCCAACAATAACAGCATTCAGTACTCCATAGTTTCAGGTGATCCACATAATTTGTTCTTGGTTGATGGTGCTGGTGGTATTATCATGGTTGAGGGACATTTGGATAGAGAAGTGAAAGATAAATACTCCTTAAGTGTTTTAGCCAAGGTGGGAACATTGCGTCCCTTGTCAGCCACAACATCAGTGAACATAGATGTTTTGGACAGAAATGACAATCCTCCAGTTTTCAAACGTTCTAGTGCACAGGTGACCATTGATGCTACCTGGCCTGTTGGCAAAAACATTTATCTAGCCTCTGCTTCTGATAAAGATGCTGGTCTGAATGGAGTCGTGCATTATCAGTTGACGTCTGATGGCAATCGCCTTTTTAAAGTGAACATGACATCAGGCATGGTTTCATTGGCCAGGAAGGTAACCAGCATTGATGATTCTGTATATATGTTGCAAGTGTTTGCATCTGATCAAGGAGCTCCTCCTCTTCATGCTGCCTTTATGTTAACTGTGAATATCGTCACCAATCACCCACCAAGATTCTTGTCACCCTCATTTGTTGCTGATATTCCCAGGAATTTGCCAGTGGGTAAGCATTTCCTTCCTATCGTGGCTGTTGATCCAGACACTGGTGACAATGGCGTACTTACTTACTCAGTCGCTCAGCAAGGTAATGAAGAAGGCCTCTTTGAAATCTCACCAGAGGGATTATTGTATGTAACAAAGCAACTAAACCAAGCAAAGACATCAATCCAAATTTTAGTTACTGCATCTGACAAGGGTACTCCACCTCTCTCCAGTACTGTCTCAGTAACAGTTAACCTTCAAGATTCAACTGAGCACCAAGCCATGTTTGTTAACGACACTTTTGCATTTGCTGTAATGGAAAACCAACTCCCGGGCACCATTGTTGGCCAACTGCTTCTCAAAGCAGATGATTCTTTGAAACACAAGAAGATAGTTTATTCTCTTGTTGAAGCTCAGGAGGATTTTGTAGTTGACTCTGAAACAGTACAGATAATTACTGCAAGAATGTTTGATCGTGAGCAGCTAGTTTCACAGAGTGGGCAGAATGTTGCAACATTTTTAGCAAAAGCAGTGTACAATGACACAAAAGCCAGGCAAGATTCAGCTGTAGTGGTTGTTACAGTTCAAGATGAAAATGACAATATACCCGAGTTCCGCCGTTCAGTGGTTTATGTGACAGTCCAAGAGTCCTCTCAAGTAGGAATTGTATACAAAGTCATTGCATCAGACCCGGATGAAGGAGTCAATGCTAACTTTAATTTCTCAATTGTTAGTGGACCTAGTCCGACAGTGTTTTACATTGATCCTGTCAGTGGTAATCTCTATCTGAACAGTTCACTTGACAGAGAAATGGTGGATCATTACACTCTAACTGTTCAAGCCACTGATACTGCCAACCCGTCCATGTTTTCTCAAGTGCGTCTTGAAATTATTGTAGGTGATGCTAATGACAATGAGCCTGAATTTAACAAAAAACACACAACTGTCAATGTCTCTGAGAATTTAGCATTATCTTCTCAAATTGCTGTGGTTCGGGCAACTGACAAGGATGAAGGTGTCAATTCTGAGATTGCGTACACTATCACATCTGGGAATTTAGAAGCTGCATTTGACATTAATCATCTGACAGGGGAGGTGTTTCTGATCAAGCCACTTGACTTTGAAAGGACCAGGAAGTATACTCTCAACATTACTGCAGACGATCGTGGGAGTCCACCTAAGTCATCTGTGTCATGGCTAACGGTGAATGTCCTAGACGAGAATGATGATGCTCCCATTTTTGACAGTCAACCAGCTACTGTTGATGTTTTGGAAAATGTTACAGCTGGTTCTCAGATTGGCCAGTGTTCGGCAACTGATAAGGACAGTGGGGAAAATGGCCACATAACATTTAGCATTGACAGTCAGACCCCAATTGAAGAAATGGCTTTTGAGGTGAACCCTGGTACTTGTGTGATCAGGACAAGACGGCAGCTTGACCGTGAATGTGCACCATTATATAAACTTGTTATTAGGGCTATGGACAATGCAAGTCCTGAATCAATGCAGCTTTCAACAACCAAGGAGATCACTGTCGTGATAAAGGATGTGAATGACAACAAACCCAGATTTGTAACTGCTCCTGCTGTGGCGATAGATAATTTAGCTGTCAACGATGTCGTGACAACTCTGTTAGCTAAAGATGTCGATGCTGCAACCAATGCACAGGTAACCTACAGCATCAAGAATGGAGACACCAACCTTTTCCGGTTAGACTCAAACACAGGTCAGTTATTTGTGAAATCTTCATTACCTGGCAATTGGATGAGTTTCCAGCTAACAGTATCAGCTAAGGATGGTGGTGTTCCTTCCCTTAGTACTGACACTACCTTGACAGTGTTCAAAAAGGGACAACCAAACAGTGGTCCAACTTTTAGCTCTGCAACCTACAGGGACTCTGTGGATGAAAACAGTGCTAAGGGAACATCAGTGACTCTTGTCCAGGCATCATTTACACCAAGTATAGCCAATTCAGTAATCAAGTACTACATTACTTCTGATTCCAGTAATGGCTCATTTGTCCTGAATGCAGACAGCGGTTTAATTACAACTGCCTTTAAGCTTGACCATGAAAGTTTCTCTACATCACTGTTTGTGCTGATGGTATATGCTGTGGATTTGAGTGGACCAAGCCCGCGGACCAGCTCTGCGACAGTGGAAATTTCCCTGGTAGATAAGAATGACAATAACCCAATATTTTTGTCAAGTGTTTACAGAACAAGTGTGAAGGAAAATTTGCCACCTGGTGCAAGTGTCCTAACTGTTTTCGCTGTCGATAATGATGACGGCTCCAATGCAAAAGTTGGATATTCCATTGTCAGTGGAAATAATGGTGATGCATTCCATATAAATGCCACAACTGGCGAGATAACCACAACTAAAATGCTAAATCACAAGTCTGAAGCAAAGTACAACTTAAATGTGACTGCAACAGACAGTGGGAGTCCAGCGCGACACTCAAGCTGCGTTGCCATAGTGATGGTGATTGGTGCTAACAACAATGCTCCTCAATTTTCCCATCCATTCTATTCTTTCAATGTCCCAGAGGGGACAGCAATTGGTACTGTCCTGGGAACAGTTGTGGCATCAGACAGTGACACTGGATCAAATGCTAAAATCAGCTATAGCATTACTGGTAGTCACAAAGACATCTTTTCTGTGGACCCAATGAGTGGAAATTTAAAAGTTGCAAAATTACTTGACAGGGAGGCAGTTGAAATTTACATTCTGAACATCTCGGCGAGTGACAGTGGTGACCCGTCCAGGGCTGCCCACTCTGAAGTTTATGTGAATGTGTTGGACAGGAATGATAATGCTCCGCAATTTAAACCGAGTGTGTACTCTGTAAGTGTCTCAGAAGCCACCGGGACAGACAGCAGTATTGTAACTGTGTCTGCTACTGATAAAGATTTTGGCACCAATGCTCTCCTCACATACACAATACTCTCGGGAAACAATGACCGCACTTTCTCAATTTACCCAAATGGTACTATCTACAACATTAAAGAATTCGACCGCGAGAAAAAGACTTCATACTCTCTCACCATCATGGCAAGAGACCAGGCAATACCTGTGGCAGCACAACTGTCCAGCACGGCAGCTGTGACTGTAAACATTGCAGATGTCAATGATAATGGCCCATATTTCATATCCAGTAATATCACCCACATATCTGAGCATGCGACAACTGGTGATATCGTCACTACAGTCTTGGTAGCTGATTTAGATTCAGGAAGTAACAGCAAGATTACCTTTAGTCTAGTGAAGGTTGATGCTCTGGCACCATTTAGTTTAGGTGCGAGTGATGGTATACTGCGAGTGTCAGGAAGCCTAAATCGTGAAGTCAGAGACCGCTATGTTGTCAAGGTGATTGCAGCAGACCAGGGTATACCAGTAAGACGTGCAGAACAGAAGTTGACTGTTGTAGTTGATGATTACAATGACCATGCACCAACTTTCCAACCAGGGCCAAGTGAAGTGCGAGTTGAAGAGAACATTTCAATTGGAAGTGAGGTTACGAGCTTGTCAGCCACAGATGATGACCAAGGGAGCAATGCAGAGGTGCGCTACAGCATCGTGGCTGGAAATGAGAATGGAACCTTTGAAATAGATTCCAAGAATGGCATACTAAGTACCATCAGATCCCTGGACAGAGAGACCACGCCCAAGTACACCCTTGTCATTCGAGCGTCCGATCTTGGGGTGCCGACACAGTTCTCTAATAAGTCTTTGGAGATTGTTCTACTTGACGTCAATGATAATACACCCACCTTCTCTAAAGCCTTATACACCAGACAGGTAGCTGAAGATTACCTTGAATCCAATATCATCACAGTGAAAGCTGTGGACAATGATGAAGGAAGAAACGGCAGTGTAACGTATGATATAATCCGTGGCAATGATGGCGGTGTTTTTACGATCAACAGCCAGACTGGTCAAATTGGACTGAAAAGTGCTTTGGACAGAGAGAAGCAGGCTGAGTATACACTAAGTGTGCAGGCTGCAGATGCAGGAACTCCACCCCGTATAGGAGAAACCAAAGTCATTATAAAAGTGAATGATGAAAATGACAACTCACCTGTTTTCCAGCCGGCCAGTCTCAGAGCTTCTGTCAAAGAAAACGCTGCTGTGGGCACAAGTGTATTGCAAGTGACTGCAACTGATGCTGATGTTGGAATAAACGGAAAAATCACCTACTCCCTGGACATGAGTTTTGACTCGTTTAAGATTGACCCTAACACTGGAGAAATAACAACTACAGCTTCCCTCAATCGCGAAGTGACACCGTTGTACAAGCTAAAAGTGTTGGCCGACGACAGCGGGGCCAACAATCGACAAGGGCAAGCTGATCTAGTTGTAACGGTTGAAGATGTGAATGACTTTAATCCTGTATTTGGCCCTAGGCCGTATACAGCAACAGTAGCACCTGGGGCTCCACCTGGTACGTTTGTCGTTATGGTGTCTGCTACGGATGAAGATATAGGTCCTAATGCCGAGTCAGAGTACACGATAACAAGCGGTTCTTCTGCGGTCTTCGATATTGCTCCAAGGACTGGGATCATCACTGTGGCCCAAAGTGTTCCCTCGAGCAAATTGTCGTATTCTTTTACCGTGAAGGCTGCTAACTTGAATGCACCTCAGCGATCTGAGACTACAAATGTACAAATCAATGTGGTGTCAGGATCATTCCCAGTATTCCAACACCAGGACCAGCGTATAAGGGTCTCCGAGCTGGCACCAGTTGGGACTGTCTTGGTCACTGTCAACGCAACTGGGCACACGGCTTATTTCATTGCTGCAGGTAATGTTGGGGATGTGTTTGAGCTGGACAAAGTTCGTGGAGAGTTGAAGATCAGGTCGCAATTGGACTATGAGCAGCAGGAGAACTACACTGTGGTCATTGGTGCCAAGGATGGAAGCAGTCAGCCACTCTCGGGCTTTGTCACAATCCAAGTGGAAGTTACTGATGAGAATGACAACTCCCCTGTATTTAATCAGAGCATTTATCGAGCAGACATCGAAGAGGAGCTCCCTGTCAATACAACAGTACTGTGGGTGTCGGCTTCTGATGCTGACTCAGCGGCCAATGCAGAGGTTGAGTATAAACTGGTACCAGGGAACAGCCAGGCGAGTTCAGCTTTTGCAGTCTCAGCCAAGACCGGACGCATCTCTACCAAAGTCCAACTCGACCATGAAAAAATATCTGCCTACACTTTTAAGGTTCGTGCTGAAGATGTTGCAAATAGATCGATGGCGAGTGAAGCTGTTGTTGTAGTGAATGTGCAAGATACCAATGACAACTGCCCTGTTTTTGAAGATCCTCTGACAACCTCTGTTTACGAGAATGTTTCTGTGGGAAGCCTCGTGGCTGTACTCAATGCGCGGGATGCTGACACTCAAATTGCTTCCCAACTGCAGTATGGATTTGCTGCTGGTGAAAATGCAGACGGTGTGTTTAGTCTTGATGCAAACAACGGCAGATTGACAGTGCAGAAGGCCTTGAATCGAGAGGCAAAATCCCAGTACACACTAAGAGTGACGGTAAGTGACTCGCAGCACACAACAACGTCCAACTTCACTGTTGTTGTCTTGGATGTTAACGACAGTCCACCAAGATTCCTCTCAAATCCTCTGACACACCAAATCCATGAAAAACTGCCAATTGGAGCAGCTGCGATGAACGTGAGCGCTGTTGATGATGACGTGGGTACCAATGCTGAAATCCTGTACTCCATTCTGCCTTCTCCTTCAAGTGACACATTCACTATAGATCGCCAGACAGGCGTTTTACGCCTCAATAAAGTGCTGGTGTACAAGAAACCAAGCGCCGCTGGAAACGAGAACTTTTACAATGTGACAGTGAAAGCGAGAAATTCGTATCCACCATTCGACGAGGAAACCGTGCTTGTTATTATCGAGGTGACTGACATTAACGACCACGCCCCAGTATTCACTTCTCCTTCATATGGCTTCTTCGCCATTCGTGGTACAACAGCTGGCGCCACAGTTGGGCGTGTAGAGGCAGTTGGTGATCAAGATGCCGGTTCAAATGCACTTGTACGCTACAGTGCAGTTAGTGGAAACGGGACGTCGTGGCTTAACATTGACCGAGGAAGCGGTAATGTCACTGTCGCTAGGCGCCTTGTCAGTCTGGGTGTGTTCTACTTGCGGGTCAGGGCTCGGGATTCGGGACAACCTGCCAAGGAAAACTTCGCCAGTCTTTACGTGGAAGTTGTCGAAGTCAACAATAATTCACCGACGTTTTCACTCCCTCAGTACCAGGCTCCCGTGCTGGAAACAGAGCCCGTGGGGAAAGTAGTTGTAACAGTTACCGCCACAGATGGGGACACCGGAACGAACGGCCAAGTATTCTATCACATAGAGAGCAGTAACCCGCCAGGATTTTTTGGAATTGGTCGAAAGAATGGTTCGATCTTTGTGGCGAAGCCTCTGAATTACGAGTTTTCTGAGGAAATTGTTCTCGGCGTCATGGCCACAGACGGTGGAAGAAATCCCCGTTCAGCCACAGTAACAGTGCGGATTTCACTCTTGGACGCGAACGACAACCGACCTGTTTTCACAAAACAAGAATATAATGGATATATAGCGGAGAATACAGCACCCGGAGTACTGATTGTTAATGTTACCGCTTCAGATCCCGACCGGGATGACGGTGGACAAGTTGTGTACAGCATCACCAACGCCAATCTCCTGGGGTCATTTGAAATAAATCCTACCAGCGGTGAGATCAGGAGCAAGGTAACCTTCGACTACGAAGTACAACGGTTGTACGAATTGAACATCCTGGCCAAAGATCAAGCAACGCCTCCATTAGAGTCACAGCCAATGGCCAAAGTGTTTGTTCACGTCACAAGTGTGAATGAATACACTCCGAAGTTTAACAAGTCTCTGTTCCAGGCTTCTGTGGCCGAGAACGCGCCAATTGGACAGTCTGTGACTCAAATATATGCCACAGACCAGGACAACGGTCCGGATGGCGAGATTGTTTATCTGTTGGTCGGAGATAGCAACAACTTAGGATTCAGTTTAGATCGGTCCACTGGGGTTTTGAGCGTATCCGGGATGCTGGACAGCGAACAAGCTGGGATTGTAACGCTCCGAGTGCTCGCTAAGAATGCGTTACAGACAAGCGTGACTCCTGACACTAGTGATCTGGCAACGATAATTGTGACTGTCACGGACGCTAATGATGCTCCCCGGTTCCTTAAGAGTGTGTACTATGCCACAGTGAAGGAAGAATCGACTCCTGACCAGTTTGTTACCAATGTCACTGCAGTTGACGATGATTTTGCCAATCAGCCGAGAGTAGAAAGGATAGAGTACAAAATTCTCGCAGGTAACACGGGTGATGCTTTTAAAATCGATCAAATTACAGGTACAATAAGGACAGTCAAGAGGCTGGACAGAGAGACCATCCCTCAGTACCGTCTGACAGTCACTGCCACGGATCAAGGAGTGCCGCCCATGTCAGGCAACGCTACTGTCATTGTCAATCTTGATGACATCAACGACAATCCACCCCGCCTTCCTCCCAACTGTACGGGCATGGTAAAGGAGAACAAACCCGCTGGCACAGCTGTGGTGACATTGAAGCCCCAAGACCGTGATGTAGATCCCAATAAAGGGCCTTACACCTTCACCATCAGTGGCACCAACTACGGAAAGTTCCAGTTGAACAGTGGAACTGGTGTGCTCACGACCACAGCTGAGCTGGACCGAGAGGCAGTCTCATCGTACAACTTGTCTATCAGGATCGCAGATGGCGGGTCTCCAAAGCAGTCTGCCCTGTCGCTCTGTCGGATTCTTGTTGAGGATGTAAATGACAATCCACCTCAGCCGACTCCACGTGTGGTGCACGTGAACAGCCTTAACAGCTTCGCATCCGGACTAGTAGCTAACGTCCAACCTGATGACCCGGATGTCAATGACGTCTTGACGTGCACGATTCGTCAGAACAGCGATGGATTGTTTAGTTTCCTTCCAAGAAGCTGTAATCTAATCACAAACAGCAAATACGATGGAAGCGCCGAACTGGATTTGGTAGTGGACGCATCTGATGGCAGTTCAGCAGTTTCATACAATGTCAAGGTGCGCTTTGTCGCTTACAACTCCTTAACTGTCAACAACAGTATAACCGTGCGAGTGAAAGAGGCAAGTCCAGAGAAATTCCTATCGCAATCCTATCAGAATTTCTTGGATGCCGTCAACCGTATTCTGCCTCATGGTTACCTGTCGCAGCTGTTCAGCGTCAAGCCCGTTGCAGGTGGTTTTGTTTACTTGTCAGTCGCCGGGAAAAGAACCGATGTATTCCAATACATGTCACGAGAAACCCTCTCTGACCTGCTGAGCAGAAACAAAGCTGACCTGGAAAGAAATGGTAAAGTTCAAATCCAAAATGTCGACTACACGCCTTGCACTGCAAGCAGTCCATGCCACAATGGCGGCGAGTGCACCAGTTACATTCAAACTCTGGGAACCACAACTACTGTTGATTCTGTACCCGTGATATTCATGTCTGTGGATTACGATTGGCGGTTCAAGTGCGTCTGTAAGCCCGGTTTCATCGGAGAGACGTGCGAGATCAGCGAGAAGGGATGCGACTCCAAACCGTGCAAGAACGGAGCTACGTGCGTGGATAAAGATTATTCGTACGAATGTCGGTGCCCAGCCGGTTTTAACGGACCCACTTGCGACAATGATATCAACGAGTGCGCACAGAATCCTTGCAAGAACAACGGACGATGCGAGAATCTCGCCGGGAGCTACAAGTGCCATTGTAAGCCAGGTTACTTGGGCGTCAACTGCTCGTCTGGCTTTGATTTCTGTCAAGTATCATCTTTGACCAATAGCTGGGCCCAACCCAAGTGCACTTGTGACTCAGGGAAGGCGTGTCAGTGCTCGTGTATCGGGTTTGAATCTGCTTCCTATCTGATGTTACCCACTCTGGAGAGTCTTCAGCAAGGGAAGTTTAACAACATCACTTTCGAGTTCTCCACGGCCGAGAGCGACGGCTTGCTGCTATACAACACGGACGGGAAGTATCGGAGAGATTCAGATTTCATCGCTATACAAATCATCAGCGGAAAGATCCAGTTGTCGTTTAATCTCGGATACACCAGGAGTGCAGTTGTTGTGGAACATGACAAGACTGTAGATGATGGAAAGTGGCACAGGGTCACAGCAATTAGAAACGGGAAGGTGAGTACACGTCACTGTGTGATCAACAGCTAATTTCTCTTTACAATTTTAATACATTATGAACCAGACCAGTTACATGTACGAGATTTTAGAAAATCACCAATAACGGATAGCCTTGATGAAGTACTAAATTCTCAGTTCTAAGTTAAAAGAAATGTATGGGATTAGTAATGAGAATTGATCTTTCACAGTTCAGCATAAAGCTGGCAGCTCCTTGTTAGTGTGCATGGCATTACCTGTTCTTGTATACGTTCCTAAAAGCAAATTATGTCGTATCTTTACAATATTAATTTACTGAAACCTTGCATTGTTTGGCAGGTTGGTGAAGTGACTGTTGACTCGGCCGCTGAAGTGACAGTGGAATCTCAAGGACAATTGGAGTAAGTTTCACGTAGTTTGTGATTAAACCATAAGTTCTCCTTACCATTTTAATAATAGTTCAAGGGCGAAGGTCGTGAGAATGAACAGTCTGATCATCTCATGAAAATTATGAAAAATGCCTTGATTAAAACCGAAATTCTCTCACTGCGAGTTATATAAAATGTATAGACACACGTTAGGAGAATTTTAAAGCCAATCTTGGGGCTAAAAGGGTTAACCTAAGTAGTAATCTTTCTGCAAGACCACTGCCTCAAGAATTTAAGCATTCTGTTCTGACGGACGCCCTTGTTTTTTATGTGCAGGAAACTGGATTTGTTCAACTCGCCGTTGTTTCTTGGCGGTATAAAGGACTTTGATCGTTCACTGGACCACCCTGGCCAGCATATTCAGGCCGACGATTTTCTGGGCTGCATGCGAAACGTGTTCATTAACGGCAAGAAACTGGACACGAGCAGTGCCACAGAGTCCGCTGGCATCACTGACCGCTGCCCTCGGCTAGACCAGTGTGCCTCTGGGCCGTGCAAAAATGGCGGGAAATGTGCGGATTACTGGTTTGATTACGTTTGCGAGTGCGCGGATGGATACAGCGGGAGAAATTGCGAAAAAGGTTAGTGGACGGGCCAGTGAGGGGGGAGGGGAGGGGGAGGAGGGGTAGAAACCCTTTGGATACCAGATTTAAATCATTCATATCTATCTTATGACTGGTTCTTGAAGCGCGAGTATTTGAAAAGTTGCTTAGAAATTTAGTGCCCACTTGTTAGATCAGAGGTTTCTGAATTCGTGGACTGCAGAATATCGAGATAATATTGTTAGTATTGACTGTGTTAAAACTACTTCTTTCAACTGATGAACACAAATGAAGGTTCCTTCTTGACGGCTAGCTTTTTACAAGTTCTCTTTGAAGTATTTGACAGTCAGTGTCTTTCCTTTCTTGCAGAAGTAAAACCAGTGAAATTCAGTTCAAACAGCTTCTTGGTGCTTCAATTCAAGGAGAGCTATCGTCGCGAGCAGCAACGCGAAGAACGAGAAAGCAATTCAGCTCGAAAAAGGCGAGCAGTGTCTCCCAGCAGCGAACGGTTTTCCATCAGATTCCGCACTCGAGGTGCTAACGGCCTTCTGCTTCTCGCCAGTGATTCAGCCACAACTATTGTGTCAGGCTACACTGTTCTGGAGGTGGGTTGGATTGTTATTCTATCAAACAATATCTCGTCACAAAATAGATCCCAGTTTCTATCAGTTGTAATTATGTTTACTTTGTCCTTGCTATACTGTGCTCTCCAATCAGAGCGTTGCAAAGCCTCCGAAACTGATTTAGCTTGGGCAACTTTTCACCCTCTTACATGCATTCCTGCGCTTGGTATTCGCAACTGGTTTAATATTTTCCCGCATTTTCTATCGTTAACATGTTTTCCGGGGTTTTCCACCTGTTTACCGGTGACATGTTTTCCCGCCTTTTCCGTCCACTGGTTACACTTTTTCCCGCGCCTGCTAATTGGTTACGTGATTTTCCGGGTTAACTACCGTTTACACGTTTTCCCGCGTTTCTTATTGGCGAGATGAACACTGTTTTGCTTCTTGTTTTACTTGGTCTGCTGAGTCTTTGTTAGACTGAAAATTCCCTTATTAATAATAATGTTTACTGTCTTTTTCTCTGACAGATAAAATCTGGCAACCTCAAGTACAGTTTCGGCAATGGAGGCAACGTGGCCAGTTTTACAACCCCTTCTTCCAGTGTGTCAGATGGTGAGTGGCATAACGTGACTGTTATCCACCATGATAAGAGCGTGACTGTCACGCTCGACGGCGACTCTAACACCAAGTTATTCGATAGTTCAGCGCATGACTTCTTAGGAAAGAACATCCAGAGCTGGTTTTTGGGTGGGTACAATTCCTCTATCTCGGGTTTAAAGCTGGCGAAATTCTCTGGATGCATGGAAGACCTAAGCATTGATGGCCTTCATGTGTCTTTCTCGGGACCCAACAAGTTCGCCGCTATTTCATCTCAAGGCGGCTCAGTGGACGAGGGGTGCGATGGAAGTGGTTCATGTGCTTCGGTTCGCTGCACAGACCCGAATAAACCTTACTGCTTTGAAGAATGGGAGTTGGCTACCTGTATCAGCGACAAGCAATGCAAACCGAATCCCTGCGGAATCAACGGCACTTGTTTACCACAGAAGGACGGCAGTTATATTTGCATGTGCAATGGAGAGTTTAGAAAGTGCGCCGAAACTGGTACTCGCGACGGAGGCGATGACGACAGTTCTCTTAGCCCTGGAGTGATCGCTGCCATAGCTTTCTTTGTGGTGTTGTTGATATTGATAATCGTGGCAGTGATCTTCGCTCGTCGTTACCGACGACGACAGAAGGCAAACAACAAGACCGTGGCTGATTTTGACGCGACAACCGGAGCTGAGGTGGCTGCAGATGTCCAAGACGCCTCGCAGAGGACCTCTCCTTCACACAGCAGCGATGACAGCGGCGTGGTTATCCGTAATCCGAGTCAGAAGTCGCTGACGGATTTACAGCAGTCGACACTTCAGAACGGAAAAGACATTATCATACACAACGTTGGCGCCCCGGAGGATTATCAAATCAAACTCACGAAATCCCAGGAGAAAATCGACCCGGGTTTCTCCGAATCCGACGGAGAATTTATCATGCGTAACGAGCTGGCTTTAGGTAAGGAAGTTCCTATTGATATTGGAGATGTATCAAGGTTGTCAAGGACTCCTAACCATCGGAGCACTCCACTAGAAAAAGAAAACACTCGGTCGGTGCCGACAAATCATAGATCAAGAAATCGCGAGCGTAAAATTCCAAATCCTCACTTCAGACATGGAATGGATAAGCGACAACCGCTGTCAAGAAGCATCCTTGACCCGAGGTTACGCGGACCGACGAACCCGCCGCCTTCGCGACGCTTTCGGAAGGGTTCGCTGGGATCATCGAGTAGCGATGAAGTTCCGGATTTCTCCGACGCGGGTCACAGATCCGATGACAACTCCGAAAGACTGGAACATTATGATATCGAGGTTGCTAGCCTCGGCTATAGTGAAGTTTCATACCAATATGATCCTAACACGTTCAAGGACAAAACGTTGAATTGTCGTGAGCCGCCTGGACTATCTGCGGCCGAGATCGAGAGACTTCGGAAGCAGCCGCCGTCGGGAAGCTTGCTCGATGCAGTGTCTTCCATAAGCGACGAAGACGCGCCGACGATCGATAAATTGTCGAGCGTTCTCGAAGTTCCCGACACTTCAAGTGAAAGCTCCGATGATACTTTTACATGCAGCGAGTTTGAATACGACAATGATGAACCGAGCAAAGAGGACAACAACTTCCGCGGTAGTATGGTATTCTCGAAGCTAAACGACGCAAATGCGAAAGGAAACGAAGATAACCCGAAAATTGAAAGCCACGAGGGCCGAACTTCTCATAGAGGCTCTCTAAGCACACTGAACATGAGCGACGATGAGATTTTACCAAACGCTTTGAACCCTAAACCAGCGAATGGAAAGAAAGATTTATTCAACTGGGACGATGTTTTGAACTGGGGATTGCGGTACCACAATCTCCGTGGAGTCTATAAAGACATTGCACAACTCAAGGATTCCGCAGGACCTCCAAAAAACAAGGACGAGGAATATGTATAACGAGATGTGGTTATTTTTTGTAGTGAACTTTTTATTTATTGAGAATTGAGATTTTATCTAGTGAGAAAAAAAAAAACACAAGATGTACATAGCGTGTTTGTAGTTTTATTACTTTTCTTTTTTTAAGGAGAAACGTTCTTGTTTTCACTTGCAGAGAGACCTGACCAAATTAGCCTTTGAATAGGTTCGTAATGTTTTTTTTTTAAAGATTTGACCGTTGACAGTTTTCTATTGAGAAACTTCAGTTCAAGGAGTAAACTATGCATGGGTTTCAAAAACTCTGTGGTTATACGCGTACGGGATATCCACATTTACGTTACGTTTTCATCATCTTGTCGAACTTTTTTCTGATCAATTTTCAACGTTACTATCGTTCGTAGCTCAGCAATGTTTTGCAAGCTCTTTTTTAGAATAATAATTGAATAATTTTCGCTTGCAAAATAGAACAAAGAGTTATATTTGTACAGAATCAGAGCAAATGCTGAAGTATGCTGATTAAAGTATGTTTTATATGAATGTTGTCTCCACAGAATGTTAGTCAAAAGTAATTCTCTAACAGCCCAGATAAATTGTCCATTGTTGTTTAATGAAGCCCTAAAGCACTGCTGCAGTGGAGCTGCGGGGCTGTGGAGCACTATTTTCCTGTCTTGAAACGCTGTACTTTTAGGCCATAGCCTTGGGGTGGTCGACTTTCAACCACCGTTGCTTTCAATACTTGTCTCCTGGCTCGTGCATCCTCTCCTTGCTGTTCACAGAGTGGATTGATTTCTTCTCTTCCATTTTCTCTACCAGTTTTGGCTATTTTTCATTCCGACATTCAGGCAGATGAAATATCTCAACTCTGATAATCCTGTCTCCTCTTTAGCACTGAAAGAGAAATAGAATGATGCTTATGAATTTCTAAGGTCTTAACAAGATTGAATCGGATAGCAAGGTTAATAAACGCGCAATTCTCCTCCCCCCACCCTCCCCCCCTGCCCCTTTGAAAGACGTCAAGAGATACCATACTGATGACGTAGCTCTGCAGAAATCCTTGTAGTTTCCCCAATTGGTTGTTTCAACAAGGCAACAGCCAATCAGAGACACTAAATCGAAGTCTGTTGAGCCATGTCATCACTTCTCTCATTTATTGATTCAGATACTTTTGGGCAGTAAATTATGACTCCAGTGGGTGCCAAAGCAAAATCAAGCACAACACTGAAGTATCCAGTTCATCACGTTTTTTGTAATATTAAATTTTTAAAACAAAAGTACATGTACTATCAACAAATACTTCTGCTGACTAACCTAACAGGAAATATATGGGGAAAACAATTGTCCAATCCAAACTTGTCTTTAATTTTGTAAACTTCTTCAATCATCATTTGATGTCTTAGTTTAGGAAGCTTGTCCATTTTTGTCAAAATTACCTACAACAACAAAAGCAGAAAAATAAGTGAACCATGTCTGTCGCATCAAAAACAGAAGTGGGTTATTACTTGCAAAATGCACTGCCAGATTGCCACTTCTTAAACAACTACACTAACTGATAAGTTGCTGACGTAAATTTCAAGTTTCAACATATGCCCGTAAACAGGTCTCATGCAAATATAAGCTCAAAGCCAGTTTGGATATAAGGGGCGTAGCCAGGGAGGGGGTGGGGGTCCTGGGGTGCCTGTGCCCTTTTTGAGATAATGTTTAAGTGAACAACAGACAAACCTTATAATTCAGGTGGCAAAAAAATTGCAAATTTGAAGAATTGACATGCCATTAAACCTTTTCTAGTGGTAGGTAGTTACAAACTCCATTTTCAGGACCGAACATCTGCAGTGGACTATTTAAGTACCCTAGGTGTGACAAAGTGTGAACCCCCTCTGGAAAATCCTAGCTATGCCCCTGGATATAAATCATTGTGTGACAAGACTTACCTGAAAAGGACCACCAAACTCTCCCATCATTTCAAATGCTATTAGATCATTTTTCTTGACTCCAACTTTTCCATCAATAAGGAGGCAAACACTTCTCAATCTGGATAAAATTATATTGAATTTATTTCATTAATTTCTCGATCTTGATGTGTGGTTCCAAAAATTTTCCATACCCACCTAGAAGGAAGGTCCAGCATTGGAAATTCTGAGGTGGAGGGGGATTTTGAAATCCAGCTTTTAAAGGAAAGTATGAAGGTAAACTGGAATTTCCAGAGATGCGGGATTCACATCAGAAACCATCTTAGTTTGGGAGGAGTATGGATATTTTCAGGAACAACTCAATTTTATTTCAGTAATTACTGGTGTAATTTTAATAAAATTTGATTTGACGTAACAGGGAAAAAAATTTCATTGCGTGCATTCTTGTATGACAAGTTACAAACTTGTTGTCCTGACTGTGGACTACTAAAAAAATAGCGGTAAATTAACACATTATGTTTCAAGACAAATAAACTTACTCTTTCCCAGCACGTTCTTTAAGGTATGTTTCTGCCACATTAACAAAATGCTCAGTACCACGCGTGGTTCCTAACCCTGCCACATAACCATAACCAGGAAGATCCACTAGGTACATCTTTGAACTGATATTGAAGAAATTGATGAGTCGTGTGTGACCCTTGAATATAAAGGTATTGCAAAATCAAAACAGTGATGTCAGTTACTCTTGTATATTATATTTTGGCACTTGAAGTAGAAAGCGAAAATTAATCTTCACTGAGAGAAGGTAAGGTTAAGTCTGCCTACGAGCCAAGTGGCCCATCAGTCCATAGCTTATCCCAGTTTCCGTAGCATGAAGCGACTGGGAGTATTGCTACTCCCCCCTGGATGGGATGCTAGTCCATTGTAGGGTTACCCCCAGCAGTAAATTCGCCGGTACCCATTTATACACCTGGGTGGAGAGAGGCACTATGAGAGTAAAGTGTCTTGCCCAAGAACACAACGCAGTGCCCCGGCCAGGGCTCGAACCCAGACCGTTCGATCTAGCGTCCAGTGCACTAACCATTAGGCCACCACGCCTCCCACATTCACTGACAGAAGGTCACACAAAATTTAATATATTGTTTCGGTTACCGGTTACCTCGCCACCAGGAAGACTCGCCGCCAACGACCTCGCCACCAAGCAAAGTCACCTCGGCTCATGGATTAAAGAACGAGGAATACACCAGTTTTGGTGGCGAGTTGGTTGGTGGCGAGATTCCC
The DNA here is from genome assembly GCA_963693305.1 of Meandrina meandrites. Classification (NCBI taxonomy): domain Eukaryota; kingdom Metazoa; phylum Cnidaria; class Anthozoa; order Scleractinia; family Meandrinidae; genus Meandrina; species Meandrina meandrites. The sequence continues at coordinate 2,562,143 of OY855910.1, read as the reverse complement.
TGGTGGCGAGGTGACTGGATACCATGAGAAACAATTTCTCAGTGCAAACAATTCATAAAACAGCATTAATTGCTTATGGAGTATTTCTAATTCCCAATGTAAGCCTACAGTCTGTACATTAAAAATACCTCCAATGTTAAATTAAGGGACAGGGCTTGAATAGCTATACATGGCTTGTGATATCTTTGATGTAAGTAAATGTGTATATATACATACAGGTTTTTTAGAAGTCCTGACAAGTTTCTTCTGGTTGAGAAGAGCATTTATTAGAGAGGATTTGCCAACACTCGTCCTTCCAATAAAGGCAACCTGCTGGTACAACAAAAACCACCTGTAACTAGATGAATTTTGACGGCATGCAAACAAGTACATACAGGGATTTTGTTTCAGGTCCAACACCAGATGCAACATCGGGCTGTTTGACACCCAATGTCCAGTAGTTCACACATGAAATAGTTATTTTCTGAAGAGTGAAAATCAGTTGGGTTTGCATTTGTTAATCAAAACTACTTAGGTCCAGGATAAACTCCAGGGGTGGGGGGGGGGGGGGGGGGGGGAGGGCAGTAATATATGTGTTGTGGTTCAATTTTACACCTTGGTGGAAATATTTAGTATTTCACTCTGTTCTGATCATGGTGCATGGTAACAATTATGTGACAATAAAATACAAAACAAAGGAAAATACCAAATTACACCAAGGGTAAAATTGAACCACAACATCTGCATTAAGCAGGACATCACCTCAGGTAATTTAAGTTTTGGAGCATCCTCCAATTTCAGGGCAGACCCCTGAAAAGTGGCTTTTGGACCAAGCGACTCAAACTCTCTGTCTGCTCTATCTAGAGCTCTTCTGGTCGGGCTAAAACCTGTATCAGATCCTTGGTCTCCAGATAAGGCATTTTGGCTATAACATCTTCCTGGAATAAGACGCAAAGTTTTCTTGCAGCGGACAAGAAAACCTAACTGTCTCCCCCGGTAAACTCTCATTTCATTTCACATGTTTTGGTTCCAGCAACGCACTGAGCCTGTGATCATACAGCGGACCTCCTCATCCGGGATCTTCGCGCCATGTGGTGGAAAAATGGCGGCCATGGTTGTTTCGCCGAGCATCGTAAAGAACTGGGAAAAATCGGGAAAAGATGATGTGTATGTTCGTTGGCTGTGCTGAATAGTCTTTTTCATTACCAGATCTTTACGAATATCTTGTTTACTTGCAGTTTTCGACTGTGTAAAAACTGCGTGCGAGGCAAAGAAGGAGAGCTGTCGGATTCGAACTTTCATTGCGGAGAAAATGGTGTGTAAACTTGTTGATTGAGTTGAGAATATCGAGATCATAGCTACAATCGATTCTGTTTGTGTTTTAGATCTCAAACGTGTGATCTATGAAGTGTTCTGCCACGTTATTCGAGGCGATCTGAGACAAGAAGATGCTCTTTCGTTGCTGTCAGATGTCACGGTAAGAAACACTGATTTTGATTTGATTAATCGTTCGTTTTATACACAGGTTTTGAGGTAGTGATATATGAAAGAAATGTACGAGAATTGTGGTAGAAACATGAAATAAATGAAATTATCTTCACAGTAAAAAGTATTAAATTTAAACACAGGCGGCCCAGACGTTGTATTCGATTCTTCAGCCGATAAGACAATGTATGAGAATACTTTGAACATTGCTCTAAATAGAACTTGTATTAAAAATTTGAATGAAAATGTCTTACACTATATTTATCTTACGTTATTTTGACATTTCTGTGCTCCTGGAGTGGGTTTAAAGCTGTTAAGACGAAATTTTCATTCTGAGGTGTGCTTTCCCTAAAGAGAAACGAAAGGCAGGCGACCTAGTTCGCCAACGGTCCGCACTCGAAGCTCCATAAATCCCACAAAAATGGTTGAATCTCGCCAAAATTGCTTCAATACAGCCGTCGATAATTCTTCTTTCGATTTCCTTCACCTAAGGTTCCAAAGTTTATCTAAACCGCTCGAAAAGCGCTCGTTTTCGAGCGCTGGGTTTCCATTTTTGCAATGTCTGAATGCGTGGTCAGTTATCTTGGGCACAAGATTCAAATTTTAGCTTAGCGACCGTGCCATAGCGACAAAAATCACCCTCAACCGTGGGGAGGCACAGGGCAATTTGCGTAAAATACACCGTGTGATGGTCCCTGGGGAAATTTCACCGGAAACGGCGGGAAATCTCTGAACTCACTGCGTGCAGCTTAAAAGCACTGTTTACTAAGAACACACTTGTTAACTAAAAACACACTTTGCAAAACACAACTAGCGAACTGATTTTAGTGCTTAGAAGCACAGTTGAAATAAGCTTCAACTAAGAAAGACTCTAACCAGCAAATGCAAGGTCAGTAAATACACACACCTGGCAAACTGATTTCAGCGCTAAGGAGCACTGCTGAAAGCTTTAGTTCAACTAAGAAACATTCACTAAGCAACCGGGAACCGATCTGAGTTTACGCGCTGTCTCAGAGATTTCCCGCCATTTCCGATGAAATTTCCCCAGGGACCATCGCACGGTGTATTTTACATGACGCAAATTGCCCTGTGCCTCCCCATGGTTGATGGAGATTTTTGTCGCTATGGCGTGGTCGCTAAGCTGAAATTTGAATCTTGTGCCCAAGATAACTGACCACGCATTCAGACATTGCAAAAATGGAAACCCAGCGCTCGAAAACGAGCGCTTTTCGAGCGGTTTAGATAAACTTTGGAACCTTAGGTGAAGGAAATCGAAAGAAGAATTATCGACGGCTGTATTGAAGCAATTTTGGCGAGATTCAACCATTTTTGTGGGATTTATGGAGCTTCGAGTGCGGACCGTTGGCGAACTAGGTCGCCTGCCTTTCGTTCTCTTTAGGGAAAGCACACCTCAGAATGAAAATTTCGTCTTAACAGCTTTAAACCCACTCCAGGAGCAAAGAAATGTCAAAATAACGTAAGATAAACATAGTGTAAGACATTTTCATTCAAATCTTTAATACAAGTTCTATTTATGTTCAAAGTATTCTCATACATTGTCTTATCGGCTGAAGAATCGAATACAACGTCTGGGCCGCCTGTGATTTAAATTGCGTTTTTTGGCTACCACAACGGGGTTCGAACCCATGACCTCCGCGCATGCACGTCACGTTGCTCACTGGTTGCTCCATCAACAGTCCAGTTTATCCCTAGAAAAGGGTATACGCGTGACGTAACGAAACCATTGTTTTCAGAGTCAGATCAAAACATTCGGATCACGTGACAAAGCGCTTCAACTCAAGCAAAATCAAAATGGCGGACACTGCGGTGGCAATTCGAATCTTAACTTGGCGTCAGTATTCTACAAAAATAGAATTCTTTACGGCATTTATGTGAATTTCAACTCTGCTGATGGTTTCAAAGATCCATTTGCAGAGTTCAAACGGCTACAATCCGCTGTCGAAGAGTGTGATGTTGTTCATCTTGGTCAGTGTGTGCAGACGATCTCACATGGATGTCGGTCGTTTCGCCTACAAGATGATTCGCCTACAAGTTGATTCGCCTACACTATCATGCTTTTAGAACGAGGAATATACGGTACATTGTGTTTAGCGTGTTTTTAGAACGAAGAATGTACATTGTTTTAGGGTAGGCGAAACAATTCTCAGATCGTGCAGGCAACCAAGTTTATAGTGTAAGTGAATCGACTTGTAGGCGAAACGACCGGATTTCTCTCACATAAACGGAGGTTCTGCTAAAATCTATCGCTCAGTAGTGCACTGGTTGTGAGCGAGTTCTATGGCAGAAAGGGAATAAGTGGACACACAGGTTGATTGGTTATTTTCTCCACTGGACTGAAAACTACATTCTTGCATGTTTAGTTTAGACTTTTCGCAGCTAGCTTGGTGTCTTTACACTGATGAAAATCCTTATAACAAAACAAGCCTTCATGAATTTAAAAAAGCAGTTCGGGCCATTAATCTAACAGATGTGTTGGATGGAAGATGCAGCTGCCATGCTTGCTCAACATAATAATACAACTAATTTAAGTAATCTGAACTTATTCTTAACTAATTAAATTTGTAAAATATATTTAAATTCTTAACTCCTATTTATATATCTATTTAACATAATATTAGTATTTTATATTTTTATATTTGCATGTATTTATGTTATTGTCCCCAATTAGCTATCCTTAGCTAAATACCCCGACACTTAAATAAAGTATATGTATGTATGTATCTATGTAACGTATACCAGATATATTTTACTACTAGCTCAAAGGATGTTGTCGTTTGATCATCCTTTCTGAAGAAAAGCCTTTTTGTTGTGGAATTTTTGAATTGTGGGGTAGACTTCTTCAACTCAAAATGTATCAATTATTTTTGTTTAATTCTAAATAAATTCTGTCTTCTTTTGAGTCTGGTCATGGGTTCTATACATATGCCTATGGTAAAACATTCAATTAACATTTCCACTTAGCAACAACTTTTTCAGCCCTTTAGGATTACTGGTTTTGCAGCAGGAGTATGCAAAATAAAATAAACTTGATCAGTTATAGCTATATGGGGTATGTTTAATTCAGTTTTCTATACATATAAAACAAACAATTTAGAAAAAGAAGCTTTTTTGCCTTCCTTTTCTGCCTTGCATGTGATCTGCAAATGGAAAAAAGTAAAAGTTAAAATCAAACAAAAACATGTCAGTATGTAATCTGTTATGGGTTTATCAGGTCAGCCATGGTCAAAGAGGCAATAATTTTTATTGTAGAATGACTGAACACATTCACCAGCTCATGACAGAAGTGAAATATATTTTCACCCGAGACAGTGCATCCCTCACTGAGTAGGGAAGCTATTGATGAGTAAGCACAGTGATGGGTCCCCTTTCCAGGGGTGGGGGAGGGAGGAAGAGGCGGTACTACCATTTATCCGCTACCTAGGAAGTCCTATTAGGGGTTTTGGGGATACAGGATATTTTAAGTAAAAAATTATAGGGATGCAGGATATTTAGGGAAAAAATTAACAGGATATGGGATATTTAAACAAGAGATTCCGGGATATTGAACATAAAAGTTGGGGGTACAAACCACCGGAGTTAATGAGATACTTAGGCCAAAAATTACTGAATGGAATACGGATACTCAGACCCCCCTAATGGCACCTCACATAGGTAAGTGTCTCAGGTTATGCCTTATGGTATGATTTTCTTAGTTTTTTTTTTTTTGGGGGGGGGTTTCCAATCCTTAGATAGGTTAACCCTGATGACATTTTCGCCTTCTTGGTGAGGCACATGCCCCAGTCAATCCCTAAATAGTTTTGTGTTGCTTTAAAAATGGAAGAGGCTAAGGTACAGATATTAGACTCTGCAGGTATCACAGTAAACAGCCCATGCTCCACAATTTAACTCCAATATTGTAATCTCTATTGGTTGATATACAGATATACGGCGGATGGACATTTGGGCTGTTTTGAACTATAATTATAATTTCCGAGTACTCTCTTACTCTTTTTTGTCTTTTATCATTGTTCACGCTTCTGGCACAAATGCAACACTTCAAAATTAATTCAAGACTAAGAGCTGCCGATGGTTTTCCATCCTAGAGTCTAGGATGACACAAATAAGCTCTATATGAAAATCCCTGCCGTTAGGAACGGTGTGATCGGGTACTGAGTATAAGGAAGCAAGAGTAGAATCCCACTCGCTTGTCGTTTAGACAGACTTGTCCCAAAAACTAGCGTCCTGTCACGTTTGGCATTGCGGGTAAATGTGAATTAGACTCGGTACAATCGGACAAAATTGGTTCCAAAACTATAATTATAATTTCCGAGTACTCTCTTACTCTTTTTTGTCTTTTATCATTGTTCACGCTTCTGGCACAAATGCAACACTTCAAAATTAATTCAAGACTAAGAGCCGCCGATGGTTTTCCATCCTAGAGTCTAGGATGACACAAATAAGCTCTATATGAAAATCCCTGCCGTTAGGAACGGTGTGATCGGGTACTGAGTATAAGGAAGCAAGAGTAGAATCCCACTCGCTTGTCGTTTAGACAGACTTGTCCCAAAAACTAGCGTCCTGTCACGTTTGGCATTGCGGGTAAATGTGAATTAGACTCGGTACAATCGGACAAAATTGGTTCCAAAACTATAATTATAATTTCCGAGTACTCTCTTACTCTTTTTTGTCTTTTATCATTGTTCACGCTTCTGGCACAAATGCAACACTTCAAAATTAATTCAAGACTAAGAGCCGCCGATGGTTTTCCATCCTAGAGTCTAGGATGACACAAATAAGCTCTATATGAAAATCCCTGCCGTTAGGAACGGTGTGATCGGGTACTGAGTATAAGGAAGCAAGAGTAGAATCCCACTCGCTTGTCGTTTAGACAGACTTGTCCCAAAAACTAGCGTCCTGTCACGTTTGGCATTGCGGGTAAATGTGAATTAGACTCGGTACAATCGGACAAAATTGGTTCCAAAACTGAAAAAATTGGGTGGCTATGAAAAATAAAGCGACGAAAATCAACTCACCTCTACAACATCGCTGAGACGGCGGCCATCTTGGATAATACGATCCAAAACTCAGCGCGTTTTTCTTTCTCTAAACCTTCGGAACACGGTTTCCACTCACAGCTCGTCATGTTGAATGTGTAAACTCTCAGTCGGGATAATGAAAACCCCGAATGAAAGCTTGGTAGCCGTGATATTTTGTAGAGTTTTGGGGCATGGGTAACTCGCATCGAATGTTTTTCGAATTTTCAGGGAACAATGGGCAAATCACGTGACACATATACCCTTTTCTGGGGATAAACTGGACTGATCAACTGAGCTATGAAGCATTGATACATAAGATGATGTCCTCTGATGTCGATTTCAGGTGTTGACATCCCGCATATGCATGATGTAGTGAATATATAAAAAAACGTAAATGAGAACTGTTTTAGAAACGTGAAATGAATGAATAAATGCTATTGTTAAATTGCTTGTACATCGGGGAGATAATTTATTCATTTCATACACAAGTTTTGTTATAAAAAACGTGGTAGACCCTTCAGTCAATCAAGAGGGCAAAAAAGCGAAAACAAGCAGACCCGGGGATGTGATGATTGGGTGACCAACAAATTTATGGAAACATTTAAACTTGCATTTGCTAAATTTGTTTTCTATGCTACAATACAGCTTGATTTTGAGAAGTAGCTTACTATGTGACTATCAGCTTGGACTTAAGCATACAAATTCTCATTACAGGTATCTATACATTGTTTCTGGTCCTAGAAGAGAGAATTTGTTTAAAATCAAACTGATGTATTTTTCTTTTGTGATCATTTCTAAATTTTAATTACTTGTGTTCTTGGTGACCTGTCCCTCAATTTTAATTTATTTGCCCTTGGTTGTGTCTGATACTAGTCTCCTTCACAGATGTTGTTTGGGCTAGTTGATTGGTTAGCTGGCAGGTTTTGGTGCAACTGGCTCTGAAAAATGTGAGCGTAGCTGTGATTGGCTAGACTGTGGAAAGGGATGGGGTTCTTGTTTAAGCCCCCCCCCCCCCATTGGTTGGGGGGGGGAAGCATTGTGTGACGAGCCCAAACAACAGCTGTGAAGGAGTCTAGTCTGTTACTTAATGTAGTGGGGTACTGAGCCCATGCAATGCTAGCGATAGACTCCATGTGCATTGTTGTAACAATTGATCACAAGTAGAATAAAGATTGAAAGAAATCAAGGTGAAACCGTTAATCAATTTTTGCTTGTTTGTTGTGTCTTTCAGGAATTTCAACCAGGATGTGCATCATTGCTAGCTGACCTGATATGTATCTTGGGTACTCAAGCTCTATCCAATTATTGCTGTTACTTTAAAAATTTGATTTTTGTTCTGTCTGATGTGCATATGCTGACTGCAGTGTTCCCTAGGAGTACTACAGGTTTTCGTGATTGTGTGTGCTGTGTTTGTGCCCTATGTATTCTATGGACCCTGGTGTATTCATAATCCAACAGATGTCGAAAGCCAATGTGCCGAGGACAAGCCAAGCAGAGAAAGATTCTTGTCACTCGTTGCAGCTTTAGTGGTATGTTTTGGGGGCTTTCTGTGGGCCTAATAACCATGTTATTGTCAGAGAATAGAAAAATGATGCATTTTCAGTAAAAATGCAAGCCTTATTGAGGAGCAAAGATGTCTGCATTTAATTTCTTCTTTCGATAATATCACCTGTAATAATGAGTTACTGTTTTAGTCAGCGCTTTTCTGAAACATATTATACATGTACATTACATTTGCTTACACTCTGTAACTGATTTAGCAAAGGTACCAATGGAGTCATGCATTCAAGCTTGAAAAGCAAATATTTCAAATATTGAACACAACAAGACTTAAAATCGCAACTGGCAGGAGGCATTACAATAATTATTGTGGCTGAGAAATTAAAATGTGTACATCAGTAAGAATAAATATTTCAAGCTTAGCATGAGACTGAAAGAGCTGATTAAACAAAAATTATATTACACACAATTTAAAGTTTGTTTATTGATTGACATGAGCATGTACATGTAGTTTGATATCCATGCTATTGCTTTGAAATTTCGTGGACATGAAAGAGAAATACATTAGTGCCTGGCTATGTTTTAATACCCAATGGTAAAATGTAATATGTGCTTTACTGACTTGACCATGTTGGTGTTGTTTGTTGCATGCACACTGTTTGTAGGGAGTGGTTCCAGAAGCTCTGCTCAAGGAAAGGCTGGATGTCGAGACACTGGACACATTAGGGATCATTCCATCAACAAAGGCTTTCAATCAGAAATATGTCAGGACCAAGACTAAGCTTTTGTATGTATACAGCTATTTTGAAGAAGGTGGTCGGAAAAAAGCACCAATTGAAAGTACGCACGACTAGACCGAAAGGTGGTCTGTGTATTCACTGAAATTTTGCACATCAGCCTAGAGGAAATGTACAAGTTTGTATTTTTGTACAGGAAAATTTTGTTTTTCCTCTCAGGAGGCCTTCATCTGTAGCTTTACTTTTACTATTGCATGTCTTTTGGGTCAGGAAAATTCTTCTAAAATTCAGCATGCATTTTACTGGGCTTGAATAAATGCAGGAATCAAATAAATTCAAGGCCCACCAGTCCAGGTTTGAACTAAATGCTGGGGGTATTTTATAACTCACATCAAATGAAATTTCTGATCTACTGCAAATGTACATGTACCACTTTGTTTGAGTTTGTCTTTGTCAATTTTTTTCAGCTACAAGCAGCAGAAATTTAATCTAGTGAGGGAGGAGAGTGAGGGATATGCTAAACTGGTGACTGAACTGGGACAAGAAATTAGTAGACATGTGACAAGTGCAACAGTTCTGGAGAACATCAAGTCTCTGATAGGTAAGAATGATTTGCAACTTTCGCTGCTTTTAATCTGATGCTCTTTATAAAGAGAGACCTTATTTGCAAGTTATGTTGAAAAGGTATTTGCCGACATTGAATGTGCTACTACAAATATACAGAATAACCTACAGTATGCAACTAGTACATAATATGTGTGCCAGACCTATTATGTAAATATAGATTGAAAGTTAATGTGAATGAGATCTTTCCTAATCGAGATGATGTTCAGTTACCAGTAATGCAGTTTACTTTCTTTGCTTCAACACTCACGGTTTCACAGAAATGGATAATAATTGAAAGTGTAAAATAAGGATTTGACATTTCCAAGACTAGCAATTTAAAATTTTTGTCAAGTTACGAGTTCCCTTGTGGGAATTGTTGAGATTTGTACATGTGCATATGGTGGTCCGACCATTGCATGTAGTTGAATAAAATATTTTTAGTGTCACAGGCAAACTGTGTTTAATAATATTTGTTTGAAATTGTTTTATTTGCAGGCCGTTTTAACCTTGATCCTAACAAAACTCTTGATGTGCTGCTGGACTCCTTTGAATGCCGCATTGATTTGGAAGACTTCTTCCTTCCTCTGTTGAAATCGTACATGGAGAAATGTGAATCCACTGCACTCTGTCACATAATAGGCTTCAAATTCCAATTTTATAAGGTTCTCACACATAAAGCTTTTTGTATTTGAACATTCAATCAATAAAGGCAGAAAAGTAGTTACCAAAAAGAAAAGAAGTTGAGAAGAATTTATCAAAACTATCTAAAGCTCTCAAGCTGACCCTGTAAGAGTGAAGTTGAGGTTATCCATATCTGATGTTTCATGTCAATTCAAAACATTTTTATGAAGTTCGACATTAACTTGCCCAAGAATGCTTGAGAATTTAATTGCGGGGTCACTAAGAGAAATTAATTGAAGTGAGATGTTTAACATTTTTTAGTAATTGATTTTTGTGCTTATTCCTCAAACTTTAAGCAGAATCTGTCTTAATTAGGAATAATTCAGGAAATGATCTTTTCTTGTTTAGAATTGTTCTACACCTGCTGAGCAGCCGCTTAATATGGACTATTTTTTGTAAATCAACTTTGACTGGTGCTGTATATTTCCTGTTTTTTGTCAGGATCAACCGGACTTAGCCACCCCTCCCTCGCTCTTCTATTTGACAGCTTTACTAATAAAACATGGATTGCTTGACTTGGATGATCTCTACCTCTATGTGAGTAGACTAAGGCTACGTTTACATGGAACCAGACTGGAATCTTGTCGAACTGGACTGGTTTGGCTTCTGTTTACACAGGACCATTCTGGAACTAGTCCAGAACGGATCCAAAACTGGACCTGCCCTTTTGGATCCATTTCGGACCAGTTCCAGGGCAGTCCTATGTAAGCAGAAGATCTATCCAGTCCCATTTTTGGAAGTGGATTCATTTGGATCTGTTTGGAACTGGTCCCATAAAACATAACATAATATCTCATTTACACCAAAGCTAAAACACATTTAAAGGCTGTTTAGTTGTTGTGCATGGGAAGTTAGTTTTAAAACCGTATTTTGTTTTTCAATTCAGGATGAACTTAGCTGATGATTAAAATATTGTTTGATACCCTTGTTATGTCAGTTAGGTGTCCTGACTAACATTGTGACTAATATTTTTTGCAGCTCAACCCATCTGATGCAGACATAGTCACAAATAATACAACAAGAATGGATGAGGCGAAACAAGAAGCAAGAAAAATGAACATGGCTGTGTTAGCAGTAAGTTTATTGCAATATCCATAGCATGAAGTGACTGACAGTATAATGAATATTCTACTTTTCCTGGATGTGATGCTAGTCCACTGTTGGTTACCCTCCCCAACCCCAGCATTTTTTGCCCAGTCAAGGGTTACTGGGATGTAAGAATTAATGCCTTGAACATTGTGTGGGGAAATGAGCCATGGGAATGGGTCAGTCAGAGTGGTCAGTGCTCTTGTAGTTACAATTAAGATGGCATCTGGTGTCCAAACAAGCTTGTGGCCTCTGCTGCCTACTACGAAAAAATATACTCCTGTCATCTTGCCTACTTGTCAAAAACATTTTGACTGCGCTGCACCCCAACAATTAATTTTGTTTATTTGGCACACATTTAAAGCCCTAAGTAGTGATGGGTACAGCTACATGAGTGAGCTCCAAGAATAGTAATAGTGATAAATAGTGTTGAAAATAAAAGGATTTTCTGTGTAATTATTGTAACATTCAGTGCATTTTTGTTTTGCAGGAAATTGCTGCAGCAAACAATGAAGAAAACAACAAAGAAAATAAAGAAAATGACAAACCAACAATTGTATGTATAGAACAACATTGGCTTAAATTATGTGTTCAAGTACAAACATGGTTTAAAGAAATTTCAAGTCCAAGGACTTGTCATATGGTTGTATGATGAATTAAAAAGTGAATATTTCTAATTATTACAATTTGCTATGGATCATAAATAATAATTTAACAAAACACTGAAAGAGGTCAAGATAGTACCACAGATTTGGCTAATACAGCTTTTAAAAGACCTTCAGAAAATAATGCACTGTATAAATAAGTTAAAGTTTCACCATGGAGCCTGCTCTCATAAACCTATACCACAAAGAAAAAGAAAACAAAAGAATTATGGTTGACCAGAGCCATTAGGCCATGTTATTGTTTCCTCAGATCTCATTATTAATTTTTTTTATCATTACAGGTTCCAGATAATCAGAAGTTTGGTTTGTGTGAAGCACTGCTAATGGTAGGCGCATGGGACCATGCTTGCTCAATACTTGATAGGCTTCCACAGTTTGCTGCTGTGTCACATCCTGCGATAGCCAAAGGATTATGCAAGCTCATACATACAACCATTGAGCCGTTGTATCGTAGGTAAGTTGAATGTCATTTAGTGGGTTTGTCTAATAATCAGGGATGTGCAGTGTTACTACACTGTTACATTGGAAACTTTTAGAAAACAGTTCTTGCATTGAAATGCATGCATGCTGAAAATTTCTTAGACTTAGAGTAAGTTTTGAAGGATTGCAGATCGAGTGTGCTCTTGACTAATACATGTAAATGTTGTCGTAATTTTTGAAGACACTCCTCCAAGGCAGCCAGAGGACGTCCTTATGCTCCAGTGCCTGGCGGTCCACCACAGTGTAAAGTCTTCACTGATCTGCCGCACTGTGTGTTCCCCATGTTACTTCATCTTGGACCTCATTTGTCAACTGATCCAATCCTGATGGCAAAATTCCTGAGAATTAGTAAAGGCTTCATGAAAGATGTAAGTCAACATAGTACATGTAAATTACTTTCACAAATGCGTGTGCATGGTGTGTATTTGTCTTTACTTTGCCAGTTACTATTTTTATAAATAATTAAGTTTATCATGATAGTAAATGATATGAATGGAGAAGTATCAGAAGTTCGCATTGTGTGATCATTCGAGTGAGATAAGATCTGAAAAGATCTGTTGTTGGTGAATGTATAGTAGTTTTAATAATAGGCTTTGATTCCTCAAGTGATGTTCAATCAAAATCATTGATAATCAAATGTGATAATAAACATTTCTGATGAGGAACAAACATGCAGCACAATGTTTTTACTTCAGACAAATTTTTCCTTGCCAGGAAGTGTTATTAAATAGTTCAATGCAATTTCTTGTCAACAGCATCCAAATGTGTTTGAGGACAAGGAGCAGAGTTCACCTCAGGTTTGTTTCTTGCTGCTCAATTTAGTGACAAGTGTAAAAATAAAACTGAAGTTATTGTGGAGGCAGTAACGCAGTGGAACCTTGATTGAATTAGCCTCTATATAAAAATTAAACTCCATGGTGTAGAAAACATATTTTGCTACTCCTGTTTGGCCCTGAGGTTCCACTGTACACTAAAGACCAGTCCAATTAGCAAACTTTGTACCTACACTTGTGAAGAAGTTGTTTAACCAAAGTTGTTCCAGCAGTTATCTTTGTTTTGTTTTTGTCTATTCCATCAAAAAGACAAGAACACAGTACAGTCAATAAGTTGTTTTTATCACAAACCACACTGGCTTATAATACAAATAATTATTTACATGTATATTCACAGTGTTGTTTAATTTTGTAGGTTGAGAAAGTCTGGTGTGGCCTGCTAACACTAGTGGATGAAGTTCTTTTGCCATCAATTTCATTGCTGGAATGCAACTCCAGTTTAGCAGAAGAACTGTGGGCCATGTTGTGCCGTTTTCCTTATGAGCTCAGGTGCGCAGATCTGTTTTGTAACTTGGCAGGGCCATTGCCAGACTTTTGGTGTAGATGAGGCAAGATCTGTGATTGCCGAAAGCCTGAACTACCAGGGGGGTCTGTATGCATGTCCCCATAAAATAATTTTGAAATCTATAAATTCTGAAATGCTATTTTCATCATTTTTCGTAAGGTATTTCTTCAGAACAATCAATCTCATTCAATTGGGAATTACCTTTTCAACTAAATATATTTTTTTTAAATGTAATTTTGGATTAAAATCTAGACGAGGAAGTGCCTTGTCTTTCCTCATGCTAGCTACGGTTCTGCATGGAGACCAGTTATTTATAAGCTGATACATGGAAGTGATGCTCTATTGCATGGAAGGTGTCCTTGTTTTCCTCTCATAGAGGAGATCAGCTTATTTTACTCACCTTCAATGCTGCAAACTTCCTAGATTAACAGTGGATCTCTGATGCTGTGGCTAGAGACACTGTCACCTCATTCGTTCATCCACAAACATTCAGCTCAGTTTAAAATAATCATCTGGGGCAGACCAAGGTTGATATTAATTATTTTACAGATAGGCTCGGTGTCTCGTGGTTACTCTAAGTTTGCACCTGAAGTATTATTTTAGTTAATCATTTTACAATATTTATGATTACTATCTTATTGACATCAACTCAGTTTTCAAATCATAGTTCAACATTGTTTCTCATCCAGTAAACTGCAAAATTTCATGTTTACAGTTATTAAAATGTTTTGTTTTGTTAGGTATCGACTTTATGGTCAGTGGAAGAATGAGTCGTACAGCAATCATCCAAAAATGGTTTTGGCAAAAGCTGCAACAATAAAGAGAGCGAAATACATCACAAAGTAAGTTACTGCCAAGTTTCTTGCAGGGCAAGCTATAATTATGTTGTAGTAATGCAGGAAAAACTCAGGGCTTAAGGCAGGGGCCTGCGATGGGTGCGTTCAAATGACTCAGAATGCCGGAAAAATGGACTTCAGCAACTTGTTTTTTCAAAATTTGCCAGGGGAATATACCCCCAGATCCCCCCTAGATGCTCATGCTTCCAGTGGTCACACCCACCCAAGCAAAATCCTGCCTACAGCCTTGGAACTATCTGTTTTTATGACTGTAGAACCAATTTAGGAGCTGCTCAATGAAAGTTTAAATTTTTGTAATAAAAATATTGTTATATAGAAATTTTGTGTGAACATACATGTACATGTGAAATTAAAAGGCATTTCCTTGACAGAAGTAAAAGTGGCTGTTTTCAATTTCACTATACTGTATTTTGCTTAAAAAATTTGGAAATAAGTTTGGTTTATCTGTTATAGATTTTTTGTTTTAGTTCAGAATTGTTTAGTAATGTTGATTATTTTGTTGTTATTTTGCAGGAGATTAACCAAAGAGAATGTCAAACCATCTGGAAGGCAGATTGGCAAATTGAGTCACAGTAATCCAGGCATTCTGTTTGAATATGTGAGTTGCTAACTTTGCCAGTAGCACCATATTTCGGGACATTTTAGGGGCTAACTAGTAGAAATTTATCATGTAACATTCTGGCTCTCTTGTTCAGGAAAAAAACTTGCTTGACTGTTAACCAAATTCTACAAAAAGAGACCAGCAAATGTGTGATAAAACATATATTTGTATTGTATGGAGTAATTTTAATAAAAAAAAATAAAACGTGTGATGACAATTTTCATGCTGATATTGTGATGTTATTGTTTGTCTGCAGCTGTTATCACAAATTCAGAAGTATGATAACTTCATTGGCCCTGTAGTGGACTCACTGAAGTACCTCACGCCACTGGCATATGATGTTTTAGCTTGTATCCTTGAACCATAAATATGTTTGGTTGTGTTTGTGTCAAACCATTGGTTACACAGTTTATGAAAGGTGTAAGTTAACTGACTGTGTGTACACTGTTTGTTTCTAGCCATGACAGTTTCTCATTTGGAGATACGACTTCATCGGATTTTGTTTTCCTTTGTACTAGTTTGATAATGGGTGTTGGTTCCTCAAATGATGTTTAATCAAAATCATTGACGTTTATCGTGATAACAAACAAAACTGATGAGGAACATGCGGGGTGGAATTAATCTTTCCCTTAACTTTGTTTTGTTTTCTTTGAATTTCTTTCAATGTTAATGAACATAACCTGTATTTGTTATCATTATTTACCTTAACTTGAAAATAGATTGTATTATAGAAGCTCTGGCAAATCCAGAAAGGGAGAGATTAAAACATGAAGACACCAACATTTCAGAGTGGCTAAAAAGTATGAAGCTTTGTATCTTACAATATGAGAGGAGAATTTTTAGAGTTTTAAATTCTAGCGTGGGATTGAAAGAGTCAATTTTGTTACCTACTTTGCTGACCATAAAATTTATGCATATTCTTATTCCTCAGGTTTAGCGGTGTTCTGCGGCACTGTATTCCGCAAGTACTCTATTGAGCTCACAGGTCTTCTGCAGTATGTGGCAAACCAGCTTAAGGCTGGGAAGAGCTTTGATTTGCTTGTTCTAAAGGAAGTTGTACAGAAAATGTCGGGAATTGAGATATCAGAGGAAGTGACTGCGGCTCAGCTGGAAGCTCTGGCAGGCGGCGAACTTCTCAGAGCTGAGGTAAATATTGTGGTGGGGTTATTGTAAGTGTAGTGAAAGGCAAAAAGCTAACTTGCAATAATTTGATAAGTATTTATTTTGCACAAATATGTCCTGGGTTTATTTCCAGATAGCCAACAGTCTTGTTTTGGTTGAGTCAGTTGCTGGCTCTGTTCTCTCCCAGATTCATAGGTTTTCTCCTCTCTCAAAACCCAACATTCCAACTCCAATTTGGTCTGGGACAGTGGTCAAAGAACCTCTATATCAATGTACTGTATATTACCACTCAAAAATTCATCATTATTAAATTTATTCCATGCAGAAATAGCATATTACGCTAAAATGCGCTATAACACTTGCTTCAACTGTCAAATGAAAAATTATCTAGAACATGTGTCACATCACCTTTAGTGTCTCTTGGGTGGTCTAAAGCAAGATTTCATTTAAGTTTTTAAGGCAAAGTGTCAACAGGGAATTTCAACAAATCAAATTTCTTTGTCTCGCACCAAATCATTAGGATTTGTTCTACTGTACTTAGTTTAAAAAGAAATACACTGTTTATAATTAATGTTTCAATTTTCTGTAGGGTGGATACTTTGGCCAGATTAGAAACACAAAAAAGTCTTCACAGCGTCTGCGTGACACACTGTCTGAAGGGAAGTTAGACCTGCCGCTTTGTCTTCTTATGGCTCAACAGAGGAATGGCATTGTGTTCTATGAAGATCCTGACAGGCATTTGAAGCTTGTTGGAAAGCTTTATGACCAGGTATGAACAATTTATTTTGTTTTGTTGTAGTATACATGAACTTAAATTATTGGTGGTAACAAATGATGTCGTGGTTGTTTGTTTTTGGGACCTACAGTAACAGCTGTGCATGGGAAGGGTTCTTTAGTACGGTTTTGATTTTTCTGTAAATTTGTTTTGTTTTAGTGTCAAGATACCCTGGTCCAGTTTGGAGGCTTCCTTGCATCACAGTTAACTGCCGAAGAGTACGAGTCACATCTGCCATCACTGGATGTTTTGGGGCAAACTTACCACCTCACACCTGATGCAGCATTCTTTCTTTCCAGACCCATGTTTGTACACCAGATAGATGTGAGTAAGATATTTAGAAAGAAGTTCTAAGTTCCCCCAAAACACTGTTGTGCTGTGTCAGCAAGAAAATGAAAAAAAAATTAGTTGATTATCAACTGGAAGTTGAAAAAGGGAAATAAACCGCCATAGGGAATTTTGAAAATCTGACGATTTCATCCACAAATCCACATAGGACTGACTGGTCAGGAGTTCTTTTCTATTTTGTGTTATTTTTATGTTTCCTGTTGTGCTTATTTTCCAAATTTTCTTAGAAAGTTGAGTGGTATGTAAGGGACAGTATTTTTTGCAATAGCATTTGAAAAGAAACACCTGTACTTTTCAAAGGAGTATAGAACAAAGTGATAAGTTGAACATGGTTTCATTTCTGATAGATTAAGTATGAGGAAGCAAAGAAAGCGATTGCTGCTAAAGGGAAACAACTTCAACAAAAGGTGAGTCACTCTGAGTGTAGTTCTCTTTTGCTATGTCAGGGTAGTGACATCAATTTTCAAGCAGTTGAAGGTTTTTTTTTGTGCAAAAACTGTGCGAATGAAAATATTTAAACTTCATTCGGCAAATGAACTGAGAGTTTGTTTTGTATATCTTTAGCAAATTCTACAGTGTTACATTGAAGCAGTGAATTCTGTCATGGAACCTGTATTCCAAAGTGCGCGGCTTTTACAGGCACCAAAAGTGTGGAACAGCATCAGGTAATCATGCTTACTTGTTAAGAATTACAAATAAAATTACAATGTGACTTTGTTAAAATTACAAAGTATCGCAAAGCGCTGCATAACCACAGTAATTTTAGCTGTCAAATACTTGTTGTTGACAGTTTGTTGAATAATAAAACAATTTTCCTGCTGAATCTTGTGAAATATCATCTGATTTCAGCCAACTCGGTCTATGGCCTCATTGGCTAAGTATCAGCAAATTGGATTTCACTTTATAACTAACTGATGGAATAAACTTTATGCTAATGGCTGTGTGTTTTGTTTTTAGCCCTCAGTTGTATGTGACCTTCTGGGCACTGTCCATGTTTGATCTGTACGTGCCAACAGAGAGATATGAACAGGAGTTGAGTAAACTAAAACAGCAACAGGCACAACTGGATGACAACAAAGATATGGTAACAAGATAAATCAGAAACGCATCCCGTTTAAAAATAGCCTGTGTCTAAAAAATGACTTTAACTGTTGGTGCAGTTAGCACTGCTGTGCTCATTGCAGACACTATAAATGAACAAACAAACATTGCAAATTAAACATACTCTTGTTAAGAATCCCATTTCAAATTTAATGCCTTAGTCGGTTCAGTGCTCTTTTGAAACCACATTACGCTGTGAAATCTTGTCGTCATAATTGTGATTTTGATTCCAACAAAGTGGTTGAGTCTTGTGCAGTGCTAATTCCAGGAATGTTATTGCGGTTAAACTATGGAAGGCTGATTGTAATTCTTTTAATGTTGTTTTCTTTATAGCCCGTCAGCAAGAAAAAGAAGGAAAAAGAAAGGTGTTCCCTTTTAGTAGAAAAATTGAAAGAAGAATTCAAACAACAAGAAGAACACAACCAGCGAGTTATGGCGTCACTTAAACACGAGAGAGACTCCTGGCTTCCAGCAAGTTAGTTCAAACCTTAAACATCTGCTTATATCCTCAAATGTTAAAACAAATTTGATGTTTCTAGAGCGATCTGAGATGGACTATCATTTGAATTAATGCGCTTCCTTGAGTTTTGAATTTGCCAAGCTCTCTTATTGGTTAAAAAAGTAATGCAACGTGATAATTTGTATTCAACCAATCAGAGGCAAACGTAACATCTCACCTGACTCGGTAAACACATTTTTTCCCGCGCTTGTTACACGTCACGCTTTTTCCCGCACTTGGTACAGGCTACACACTTTCCCGCGCTTTGGACGGGGTTGCGATTTTTCACATTGAATGAGTTCCGATCATTGATTCCATTAATCACATTTTATGTGATTGCCGTGGTGTGTGCGTTTTTCAACAGTCATTAGACCTCTCTAATGTAATTTTGGTTTGTTTTCTTTTAGAAGCTACAAAGAGTGAGACAATCACGCAATTTCTTCAGCTGTGCATGTTCCCAAGATGTGTGTTCACTGCAAGCGATGCTGTCTACTGTGCTAAGTTCGTTCACATGCTTCACAATCTCAAGACACCAAACTTTTCAACGCTACTTTGCTTCGACAGAGTAAGTTAAATCAACTGTTGCATTTCCTGTCATGTTATTAGTTTTAATAGATTGAGTTGACTTTCCAGGAGAACAATTTTGAATGCATTTTTTTTTATTTATTGTAATTTTTTAGAATACACGTTCACTTTTAAACGAGCCCCTGGCTCATTGGTGATGTGTGTTTAAATAAAGTACTTACTTACTTACTTACTCCCAATGTAGGTGTTTTCAGACATTTCATACACAGTGGCGAGTTGTACAGAAAACGAAGCCAGTAGATATGGTAGGTCCTGTGGATAAACACGTAATTTCTCCATACATCAATACATAGTTATGCGGACAGGTGCATGATGAGAATTAAAAAAAATTATCAACTAGGAGATACTGTCTTGATGTAACATCAAAATTCTCAAAACTTATATTAGAATAATTGTATGTGCATAGTTAAGAGAATTAAATTTTCGATCTTGGGAACTTAATGGGTTATGTTATTTTTGTGCTGATACTCGCTTGTAGGTCGGTTTTTATGTTCAATGCTTGAAATTGTGATGAGATGGCATGGTGACAAGAAAACCTACGAGAAGGTAAGAAACACTATGGTGCCTCCTTGTGATGAAAGGGATTTGATGACTTGTGGTGAATATAAAATGTTAATTTTTTTTTGCGTTTTGATGTTTGGCAGGAATGCGGTAGCTACCCGGGATTTGTGACAGTTTTAAGAGCTACCAACAACGACAAAGCGGATCACTTAGACTACGAGAATTATAGACATGTGTGTCACAAGTGGCAGTACAAACTTACCAAGGTATTCAATGTCTTCTCGTAGAATCGAGTTATTAACATGTCACTGTTTTACATTCAAGTTTTGTTAGTCAAAGCATTTTTGGTCACATTTGGGTCTTCGAGCATCGATTGAGCCCGCGAGTTTTGTACGAGAGGTTGCTATGCAACGTGCGTGGCGTATCTATTATAACTTCAGCTGACTTACAACTTGCATTGTGCCCGCAAATCGATTCTGATTGGTTCTTAAGAATTGGAAACGCTTCAAGTCGTTTTGTGATGGTTTACTCCAAACAACACGGTTGCAGTACATGTAGTTTGGAGGGGGGTCGGTGATAGAGGTTTCAGCTTTATTAGGTTAATTTTCGCTCCACTACCTGACTGTCGAAAATTCTTGCTTTGCATGAGTCGGTATTTCATGCCTGGAAGAAAACATGTTACTGTAGCGGTTTTGTAAATTGGTCGTACTCATTAAAAGAAACATTTAATTACACTGTTTACTGATATGTATCTTGCTTTCTGTTTTTCCGTTCCTTAGGCCCTTGTTGTGTGTTTAGAATCAAAGGATTATACTCAGATTCGAAACACAATCATGGTATTAACTAAGGTATGTCTCAAGCGATAAGAATAGTCAAACTTTAAATTTAAGTGGTTCAGTTGTTGATTGGTTTTCCCTTTTTCGTAGATTTTACCGTTTTATCCTAAAGTTTTAAACCTTGGTCAAGCTTTGGAAAGAAGAATCGATAAAATCTGTGAAGAGGAGAAGGAAAAAAGACAAGATATTTACACTCTAGCTGTAGGGTAAGAAAAGCGGATATTTATACAATGTCCAAAAGCAATCTAACTTGTTCATACGGCTTTCGATATGTTCAATGGAAACGTAGAGCAATTATTTGACTGTTTTGTTTAATTAATTTAAAGGTATGCTGGTCGTTTGAAGGTCAAGAAGCGGGAAATGGTTATAGAAAGCGAATTTCACCACAAAGAAAAGGTAATAACTCTGGAAACATGGATGAATGTCACTCTCAACATTTCTTTTTAGTACCTTGACCATTCTTAAACGTAAAACCACTTGTATTGAATTTTCAGCCACCAGCAACAACTACCCCATCAAGTCAAAATGAAACTGTGGCCGTAAAGCAAGAAAAAATGGTGAGTGTTCCCAAAAAATGGAAAGATTTTTGCGGTAAAGCTATGTGTTGTAGCTTGGGTTGCCTGTCTACAAGCTCTCTCGCTGGGAAAAGGATGGAAGCGAAAAAAGGACCGAGAGGAAAGAGAGAACTTGTTGACAGGCTTTAGTTTAGGAGGTTACTCTATCAGCGTTTGAAATCTCCTTACTGTTTTCTTACATTTTCTATAACATTCGTTGGGAGAATTTGGTTCTTGGTTAAGATTGTTTCATATGCTGATCAGGTCCTTCACTCCCCTTACCTGCCTACTTGCCTTTATGCTGGGGATTAAGGTGTAATTGAGACGGCTACTATGGAATGGCGATCCAAGATGAGAACCCTGGTTGCACAAAAACCCGAACGTGAAGCTAAATAGCAATGATAAAAAATAGGTTTTCAAAGATCAGCTGATTGTTTTTTGTGGTTTATTTGACCAGGAAACTCCGCCTAATCCTGCAGCTAACACGGAAACGACAAGTAAGTTTTATTTATTTATTTATTTTATAATATTTTTTTCATGAAAAGTATGTTTGCTTCAGGAGCACTATATTCAGTCACTGTAATCAAGTGCCGTTAAAAAATAACACCAATTTTTGTTTCTGTGCTTTTTAGAAAGTGTAAAAAGTGAATCTGAAGTGAAACCCAAGGCAACAGGTTTGATTAATGATGGTTTTGCTTTGTTTGTCTAATGTGAGCGTTAAATTCTGTATCTGCTCTACAATCGGAAACCAAAACGATCTGGTAACTGGTCGATGCATTTCACGATGTGCAAGTCGGATTTACGATGTACAAAGACCTTAAAAGTTTAATTTACTCCGATGGGAAAATGCCAAAGAGGTAATATGTGAGAGAATATGGAACAAGGATGATGGAAATGGATTTTGAACATAAAGTTGAGAAATTTGAGGGGACTGTTTTTTGAGCGCCATTCCTCATCCTGCGGTAAATCCTTTAACGTGTTGTTTTCTTTGTTACAGTGAATATCAAGAAAGAACCAGACAGCTCGAAATCTTCTAGGTATGTATTTATTTAAAACAACACTGATAAGAAATGAACAAAAGAAAGAACGAATGAACGAACGGACGAAAGAACGAACTAACGAACGAATAATTGAGCAAGCAAGCAAATGACAAGCATAAAAACAAAGATTGTATCACGCATAACAAATTATCTTGAAGGAAATTTATTATTTTAGCCTACGCAATATTGTTCCGTTAGTTTTCGTCATTAAATTTTCATTAACTTTATTGACTGCTATTCTCTGCGTAGTCCCAGTACGACAAAAACCGAGACCACGCCTTCATCTCAGGAGAAAACCGCTGGTAAATCAAGTGCAGGCGGATCCAATACCAAACCATCAGGCACCAGTACCCCAAGCGGTCAGTCGTCCCGGTCAGGAGCCGCTGACTCCCCGGGCAGAAACACAACCAGTAACAAGTAAGGAAAAGCTTTGAATTGAATGCTTGGAAAATCATTTTCTCCATCTGGCGTCTCAGTTGTAAGAATTATCTACGGGGCAATTCTTCCTACATCTTGCAACGCAGTGCAGCAAACGTCATTGCGAGACAAGTTGAGAAAAGATGTGACATTCTGTAAACTTGGTTATCAAGGTCGAACGAATGCAAATATCTCTGTCAATTTTATGATATCCTCCACTTTCAAGCCAAAAGTGATGACGTTTATATACTTATAAAACTTTGTAGGCCGACCATGCATGAATAATTCAAAGCCAAAGCTTTAGTTTTTGCCATTTCCAAACGTTGTGTACCTTATGCTGTCAAGTTTTGCTCTAAGTTATGCGCGACTGGCGCTAATACGGCTACCGGAAGTACATTTCTCAAAAAATAAGACAGTGCGCATGTCAGTCGGTTACATCCAGCCGTAGCGCGAAATCTGATTTCGTGAGTCGGGAGTTTTTTGTCGTTGGGTTTATTTCGCTTTTATATCCTTTAAGAGTTCCAACGGATACTCTATACTTTTGAAGTCTATTTCAGTACAAAACTTTCTCAAGTTTGCCTCTCCGTACACGGAAGTCGCACCAGCCGTAGCTACTGTACAACTTGTTTCGCTCTACCGTTGTGCTGAAAATCATAACATGATCGTTACTTAATTTCAGATCTGGTACTACGGGCGGCAGCTCCAGTCAACAAGTGTCAAAATCCGCAGCGTCGAATGCGACCTCCAAAGGTACAAGAACTCCTACCACTGTCAAAACAGACGGGAATACAAACGGAAATGACGTCACCACCAGTAAAAAGACTGAATCCAGGTGAGTGAGATGTGGAACTTGATAATCATGACCATGAACAGTTTCGGGAAAGCACAGTTAAGAGTTAGACACTACCTCCCTAGAAACTTTATTTTCATTCGCCATTTATAAGCACTATCTTTGGTGTTTTCTAGGGTTTAGAGGCACTGACCTGTTTTCTTTTGTTTTATACACCAATGACTCGTGACGCGTTCCGAGAGGTAGTGGGCGACCCGGAAAATTCAATTTGTTTGAACGTTTCTAAACTATGGTTCGTAACGTTCCTTTGTGTTGTCATTTGTTAAAGAACTGGATATTCATCTTGTGCATCTTGACAAAGAGAACGCCAACACTCCCCCAGACAGGTTTTTTGTAGCGTGTAAGAGTACTCTGTCAAAACTAACGTGGTTTCGGAAGATGAGGATGATTACGCCATAACTCTTTTCACCGTTTGTCGGAAACATGATGCTTGCAGAATTAACACGGCAGACATCAATTGTACTTGAACAAGTAACGATTTTTATCTGAAGAGGATCAATCAGCTTTTTAAATTTGTACTTAGATAAATAACTAGCGAATTACCAAAATTGAAAAATCTGAAACGTGGTTACAAAGTTTTATAAAATGTGCATTTTTACACCTAATTTTCAGCAAACAAAAGGTAAAGGATAAAGAAAAGGATAAACAAATTGAGAAGGAACAGAATGACAAGCCCAAGGAAAAGGTGAAAGGAGAAAAAGCCGAGAAAATCAAAGAACAAAAATCAAAAGATAAAGAAAAGGAGAGAAGTAAGAGCAAAGAAAAAGAAGGAAAAGATAAAGTGAAAGAACGCCTCAAGGATAAGGACAGCGAACGGTCTGGGAGTAAAAGCAAACATTCCTCGCCTGCAGTTCCTGAGTCGCCGCGAGATGGAGAGTATGAAAAAGGTACTTTAACTGATTCAGTTTTTATTAATGTCCAGTTACATTTACATTAATGGCACCCAGTCTTAACCGTATAAGATTTGCTGACGAGACCAGAGAATTGGGTTTCCACCACCGCTAGCATTTGGACGTTTGTTTTTTTTTTATTTTTGAAAGGGAGGACCTATTTGAACAAGCCACATCACAAATGCACAAACAAAAATATAACGGATCACATCACTGTAGTAGCTGCAAATAGCTATAGGGGGAGTGCGCTTGCTGTTGATTGTCTTTTCTTCTTTGAAATTATTTCCTCGCCATCAAAGTCGACTCATTTGTTGAAGGTTGGATTTGCGGCTGAAGGGATGATAAACTTCACAGTGATATGTGTATAGACAAGTGACTTTCATGTTTCGTTTCAGACGCTAAGCGTCGGAGACTTGAAGGCATCTCGTCACCCTCCTCACAGGTTTGTCTCTCACCATCTATTACTAAATTTATAATTCGACAGATATAGGAGATAGAGTAATCAAAAGGTAAACTTGGCTTGTAGAGCCCAAAAATTAAAACCTTTTGACAAAAATAGTTGTTGGTAACCGGTTATTGTAAACGTCGGTTATTTCTTTTCAGTAACCACAGAAAAGTTTATTCTGTCGCTATGTTAGCTTATCTTCTGTACTTGTTAAATCATTGTAGCAGTCGAACAGTTTCTGATTTCTGTTGTCTAGTAAAGAATATCACAAGGTCTAGAAAGTATCAAACATAGAAATGTTCTTTACTGGACTTTCATTTAATATTTGTGGGGAGAATTCGTTGAAATATCAGAATAACTTTTTGTGATGATTATTTCTTCAATTGTCATTACCTGTTTGATATGTATTAAGATTACTAGGAGAAGATCACTCTTGAGTACAAAAGGGTTGGGAGGATTTGATGGTGCCTTGGCACCTTTTGTCTCAGAATTAATTCAGAATGTAAACGCATTGGTGCACTTTGAAATATCTCAATGTTTAATTTCAGGAAAACTCTCCGGCCCGGTTAGCTGGCGATTCTGACTCATTTAAGGTTAGTTTCTGGGTAAAACCCATTCTGACTTCAAAGTGACACTTGCGTGTTTGCATCATGTTTTCAGAATAATAAATAAATGTACTTAACTCAAAGGAAACCCATTTTGTAGAATAATTTGTGACAAATAACAGGAACCCATTAGGAAGTGAGGATGACTAACGATGGCGAGGATGGAAATGGATCACAAATATGGACAAACGTAAAAAATGCGTATGTATTAGCGCACCTATTTAATTTTATCTTTCTTTTGCGTTTCGTCCGCAGAGTCCCGAAAATCAGGAGAGAAAATCAAAAGTTACGGAATACGAAAAGGAAAAGAGTTCAAAATCGGACAGAAAACGGGTTAGTAAAATGTTATGGCTGATAATTCCATAAACAGTGTACTTTCTGAGCTCTAGTTGAACCTCTGCAAGCGACTGCTCGAGTAGCAAGTGCCATGTTCGGCAGTGTTCGTAGAAGCACGCGAATTTGTTTCCTTTTCTTATAAGCCAATCAAAACTAGCCCCAGCACTCACGAATGTTTGGAAAATTGTCACGTGAGCATGACGTAATGACGATAGGATATGTTGTTGAGGAACGGAAGTTACGTTTGCCGTCAACTGTTGGACGGAAATGGCACCGAGCAACGTTCTTTTACCTTGGGTTGTAATGGTTATTGGAGGCGCAGTGGCTTAAGGGTTAGTGCGCTGGACTCCGGATCGAGCCCTGGCCGGGGTCATTGTGTTGTGTTCTTGGGCAAGACACTTTACTCTCATAGTGCCTCTCTTCACCTAGGTGTATAAATGGGTACCGGCGAATTGTTGGGGCAACCTGACAGAATGCTGGGGAATAACCTGGGATGGTCTACGTTGTAGCATCCCATCCAGGGGGAGAAGCAATACTCATAGCTGCTTCATGTTAAGCGCCGGGAGCTATGAGCCAGTTTAGTTTAGTATATTCTTTTGTTAAGAAAGTATGCGAACGAGTTGAAAGGGTCAACAGATGGGTTAAAAAAAACCGCAATGACCCTTTGCCTCGTTTGTATATCAAACCGCTAAGAACTTCAACAACAGCTATTGCGAGTCTGCCTGCTTTGTTTGTTGCTGATGTTTGTCTCGCTTGTTGCAGTCGTCGTTAGATCCCGCTGAAGGGAAAGAAGCCAAAAGAAGAAGAGAAGACGGAGATGTTACTGTGGCTGCTTCCAAAGCGTCCAACTCGCACGGGTCCGAGACAAAAGTCAAAGTCAAGAGCGAGGTAAGGAGTGATGCAGTATCACGTGAGTGCCGTGTCTCCCAGTATGGAGGTTTGTCACACAATGTCGGGTAGTAATGATAAAAAGAGATTGCGTGACAAGCCAAAGTTGAACGTTCAAGATTGAGGTGCTTAAGGGACCTTAATTTTATATAAGGATCTAATGGACACTTCATATTTTCTATCCAGTAAGAGTTGAATCCCGATAACTAGATATATAAGATTTCCGTGTTGCCCTTTCTTGGAGTCACTGTGCACTAGCCCAAAGGTCTTTCTTGACTCAACTGCGAACAAAAATTTAAAGCATTACTTGCTCATCAGGCAAAACGCCACGCGAAATAATCCATTTATTATCGGACAAGGCTTCATACGCACGCTGTCTCAATTGTGTCTGCATTAACAATTCACCTTTTGTTTAAATACTTTAGTCAGGTTGGAAAGCTTGTAACTAGGGTGTCGTATTACATGTAAAGAACTAAAAAAAAGTGTTCAAAAAATGTTCTAGACATTTTACTTTCTGCTTGGGATTTAGGACAAACCAAAAATGCTGAAACTTGTACGAAAAGCGGCAGCAGATGGTTCACCGCCTGGAAAAAAGGAGAAAGAAAAAGATAAAGATCGAGAAAAAGACAAGGAAGCTAAACCGGCAGCGAGTAAAAAGGTATCTTGTCATCACATATTTTATTAGAGTAGGAGGAAACCTCCTGTCAGCAACAGGTATAGCCTCCTTCGCAGACGTTCTTTTGGCTCGTCACGAATGCGTGACGAGCCAAAAGAACGTCTGCGGAGGAGGCTACAACAGGTAGTGATTGAAACAATAATTCCCTTTCATAAAGAACCCCGGCATTGCTGATCCTAGCAGTATGCAGGACGCGTGTCACATATCAACCTAGTAAATGGTCAAGCTCATCACGAGTCTCTCGTAGCTCAGTTGGTTAGAGCGCCCAACCGGTATCTGGGAGGCCATGGTTTCGATTCCCGTCGGGGATTTTCCAACATTGTTGTGACCCATGTGAAGTGTTCCAGCTATACTTTTGTCTGGGATTGTAGGTCACATAACACATAACTGCTCTGCACCCCTCTCCAGTTACAATTAATCAAATGTAGATGATAAGTAGAGTTCACAATTTCCATAGAAGATTTCTCTGCCCGGGCTCGGGTCGTGTCCTTCTTTTCATCTGGTCTTTCTAGTAACGGCAATTGTTTTCGTTTTTCACTTTGCAGAAAGAGTCGCGTCACCAGGAAGTGAAGGACCCCGAATCCAAGGAAGACGAGCGATCCAGGAAACAATATCCTTACATATGCGTTGCTCTACGTTAAAAAGGGGAGAAATTTTAGTGGTTCATGTAGCTATCTTTCGTTGTGAGTTGAATCGCGGTTTTCTATGGTGTCAATAGAGTATATCCTTGAGCTTCTTTTTTGGACTTACGAACTTTGAAGT
Source organism: Meandrina meandrites (assembly GCA_963693305.1). Classification (NCBI taxonomy): domain Eukaryota; kingdom Metazoa; phylum Cnidaria; class Anthozoa; order Scleractinia; family Meandrinidae; genus Meandrina; species Meandrina meandrites. Next base: position 2,533,862 of record OY855910.1, on the reverse strand, counting down.
GTGGTAAAATATGGCGGTGAATAAAGGTTCTGTTAAATTTTGCATACTTAACCTAACCTCGCCCACCACCTTAACCACGGTGATCGTGTTTTCCGCTCGGACGACGGCCAAACTGCCCAATCTCTCAGAGATGTTTGATGCCAAGATGAGCTTAACCTCCGAAACGACTTCTTCAAATAACTGTTTCTAAAGAGTTCCTTTCCTTGACACTTGCTACTCATTCTAGGTCAGCGTCAAGAAATCGAAGAACCTGAACATAGAAGAGCAATGAACAACATATTTTTGTCCTGTCATCCAGCAGCCTTGTCGCACAGACACATACAATGGACGCCTTCACGCCAAGCAGAACATGCCAGATTTGCTCAGCACGAGCCGAAACAGTTTTATTTTCACCGCTGAGTTAGTGTGTTATAAAGTAGAGATTCTTAATTTTGTTTCACGTGCTCACATACGAGCGTGTGATAGCCGGAAGCATCGTGCATTCGTGAAACACTCCGTTTTAAACGTTTTTTAGTCTCCGTCATTATACGTAGACACGCTGTTATTACTAAATGAAACGAAACAGTATGTAATGAATGGTAAAATATTTTGAAGTAAACAACTCAACAACAGAATTGAATAAAATTATACTTTGTACAGTAATTACTGTCTTCCTTGGCGAGAAGCGCTATTAATTATGAGGGCTTGATTCTAGATTGCGACCAGGCTTCCAAGCTTACTTCTACAGTTAAACTTCTCTGGTATGGAGCGTATTCACATGACGTCACGGCAGCCATATTTGTGTTCCAAAACAAAGAAACGGCGTCATATTGGTGTATCAAGCCATCCCACCAGGAATTAAAATCAATTTTTTTTCAAAAATCGTCTTTTGTTTCGGTAAACCAATATGGCCGTTGGTCACGTGAGTGAATATAGGCTATATAATATTAACTGGCACGGTCAGTAGGGAACATTCTGGCCGTTTAAGAGAGGTGATAGTAACAAGGGACTGCTTCCTGTCGAGGCTGAATGTAGAAACCCAGAGATTTTTATGAGGTTTCTCCATTTCGTGTATTTAGGGCGTTTTCATAGGACGTCACGGCAGCCATATTGGTGTTCCAAAACAAAGAAACGGCGACCATATTGGTGCAGGAAGCCATTCCTCCGGGAATTACAATCTATTTTTATTCAAAACTCGTCTTTGTTTTAGTAAACCAATATGGCCGCTGGTCACGTGAGTGAAAAAACGCTCTATCGGTGTTCCGAAACAAAGAAACGGCGGCCATATTGGTGTATCAAGTCATTCCTTCTTGGAATTAAACTCTGTTGTTATGCAGAAATCGTCTTTTGCTTTAGCAAACCAGTATGGTCGCTGGTCAAATGAGCGAAAACGCTCTATAGGACACGAATTCATCATTACAGTACCCCCCCCCCCCCCCCCCCTTCCCTATTCATCCACGCCTTTGTTTTGTTGCGTGTCTAAACTAAAGATATCACTGTGAAATCGCTAAAGGTAATTTAACAGACCTTCAGTAATAAACACAACTTGCAGCGATGCAATGTGATTTCGAAGTCTTCAACGATCCCTTCGCAGCTTGGGTTCGTCTTACTAGCGTACGATGTGTCGTCAGGTGTATTTGTCAACGCGGGACGTAAAAGGGATGTACAAGAACGCTCTCCCAGGCCTGTGGCGGTTTCTGTAGCTGTGAGGGAGGCACTATATATGGGAATAGTGTCTTACCCAAGAATACGACACAGTGACCCCGGCCAGGGCTCGAACTAGGACCGCTCGGCTCCCACGGAATAAAAGTGTGACTGGCTAAACCAGATACCCCGTATCACGCTGAAAGTCGGCTGCAATTTGGACGGAGCTAGCCGTTCGACTCTTTTCAGGAGTTCAACTCCTGATAGGAGTCCTAAACTTTAACTTCCTTCTGGCCAGTTCTCCACAATTTTAGTAACGATAGGATTAACACAGCCAAAATAACGGCAAACAGATGCTCTCGGCAAGGAAAAGGGGTTTAGACAGAAATGACAGAGAAAAGAAAAACCTGAAAAACAGGATTTTTACTAATCTTGGTCTACAATCGATCTTGCGCTATTCACTGGTTTGTCGCTGTGGTTTGCTCTTGATTTGAATTATGACACAATTTACACCTTATTTAACGGCAATCAAAGTCAACAACAAGTCACTTTCAATACCTCCCCAGGCATTCGTAACCGCATAACTGCTTTAAATCGTTTCAGTATTATCAATTGTTTGACTCTTTTTATGACCATTTTTCATCTCGACGGGTCAGCAAGGTTGTGAAATGTGCGCTTACGGGAGAAAACAAGCAAACGAATTGATTGCCATGCATGCGGGGGCAAGTTGTTTGTTTAAGATACATTCCAGCTTAAACCTTGGACAAACGTTCTAGCCAGCTTTGGTAAATATAATTGGACTTACTGAAGACCGTTCGTCGCTTTATGAATAGAACGTCATTTAATTCAAGACTCATTTCTTGTCGCAAGTAAGTATTTCATGCAGTATTTTTGCCGTTCGTGCCCAAAAGTGGGCTGTTTGACTAATAACCATTAATTAACCACTGTGTAAATTTGTGTTATGCCTGAAAACTTAAAGACCTGCACCAAAGTTAAACATCAAATGCGATGCACGTACACTTGCATGCTTCCAGGCTGAACAGCGGCAATTTGATGAATCAGCTGTCAAGATTTAACTTTTGTCTTTACTAAGATTTAGGGGATATCTGCCAACTTGAGTCACAACATACATGTAGATTTGTAAATATCAGTCAAGCTGGTCAACTTCTGACTGCCACATCTTGCCTTTGCAAGAACTGGAATTTTACTTAAATGCTTCACTCTTTCAATTATTTTACCATGGCTCTAAGGTCAAGAAAGTAAAAAGAAGCTTTGAATGTTAAAAGCTTACAATTTCTGCCGGAGAGCTACAACTTTGTTGCTGCACGTTACTGCATAAAATACGGGTGGTGAACCTGTCGGACCTGTAGGGGTACACTAACTCACAATAACTGGAATATTTTTAATGCGCTTTTTTTAGCCACATGTTGTACAACTTGCCTTTGAAGCCGCGGGTTGGTTTTGCGCTTGTAAAACCTTTGTGAAGCAATGCAAATTAAAGTTATCTTATAATTATTTGTTGACCAAAACCGTTTTGTATTCAAATGCTAATTTCAGGTACAAAAGCACTCGCTAGGCGTAATTCTATTATACTACTCGCGAGAGCATACAGCTACATTAGCATAAACAAAAAAACTAAATACCCTCTGGTACCCAGGGTAATATTTATCTCACCTAATGTTTCAACAGCTGAAACATGTATATGCACGAGTTGCTTTTGTCCAGTCAAGCAAGCTCCCGAGAATCATGGGGAGATCATAACTCGGGCAGGTAAGCTGGCGTCTTGCATTTTTGAGTTGTTAGAGGCCTTAGCTTAGTCAGTCGCCGTCAGCGAACTAACGAACAAAAGAACGAACGAACGAACGAACGCACGCACGCACGCACGCACGCACGCACGAACGCACGAACACACTGAATACAATGTAACAACAATACAATAACCTTTATTTAACGAACGCACGAACACACGAACACACGAACGCACGAACGAACAAACTGCAAACGAACAAACGAACGCACAAACGGACGAACGAACAAACTGCAAACGAACGAACGAACGAACAAATTGCAGACAAACGCACGAACGAACCAACGAACAAACGACCCGACCAACCGACACCCAAACCAGTCAGCCAACGACGGGGGTGATCGTCGGAAAATTTGAATTACACCCGTAAAGGAGACCAATATGAAAGTAGCCTGATTCTCAGACTCCGAGGTCGATCGCGGCCGCTACGAGGGAGAGAGGGAAAGCGTAGCGGCCGCGATCGACCTCGGAGTCTGAGAATCAGGCTAGTATGAACGACCGTCAAACTACCAAAGTCTGTAATTTACACCCCCTAAACTAGGTGACGAACTTCCCCGTCCCTTTCATAACGAAGTCGTCCCCCCCCCCCTCCCTCATCCCCGGAGGGCTTAAATTCTGGCTAGTTCTAGCCGTTGCATCGCTAGAAATTCAATTTCCTGTTGTACAACTCTGTCCTACTTTCTCTTTAGAAGGCGCAAACTTTACTGCCTAAACGGTCAATATTTGGAGATTGGGAACAACGGACGAGTGAAGGGGACACAAAATTATCACAGTCCACACGGTAAGTATCAGTGTTTTTGCTTTGTTTTGTTTTGATGGTCTTGATGACCACTGGTAACCCACTTCTTACAAGTAGCAAGGTAGTAGAATATTGAGACTTTCTAGCAAGTTGCGATTCACGAAAGATCAAAGCGATGTGAATATCACTCACACGAGCTTAGGTTAGAATATATTAAAAATGTTGTATGGGAGTGGCCTTAGAGGTAATGATTGACCTGTACTCTGCGTTATTTACGCAATGATTTTTTTCTAAAGAAATTGAAAACATAATAAATAAATTCTGCTTACGATTTGCCATCTTTCTTTTTCACCTCTTAGTCGTGTTGGAGCTCGCGCCGGTAGCAAGAGATCTCATTCATATCAAAGGCGTTCATACGGGTTTCTATCTTGCAGTAAATAACTATGGCGAGGTTTACACTACAGTAAGTTATATAGTTTTACCATTGTAACGTCATAGTGGTGCTGGTTTGATTATCGGTAAAACCCAATACCTTTGTGCGCAAAGTTATTCATCAGCGGTAAGGGTGGCTGTGATGGTCGTGATTTAACACCAAAGACGGTAGTCCTTATAAACGAGTAGTGTTTTTGTGGAGCGCTTTAATTTTGTAAAAACTGACGTTTCGGGGATAACCCCTTCATCAGTGTTAAAATGATGTTAAAACATAAACACTGGAGCTTACGCTGAGGGACGGACCATTATTTTCTTGGAGGGGGGGGGGGGGGTATGAAAAATGTTCCTCTGCAAACTTTCTCTTTTAATATATGCACCTCTGCAAACATTTTTTTCGAAACGCAAACTAATTTTTTACACATGTCATGTTTGCAAGCACTTTATTGTGTCCTTTTAGGCCCTGCAAAGAATTTTTTTTAATATATATTTTTCATACCCCCTCCAAAAAAAATAGTGGTCTGTCCTTAAGTGTATTGAACGCGAATTGAGTGCGTGTAGTTAAAAAAATAAACAAAGTACATGCGAGTGCGCGTGCTTAGCACCCACAAGGAATAATTTAGAAAAACGTCAGAACATTTATTGACTTAGAATTAAAAACGATATTTAGCCTGGGTTAAATCCATCTGCGTTCGAAGGCTGTTTTAATTGTCGTGAGCCACCTTAACATATACTGTTTGACTCTGTGCCGGTTAACTGAGGGTTTGCTCTTCCTTTCACACATACAGGTGATGCGAAACGAAGAATGCATCTTTAGGGAAAAACTGACACGGAACGTCTACGACAATTACTGTTCATATAAATACAGCCACAAGGGCCTGGCACTAGGACTAATGAAAACTGGGGCAGCCGTCACCTTCTCAAGAAGAGCAGGCTCCGAAAGAGACAACGAGATACAATTTATAACAATGATAACCTTCTAACATGTATTAGTAGAATTCTACTAGTACACTAATGCAAATGCTGCAATGCGATTGGCTGAGCTATTGAACACTATCAGCCATTAGTGTGCAGTTGCCGAAGGTCGTGCACAAAATGCGACGTTTTTATCGTTTTTCCGAAGTTTTGGAAGGAAGTTTAGATGTAAATGGATAAAAAAATTTCCGAGAAGACTAAAAGAAGAACATTAGCGGTTTCTTGACTTTAAAAGCTTGAAATTATTGAAAAAACGGGTGCACGCGCGTAAACAACTGCAAATTTACCAAGGACAATTCAATGCGTGCGATTTTGTTAAAGCGTTTAATAGTTCGATAATGCGTAGAAAAATAATTAGAAACCATTATTTGCGTTTATTTCAGTTAGAATTCTACTAAAACAATTAGATTATTCGCTCTCAATTTCTATGAGGTGATAGTTGATTCGGCCTGCGGCCTCATCAACTATCACCTCATAGAAATCTCGAGCTCATAATCTAATTGTTAATTAGTTAAAATAATATAAAGGAGAGGTCGGCCTTCTCGGACAACTCTAACTAGAACAGACTTTGCCTTAATTCTCAAACTTAAATTTAAATATAAATAGCAAACAACTCACAAGTAGCATATTCTAGAAGCACTTTATTATAGCTTTTATAACGTAATCGCTACATAAAAATATGAATACAATAAATTAAAGTACGATTGATGTACGAGTTTAACGCTTGCTACTAGTGACTTTCTATAAAACAACTACATCTCTTAATTCGATTAATATGCAACGTTAATATGAGTAAAATAAAACCTTAATTAAGCTTACTTAGCTTTACATCGCCTTGTTTCAGTTACATCTTGTACAAAACTTGATTTAATGGTTGTTATAATCCATCAAATATTTCGCGCGCGCGCGATTGGTCTAAACACGTCACGTGATGTAGCCAAAATTGGGGAACATCAGATAGTATATACCACACAAGTGAATAGTGCTTTCTGCGAGCGCTGATTGGTTAACTCGGAGGTGATTAGCAAAGTACTATTCACCTCCGAGCAGCCGGAGGGAAACAAAATGGCTTCGCGCGTCCCCTTGGGTACCGAAAGTAAGGTTTCTGACCGCTAGTTATTCAACTTGTGTGGTATATACTAAAACAATTATTCACCTCAGTGTCGGTGAAAGTGGTGGATATTTACCTCACCGCTTTGCGGCTCGGTAAATATCCACCACTATTCACCTCCACTTCGGTGAATAATTGTTAAATATTCCCCAGGTGATATTCCACAGTTTTGGAACTCTGCGATTTACGTGCGCACGTTTAGCTTTTATCCCGAGTAAATTGTTAAAACGAATAAAACTAAACACTTTGAGCAGACTAATAATATTTTGAGCGCTGAAAAAAAGCCTTGATAAAAGGTCTCCCAAAATGCGGCCTTCTAAAAAAATATTTGAAGGATAATTAACACAATAGCATCCATTTGGCTTCAAAAATAGGCACGAATATTTGTCCTTGGACATAATCTGTTCCTCGAAGCTCACAGTTCACTGTTCGCTTCTCGTTTGTTCCTTAAAAATTAACATGCAATAAAATATATACAGTTATGTGAAACATAACGTCTTCGCTAGCTGTCACATGAAGCAAACGTTCCTTATCCGGGCATCTTGGTTTTCGTTATCCGGGAATCCTGGTTTGTGTTCTCAGCAGATCTTGTAGCAGTTCATCCTCCCGCCAAGACATAAACAGTACTGGCAGCCACCATTGTAAGATTGCAAAGGCTGTTAGGGACAGAGAAAAAAACGTTTTGTCAATATAAATCGAAGCACAGTCGAAAATCTACTGACGGTCACCTTTCTAGAGGGGGCACTTTCTACAACAACCAGGGATTTTTTTTATCCACCCCGTTACGGACAACTCTCTACATCGGTGAGCGTTCACTTCCAGGGGCGGATACAGGATTATTCTTAGGAGGAATGGCGTAACTGACTTATTTTTTTTTGTCGCAGAACACCAGTTGTATTAGAAAGCCGCAGGTGATCTTGGGGGAGGGGGGGGGGGGGGAAACATCCCCTGCACCCTCCCCCTAGATCCGCCCCTGACTTCTGCCCCAGGACCGCCGTTGTAGACAGTTGCAATTGAAGGCTTAAACAATGAGTGAAATACCTGATTTTGTGAAAAAAAAACACTTATCGAAGAAAAAGTTGTTTTCCTTGTCAAGTCATTCCCCATACTATTCTCAACGTACTTGCGTGTTTCCAAAATAACTAAAGCACATTTTTTCTTGGTTATGGGCTTTCGGATACATTTATTTTCTTTAAAAAGGCCGTATACGCTCTCGGGTCACCCAGAGAAAAGGTTTTCTGGTAGAAATGTTTTAAGAGAATTGAATTTTTTTTCTAGTGAAGCCTGTTTTTTTCCAAGTTTTTTTTTCCATTCGAGTATTAAAAAACTTCCTTACCTTGTATTCCTTTCCCTTGTAAAAACAGTGACATTGCGCAGATGCGACGCATTTTTTCTGCTTGTTCAACACCTGTCCTCTTGGACAGAAGCAGCCTTCACTACAGGATTTACACTGGGACCCTTGGCTTACAAAATCATGATAAGTGGAACACGTTGTATCACAACCACATTTTTTGTAAACCTTTCCTGTTCCGCGACATTGGTCCTCTGAGGAATCAATCAAATGAAATTGTACAATCAGGCATCAGCATTGAAATAATCAAAAGAAAGTTTTGACGTGAGGAGAAAAAGCTAAATACTTATCACGTGACTGTTTTAAATTAACTTTTAGCCTTTGCTATGTAACGCTGTTTAGAACATACCTTTGCAAATTGGGCAGCACTGTCCTTTAAGGGTTATCACATCTCCAGATTTTCCGCTACAATCAGGTTTTGGGCAGGAAGGGGGCGAGCAGGTAGTTTTGCCATCCTAAAACAAGCAGATGAAAACAAATTATAAGTAAAAATTCATGTTTTATACTGAACCGTTGTGTCACTGTAGACTTTGTACTACGAAAAATACACATTTTAGTCTGTGGTTGAAACCCAATAGTGTGACCATATAAATGAAAGCTAATGAGTGGTACTTTGATTTGATACCGTGTTTTATGCTACACAAGGTGCTTCTACCTTTAAAGTTTGTTGATTAAACTCTAGCTTCCGACCATATAAAGGAAAGCTTTAATGTGTGGTGCTGTTGTTCTGTATAAGGCAATTCTAACTTTTAAGTCTGTGGACGAAACCCTAGTGTGTGACCATTCAAATGGAAGCTATTGAGCAGTACTTTCATGCGGTACGTTGGATAAAACGCTCATGTGAAGCCAATTCAACGAACCTCGAGTGAACTCAACTTAAAATCCTGGTGTGTGATCGTGATCATTCACTGAATAAGGGCTATTAATCATATTAATCATTTCGCTCTATTCACCATGCTATTTTCAGTACCGGAAATAAAACAAGAATATTTCTATAACAATGGTATGCCAAAATTCCTAGCGCTGTATATATTACCGCCTTTCTTTGTATTGTGTGCATTTGTCTAACAACATCTCTCAGTGAAGACAGCGACCCACCCACCCTAGCCCTAGGCCATGACGCGGTGCACTACCTTCAATGCATGTGGGTATACCGCTGTCCACTCCTGTGGACAGGGACCATTTCCACCCTTCCATATCTCATTGTATATTCATGTGCATTGTAGGTAGTGAGAATATTTTACTAGCTGTACATGGTGTCCCGACTTTTTGGTCTGCGAACGATATCCTATAGCTTGTGACCATTTAAATAATATGTTTATTAAGGTAGGAGCAAGAGAGAATGTACACACCTCACATTTACAGGTGTGGCAACTGTCGTTTCCTGATTTCCATGTCTCGCCGTGCAGATATATTTGACCGTTGTCCTTGCAGACTTGGCACGTGTATGTACAAATAACCTGTCCCCACTATTAAGAAGAAAATTAAGTTACAACAAGCTTCGAGACTGTAACACATTAACGCTAAGCGCATTTATAATACCCATTTGTTCTTCTAGGTACGTAGAGAGGGGCCGTTAAAGAGGAAAGTGTCTTTGCAAAGAACACACCGCAGTTACCCCGACTAGCGCTTTCTAATCCAGACAGCCTAAACCAAAACGCTATGAAATTTGCCAGTCAAGTAAAACTTTCTCACGTACAGGCCACTTTACCTTGGAACATGATAAAAGTACGAGCTAACTTTGATGGAAAACCAATTGAAAGACATAAACAAAAACAAACAAACAAAAACAGAACCCTACTTAGCTTTTTTTATCGATAATGTGTTTTTTAAAACGTTAAACTATTCTTCACTGTTGTTAGCAACGATCCAATTCCTTAGTGCGCAAGCTCACCTTACACTGACACACGGTACACTTGTCCTTTGTCCAGCGGCTTCCATCATCGTACCTGAGCCCGTGCATCACACAATCCTTTGTTCCCACAGCATCTGAACATTTGCACTACAGTGGAAGAAAAAGATTGTGCACACTGATTAAAATATTCAGTAGGCAAAGTGTGTGTTTGCAAGTTGCAATTATAACACTTGCACAGCACTCAATTCAACAGGCATAGGCCAAAAGATTCTTTTTATGTCTTTGGGGCAAATACCATCCGACAAAAGGCGGCATTTTACATGTTCTTTGTCAGCTGGGCGCTGTGTAGTATTTCTAATCTTGAACCTTAACTCAGACGGGATCAACATCAAATTTCTCATGAAGAAAGTAATGCAATGTGAAGAAGACATGTGATGAAAACAGGGAAGATAATCAACAACTAGGGGACACAGCCTTGATGCAACCCTTTATTGACGTAACTAGCACAAAATTGTAGCTATTCATTAAGAGGGTGAAAATTATAATATCATACACCCAAGAGTTGAAGAACCCTTTTCGCCTTTACCTTGGCTGTTGTAGGACAATCGTCCAGGGTTGATCCCAAAAGAAACTTCACGTCTTGGAGATCCCCCTGCAAAAAAAATTGAAATAACTATTATAACGTGTACCGGTTTGCAAAATGCCCAATTCTTTTAATTTCAGATCACTGGGAACTTAAAGAATTAGAGTGAAAATAAAAGAGGTTGAAAATGCCAGGAAAGTTATACTTTTGACATTTGAAATTGTAATTGAGAAAAAGTTCTTTTTCATAAATTCGCAATATTTTTTGGTTATTTCTTAATAAAGGTTCTTTGAGCTTTGCTAAGGAGGTTTCCACCGATTGTCAATATCCACAAGTTTCCTTGTAGCTTACCTTAAATCTGCTGGTGATTTGACCGGTATTTTCCAAATACACTTCGTAAACTTGTGCAAGACGAAGTTGAGCGTTCTTTGGGTATGTATCAATCTGATATTTGAAGGAAACAACGTGGACCATATCGTCATTTACGAAAATCCTTATCAGAGATTGGGTGTCCTGTATGCGAACCGCCACCTTGTTCCATTTTGTGAAGTCAAGATATCTGTTACTGGAGGCTTTAAAAGTCTTGGAGGAACCTCCTTTCAGTTGAATTGATACAGAGATATCAAGACCTGTGCCTCGACTGTTTCCACTGAAATGAAGGCAACATAAAAACGTCTAAAAGTTAGATATACAGTGGATTATCTCGATTTCTCGAAGCCCAACCTCTAAACTAATTTGGTTCGATAAATCGGGGATGGGGGGGGGGGGGGGGGGGGGGGGGGGAGGAGTAAAACTGCAGTGTTCGATTCAAGGGAAACAATTTTTTTTGGTTCGAGAAATCGGGATTCAAATGTATAACAAATTTCTTGTTAACTTGGAGTTTCTTTTTTCTTATAACCTCTCTGCCTAGTAATGAATGCTCTTAACAAATATTAATACTCTTAAAGAAACTGAACTAGTTCAGTTTTTAGTCTCTTCATAATTTATGATGTGTGTATTGAGTTGAATTAGTTAATGCCATTAGTTCATACTCCAACAGTTGACTATTTTCCAAAAGGAAGACTGAAATACACTTCTCTTAATTGCGTGTTCGTTCGCGCGGAGAGCCTGCTCGTACACCGTAAATTGCGTGAAGAAATGAAAGATTTTTCCCAGTGTTGGATTGTACCAAATCAGCTTAGTCAGATTGTGTCTCAAACGGAAGCACTAATCATGATTATAAACAAACGCTGCAAAATTAGTTAGAAGTAAATGTTGAACTCACGAGACAATCAACTTGAAAAACAGCTCATGTCCATCCTGTGAAGAAATCGAAACAATAGGGTTGTCGTATCTGCTGTTAGCATCAAGCTTGACGAAAGCCGAGACAATGAAATCATGGCTGTTGTGGATGAGTTTATCGGCCTGCTCAAACGCCTTTTGGCTTGCTATGAGGTGAGATGTCGAGGTGGTGAAATGATACGCGGCACTTATGTCATGTTGTCCTGTGGTTTTCGTGACGCCTGTGAACGCTTTGTCGCCAATTCCGACTGCTTTGAAAAGATCGATTTCTTTGGCCAGATCTGTAAAGACAATAACATGTTTGAAATGCTTAAGAGCACGCAGACAGGCACAAGAAGTATTAATAAATCTATGACGGATTCAAGAAACTTGTGAAGAGTCAGTGTTTCAGTCCGTTTCATGTAACGTCGTATTTAAAAGACATTTTATGTCCCTTTTAAATTGTTTTATACAACAATCAATAGATAAAATAAGACTTCTGAAAGCAACTCAGATCAAATATTCTTATCTGAAGAATAAACAGCTATTGTTTATTCAGTTTGATAGGAAGTAACGCCTTTCAGCAACCACAAAATGATTTACGTGCAAATGGCCGACGACACGAATATGAATGACTATAAAGCAAATATACAATGGCGGGAAATACATTTTTTAAAATACAATTTGAATTTAGTAAAAAAGTGGATAGATAAACAAAAGGCACTACAATGTCTTGAGTGACAACAATCTGATCAAAATTCTAGAAAACGCAGAGTTTCATACCTTGCGCAATTCAAACTATAAATCGTTTCAGAACTTAGGCACTACTAAAACACACGGGAAAACAGGAGAAAAGGCTGCTATAAACAGCTTTCTTTAAATCATTCTAGTTACAAAAGCTGGAACAATTACCCTTCGATATCTCAGGCGGTTGCTTAAATTGCTAACGTAGACAAGGCTAGCTAAGGCATTGTTTTTACATAAATTTTTTTAGAGTGTTCCACACAATCATTTGATATACTAAGGCCAAAGAAAAGAGTACACAATTACATTCTAACAGTTTCGACCTTGTTTGGGACTGAGAAATCCAGTACAGGCTAAATTTCTGCTCAAGACATTATCTTAAAATTAACATGAGATCGTCTTCGCTACCTCCAAAATCAAAGGTCCAGTTTCGGTCACCCGACCCGCTAATATGTTTCCCTCGTCTGGCAAAGAAAATGAAGTAGTCATGAACATTTAGGCTTTACCTTCATTTGATGATGTCCCCTTTGTAAATGCAACCACCAGAATTGCTGCAAAAAACATGTCAAAAATCCGCGCCATCGTTGAGCGTTGTTGAATACCGAGTAAGCTTTCCCAATGTGATACTCCTCTTGTCTGTCTGTTGAACAGTCAACAACTGGCCGTATTTATTTACTGATAAGCAACTTGAGAAACAACACAGAGGAGGGGCGCGATCTGATAACCTTTGTGACGTAAATCCCTGGTCCCAAGAGTACAGGAAACATTGAAACGACGTAATGACCAGCTTTGGAAAGTTTGGACACATGCACAGCAAAGGATACAACCACTAATGAGCAAAGGAAACAATGCGGTTTCAACAACACGAGTAAATCGGATTTTGACGTCGCAGTTCTTGCAAGAACGTGTGAAAATGATATTTCGGGACGCTTTCATCACGGGAAATAACAAGAATTCTAGAACAGACTTGTAATTCCCAGGAGATGTTTTTAATGACATGTTGCTCGTTAATATTTGGCTCCAACAAAGACCCACTCTGATATAATTTATGCATGAAGATATATACAATTTCGCAATAAAAAACGTCATAAATTTTCGGCAATACAGCCGCACCCAAGTATCCTGTTCCGCTTTCGATCGAGACGTGATGATTTTCTTACCGGAAGTAGTTTACATAGTGTACCAAAAATCAATTTGTCGTCATTTCGTTTGTTCGGGCGTGCAGCGGAAGAATCCTAGAAAAGCGCCCAAAAATGGTGAATGGTGCAGTGCTGCTTGCAGTTGATTTAGCTATACTGACTTAGCCTGCGTTGCAGACAAACTCCAACGCAGGCTATACTGACTAAAGCAGTCTCTGTTTTAGCCTCCTTCGCAGACGTTCCTTTGGCTCCTCACGCAATCTTTTCTCCCCAACGTAGGGGAGGAATGCGTGACGAGCCAAAAGAACGTCTGCGGAGGAGGCTATCTCTGTTTGTTTTGGCACTGAAATGAGTTTCTGACGTTGGCAATCTGGCCAGGTGGAGGAAGGAAACCCTGCGGTTATTATAGAATGAAAAAAACAACAAACTATTTTCTTACAAAGAGCGACCAGAAATATGCTACTTGCAAAAGAACCGTTTGCATTGGCTAGAAATTTAGCTTTGCTCCATCTTTTTATTTTTTGCGGTTGAATCATATAACACGCACTCCACTCTTCACGCGTTACGTGCCTAGAAGCCGAGTGCCATTTCCCGTAAACCTTTGCTCGTTTTGACTTTACGTGACTGTTAATAAGTATTACCGATCATCACTATACACTAGGGATAGTTAACACAACAGCTGCCCCCGCTGTTATCCTTTTTTTTCTCAGCGTATCCTTTACTACAGTCAATTATTTCGCTTGATATTTTAGCTATTCTATTTTCTTAATTGATTGAAAATCAGTTTTTTGTTTGGAACAGTCTTGCGATAATTTTTCTCGTGTTCTGCTCACAAAGCATCACTTGTTTATGGCCTTCTCTTTTTCAAGATCATGGGACGAGGACGTGCCATTTAAAACAAACTTTCACTATGAATTGTTGCGGTCAAGTAGCTAAGTAAAACAAAGATAAATTATGCAAAATTCTGAAGGATTACATGTAATAATCACGTAAATTTAATTACACGAACGTGTTCCCGACTTCATGAGTTTATTTTGCTTTTTTTGCTGTTATGAGTGATCGTAGAGAGGATGAACTTTGGTAATAGCCAAACGTTTTAAAACTACCAATTGAGACCAGCTGTTTTCAGATTTTTTGTTTCAATATATTAAGGCTAGGAACTCAAGCAGCAATGACCAAATTGACAGCTGAGCTCGAAACGGATGCCAAGAGATTTCTCACCTCTGTCAACGTAAATGCCTGCCGTGAGTTTTGATTGTCTCAAGAACTCTTTTGAATTCTCTTTCCTTCTTGACAAGTCTCAGTTACAAATTTTACTTAAATGCCTAAAGACTGATCGAGTCTTTTATCTTTTATTTCTACCACTTGAGTTTTTTTAAGTTATGATGTTCCGCCTAAAAGCCGAAAGCACTGGATCGACAGCTGGCCAGTTATACATGTATGTCTCAAGTGAAAACTTTCTCACTCCTCTGCGAGGTTCAATGCTCGCGGTATCTTTCAAAAACTTTCCTTCTTTAACTCTTTCTGAACTTATCGCAGCTGCTAACTTTATATCTTGGTTGTGGCCTGAGTCTTTCAAACCCCTCTCGTGTAAAGTGTGATTTGTGTCTGGCAAATCTCGATTTCGGATTGAGTCTGTCAATCCTGCGAGCGAACGAGAGCTGCTCGCAACACGCTAACAAGAGAAATTTCTAGACCAATACGTACTATTCTTGTTTTTGATCATATCAATTGCGTAAGGTTCGGCTTCTAGACCTTGAGAAATCAATAAAGCTCGAAGGAAACTGCAGCAACCCAACTGAAATCAACGTTTGCAAGCGTCGTTTGTTGACTTGTCATTTGTGCACGTGCTCACGCTTTGGTTTGTCATCATCACCCAATCATCGTTTATCTTGCGTTATCATTGACCAATCACAGTACAGGGAAATTTATCACACCTACCGATACTACTTGCGGGCATTTTATCACACCTACCGATACTACTTGTGGTCCCACTTTGGCCAAGTCGAGATTTTGTCTGGTATATTATATATATACTAGGTATAGTTAACACTACAGCTGCCCCCGCTGTTAATCTTTTTTTCTCAGCGCAAATTTTTTCTCAGTCAATTATTTCGCTTGATATTTTGGCTATTCTATTTTCTTAATTGATTGAAAATCAGATTTCTGTTTTGAACAGTCTTGCGATAATTCAGAAGAAAACACTAATTTTTCTCGTGTTCTGCTCACAAAGTATCACTTGTTTCTGGCCTTCTCTTTTTCAAGTTCATGGGACGAGGACGTGCCATTTAAACAAACTTTTAGTATGAATTGTTGAAGCCAAGTAGATAAGTAAAACAAAGCCAAACTATGAAAAAATTCTGAATGACTAATAACACGTAAATGTAATTAAAAGAACGCGTCCCCAACTTCCTGAGATCATTTTGCTTTTCTTGCTGTAATGAGTGATCTCAGCGAGGATAAACTTCGGTAATATTCAAATTCAAACGTTTTAAAACTACCAGTTAGGATCAGCTATTTTCAGATTTTTTGTTTCAACATATTAGGGCTGGGAGCTCAAGCAACAATGACAAACTTGACAGCAGAGCTCGAAACGGATGCCAAAAGATTTCTCACCTCTGTCAATAGAGGCGCCTGCCGTGAGATTTGATTATCTCAAGAACTCTTTTGAATTCTCTTTCCTTCTCGACAAGTCTCAGTTACAAATTTTACTTAAATGCCTTAAGACTGATCGGGTCTTTTATATCTTATTTCTACCACTTGAGTTTTTTTATTTAATGTTATGATGTTCCGCCTAAAAGTCGAAAACACTGGATCGACAGTGGGCTAGTTACATCTGCATGTCTCAAGTGAAAACTTTCTCACTTCTCTGCGAGTTTCAATGCTCGCGGTATCTTTTAAAAACTTTCCTTCTTTAACTCTTTTTGAACTTATCGCAGCTGCTAACTTAATATCTTGGTTGTGGCCTAGGTCTTTCAAACCCCTCGTGTAAAGTGTGATAAATGACAAATCTCGATTTCGGATTAAGTCTGTCAATCCTGCGAGCGAACGAGAGCTGCTCGCAACGCGCTAACAAGAGAAATTTTTAGACCAATACGTACTATTCTTGTTTTTGATCATATCAATTGCGTAAGTTTCGGCTTCTAGACCTTGTGAAATCAATAAAGCTCGAAGGAGTCCCGAAGGAAACTACCCAACTGCAATCAACGTTTGCAAGCGTCGTTTGTTGACTATTGTTGTGATTTGTGCACGTGATTTGTCATCATCACCCAATCATGGTTCATCTTACGTCATCATTGACCAATCACCGTACAGGAAATTTTATCACACCTACCGATACTACTTGCGGGCATTTTATCACACCTACCGATACTACTTGCGGTCCCCCTTTGGCCAAGTCGAGATTTTGTCTGGTATATACTCTATATATATATAGTCTATATACGCGCGGACTACAATGATGCCTCCTCGAGTTTTGGCTTCTGGGCCAAAACCCAGCGGGGGCAATTATACTCAGCTTTTCATTTAACTTCCTTAAAATAAGCTACATCTACATGGTTAAACAAGTGACTTTCTTGTGCTTTATTATCTGTTCAGCCAGTAATGAAAATATCCCCAAGGCGCTGAACAGGTCTGCCTTTTACGTCAGTTTGACCATGGTTTGACACGCAAAATTACGGTGTTCAAACTCTCTAATAAAGGGAAAACAGTGTTTGAAATTACAGTGCTTGTATATAGTTTATTTAAAACGTCTAATGCGAAAACGAAAAAGCAGTGCCCAGAAACGCCCCAGTTACCCCTCACTACGGCAGCTTCAAGGTAGTTTGCACGCACTACGTGCCTAGGTTTGCTTTACATGATATCCCGAGAACCTTTGCAGATTATTTCCGCTTCCAGTTTGATCGTGACATGAAAGCAAGGTGAGTTTACATTCATCACCATACACTTCACGATATTCCACCTTTTCCACAAGCATTTCACATTCTATGCTGTCGCTTCATTTTGAATAGTGAACATTAAGTTTGAAAGTGATTTTATTGCTCGGTACTCAAATCAGTCACAATGGTTCAATAGCGGCAGGGCCTTTCTCGTTCCAAGCTCAAAGAAGAAGAGGGAAAAGGATCGACGAACTCTGGAAGAGTGTATGAGACAACTAACCGGATGCCTTAAGGTGGACTGTTTTCCTTTTTAATGTATATGTCTGAAGTGTTCAATATATTAAAGTGCTCAATATGTCTGAAGTGTTCATCAACGAAATATGATTTGCATTGAAATGCGATTTGCCAATTGCCAATAGTGCTTGCTAAAAGTGTGTGATAGTACTTTTACTCGTGGCTAGTAAAGATCAAAGTATATCTAAACCAGCTACCTGTGATACACGCAGTAAAATTACACTTGCAAAATTTTGTGTGTGATAAGACTGACCGAGTCCCAGTAAGCTCCTTCATAATTTAGACAGGCATCACCAAGATGCTGAGGCCCTTCCTTCGCTACCTTACCACTCACAGCTGATGGTTCCAACTCTCCGAAGACGCAAAAGATAGTATTTTAAATAGTAAAACTTTAATTTAAACGGTGTGCGTTACACTGATTATTACCTGAAGTCCATACTATAACTCGCATATTACAGTATGTTCACTGGCGCGTGAAGCATCAACGGAGCATCAGCAATTGCACCTCAAAGCATAAGTAAGAAATAACTTGCCGACGAAGAAAAGCCCTAGTATATATGTATAATAAAACTATTGTACGTTCCTGGCGGTTATCTGGTCTTATTTGTTTTAATTTCTATATAGAGTTGGCCGGTATGTAGCCACGATCTGTTGAGTAACAGGGCGGTGACCAGCGACTTTATTTAGAACTCTAAATACCACAAATTTGCATATCGTATTCAGATACTTGACTGTAGTCTAGACAGTCTCTCGTAGCATTGCGTAACGTTCCAAATAAACGCTGCGAAGGCGAAGTTCCGAAAGTAGCAACCTCCGGGCGCCGACAGAAATGACCATGCTAGTTGTCGCCGAAAGACTGTTTTTTACTAGCGACGGAGTCGGAGTTGGAGTCGGAGTCGGGTCAGAGTCGTAAGTGGAATATCAAGCGTGACGGAATCGGAGTAGGAATACATATAATCAGAAAGTTTCTATTTTCGTCCGATTCCGCTGATGACTTCGTCGCTTATTTTTTTTTTTTGCTCTTTATTACTGTTCCTGCACACTTGCACACTACATTACAATACAGTTACTGACACTAGATAAGCTATCTTGCAAAGACGATTCTACTATTGCTTACACCACATACACTACATTACAAAAACAATACTATTGTTGCTTACGTAAACGCTACTTAATATTTGAAACTAATTTTTGATTAATTGCTAAGCTACTTATAAATATAAATGTCAAATATAAGTAACTTCGTCGCTTGTGATCCAGTGAGAAACGGAAGCAGAAGTGGAAGAACAAACCAATCACAATGATAATTCTCACGCCCCCCGAGCGCTTCTTTTCTGCTCGCCACTTTGACAACGCAAATAATTAGGTCTACAAAGCGTGTTTTATTACGTGGCAATAATTCGACGTACGAATCAATACAACAAAAAGTTAGTACGAATTTGATGTCAGACGATGATGATTTTTTGATGAAAAAGTAGCGAACAACCTGGTGAAAGAAGCAACCTCAAAGTAACTTGTCTTGTTTGATACCGAATGCAACAAGCTGTGCCAAACTTGTGATTGCCAAACTTTTTAGATGACAAAGGCATTGTATTAGTTGTAATGTGTTTTAAATATGCGAGTTGATTGGTTGAAAATTGTGTTTCTATTTAACAATTAGACCCGTAGCCTGCAAGGGCTACGGGTCAATAGCCCATGAGGCGAAGCCGAATGGGCTATTGACCTGTGGCCCTTGAGGGCGAAGGGTCTAATTGTTTTAGTATCACCCAACTAGTCGGACAGAAAAAGCAATAATAAAGTTAGCAAATGCAAGTTGAAGAAAGATTTATTTGGGAATAAAACGAAAGAAAGCGTCACGAATTTCGCTACTCGATGACTATTACTAATAGTCCTCTAGTAGCGTAGCCAATCAAAATGCAGGATTTGCATTAGTCCACTAGTTGGGTGATACTAAAACTCGATAGAAACACAGAACTAGCACGAGCTGTTGACGTGATGATGGCGCGAGCAAAGAGAATTTACATTTTGATACTGAGTCAAAGTTAACAAGTTGTTTTCTTTTTTTTTCGTCGCGGTGTTTTCTAAAAAAAATAGAAAACATGTTTTTCGTGTTTCTATCGAGTGTTAGTATAAATCTATCCAGAATTATCCATCCAGCTCTTCTACTGCCGTCACATCACAAGTTTATCAGCAGTCAAGCAACCATCTTCCACAGTCTTTCACCTTCCATGGTTGCACGGTCTCCATTGTGAACACAGGCTTCCCAAGCTCAAAAGTCGTCTTTTTGATGTGTTTTTGAGAGCCCTTCGGCGGCCGACTCTACATACGTGGTGTATGCGACAGCTTGTTTATATAGAGAAATGTATGGGAAAATAACGGATTCTCTAAAATCGGGTAAATAGCTATCTATTTTGAAATTAAGTTTACCTATCTCAAATGTGTCGCTTACTTGTGTCTTGTGCCGAAGTTGAAGCCATTCCGACGCCATTTAGCGAAGTTATTCGAAGTCGTTGTTTCCCCTTCTAAAAAGAAGGAAAGGCAGACCACTCCATCGATCGCTGGCCAGAGTTCACTCCACAAATCGCTCTCTCCTCAAAAGGAAAAGTCCCGAATCGCAATAAAACCAACAGTTCCATAAAGCCCAATAAATTTCACTTCACATACGTGTGCTTCGGCGGTCGAAAGTCTCGTAAAGAACGAGAAATTTTGCTTTAAATTCGCCTATTCTG
Organism: Meandrina meandrites; assembly: GCA_963693305.1. Taxonomy (NCBI): domain Eukaryota; kingdom Metazoa; phylum Cnidaria; class Anthozoa; order Scleractinia; family Meandrinidae; genus Meandrina; species Meandrina meandrites. The sequence continues at coordinate 2,513,345 of OY855910.1, read as the reverse complement.
CTTTCTAGATGTGCTTGTGACCGACCCCGCGCCAACGGTCGTTACTCATCTTCAACTCTGATTGGTCCATTTGAACCAAGTCACGCGCTGACAATGAGTATGAAACCAGATACTTGTCGTTGAGTAACGACCGTTGGCGCGGGGTCGGTCACAAGCACATACGGAAAGCCGAATAGGCTAATTTAAAGCAAAATTTCTCGTTCTTTACGAGACTTTCGACCGCCGAAGGACACGCATGTGGAGTGAAATTTATTGCGCTTTATGGAACTGTTGTTTTTATTGCGATTCGGGACTTTTCCTTTTAAGGAGAGAGCGATTTGTGGGGTGAACTCTGGCCAGCGATCGATGGAGTGGTCTCCCTTTCCTTCTTTTTAGACTTTTTAGAAGGGGAGACAACGACTTCGAATAACTTCGCTAAATGGCGTCGGATTGGCTTCAAATTCGGCACAAGACACAAGTAAGCGACACATTTGAGGTAGGTAAACTTTATTTCAAAATAGATAGCTATTCACCTCGATTTCAAAGAATAATTGTTAAATATACACAAGCTGTCGCATACACCACGTATGTAGAGTCGGCCGCCGAAGGGCTCTCAAAAACACATCAAAAAGACGACTTTTGAGCTTGGGAAGCCTGTGTTGTGAACAACAACAACAACTTCTTTCGTTGAACTGTGCATTACCACCTTCCGGCAGTGCAAGTCTTTCAAGCCTTTGCTTAACTTTTTAACTCAACATTTTCTTGTCATTGACGTTTTGTATAAAATTGCGAAACCTAGCTTTCAATGGCATTTTTGCATCATTTGATTGTTGATTTTTGTAATCAAACTACAGTTGTAGGCTCATCGGCTTGGCTCATCTTGAATGAAATGTGAAGGTGCGCGCTCACAGAAACCAACAAAATGCGTTATATTTGTCAATTATCCTCGCGTGGCGTGACCTATTTTTATCACTCTTAATAAAAACATGAATCTGTTTTTTAAGTTTTTTAAGTCTCGATTTCTATGCGTGATAGTTGACTCGGGCTGCGCCCTCGTCAACTATCACGCGATAGAAATCTCGAGCTTATAATCTAATTGTTTAATAGAAACACTCGTGAAAGTTTGGGAGAGCTCGAAAGTCCATTGATGATTTTTTTTGATAACTCTCTTACACCAGAAGAGGAAAGATATATTGAAGAACTCGATAAGTGGTACAAGCAAGACATGGATATTAAAAATGAGGTGGAGAAACTGGGTGATACAATAAAAGAAGAGTTCAAAGCTTTAAAGGAAGATATGAAAGGACCGCGACAAGAAATGAGAGAAATGCAAAAGATTCATCGACCCGTGAACATTAATACAGGTGAGTTACCTGGAAAGAAATGATGGTATATCTTAAGCTTAGTTAAGCAATGTGCAGTGTGTTGCGTATAGAATAAGCATTACATATTAATTAATGGTTCACTCGTTTTCAAGGTAAAACTTGACTTTGTTCATTGTCGCGTTCTTTCCTTCGTGCGTTCTTGTAATGATTCGCATTTCCAGCTATCCTCACCCCTTATACTGTAGCCTGTTCTAGGCATTCAGTTAGTGGGGAGCAGCGCGAAATTCGGGATTGCGTGACGAATGGCGAGCGGAAAAATGGCGAGGGGACTAAGGCGAGAAGCGAAGGAACGCCTTCGCTTTTTCGCTTTCTCCTCGCACCCCTCCCCTCATTTTTCTCTGCTCCCCACTAACCGAACTGCCTTCCTACTCCTACAACTATTCCCTCACAATAACTTTATACAGTTACCGCTTTAAGTACATATAAATATATAAACAGCACCCAATCCTCCTTCACTTATCTATTCCAAGTTAAATAAAAATACTGATTATGATAATGGCGATGATGATAATAATAATATTTTACCAGGATGGCCTCATCAGGATAAAAATGCTTTTGTCAATAAGGGCCCTGGAAAATGAAAATAAAAACCTATACGCTTAAACTCAGAAAAATGAAAACGAAATGCATTCCTAACTAAAAAATTAACAATACAGTCACATACAGTGTTCTATCCCTAAATTGCAGTGTTTTTAAGTGGTTCTAATATTTTTAAGTTGTACAGCAGACCATACACGTGACCATTGTTGAGGGGACCACACAGGCTGGATTGCCATTTAGGCCTCAGTCATCGGAAGAAGCAGGGTCTCAAAGCATTCCAGTAAGTCACCCTGATCAAGAGCTGGAAGCGGGAGCGGAAGGTTCCTCTGCGGAACCTCAACTGAATCAGCCGGATCCACCAACGGAGATAGCAATCTTGGATGTTATAGTATCATTTAAGAAATCATTTAATTTGTTTTTACAATACCTCAAACAAAACCACAGTTGTTTGGTATGCGGCCATAAGGTGGGAAGTTTGCTGATAACCGTTGAATGCAGCTCATTCCAGATCCTAGAGGGTCTGTGGCTAGATTACTGCAGTGGTCATCTCACTGAAATCGCCCAAAAAATGCTCGTGACAGCAGAGGTTTTGGAAAAGCTTAGCCTTATGAAAGTGAAGGTGCAAACCTTCATTTCTGAGAAGGAGTACGAGGAAGGCAAACAGTTCTTCATGGACAATTCAGGTGAGTTAATAGCCCGTGAAAGGTTAGCCTGTTCTAGGCTCTCGGTAGTTTGGGGGAAAGCGAAAATAGCGGAAATAATGAATATGAATTTTATGTTCGAGTGGCAGAAACGATATCTCACTCGTTCGCTGCGCTCACTCGTGAGATATCGTTTTTGCCACTCTAACATAAAATTCATATCTTTGAGCCAACGTGTAATGTTCTTTTTATTATATGGAGACCACATGTAATTGAAATTGCCGATTTTTATTTCATTGTTTTCGAAAAATCGAGCAAGGTTTACAAATCACCGTTCGTCTTCACAGAAAATACAAAGCACCCGTGTCCAGGATATAGAAACACTTACTGAATTCCAATCAAACAAAATACATGAAATATTTGTCAACTAAATATCGTAACACGTAAGAACTGAAAACATCACTGACTTTGACTTGAATCCGATGCGGCAATGTCTTGACGGCCGTTAGTTTTCAACTGCTTTTGTTTTCTTCTTTACAACATCTTGCACTTTGTGCAATTCCTTGCGGAGAATTCTCTCTAAAAGCCTTGAAATCGTCAAGGCTTCCATTATCATGTTCTCGTCTTTGAGTTTTTCGGAAAACTCATTCCTTTTCGTCGCGTAATTAAACAAATTAAACCTGCTTGTCGATGCTTGCTCACAACAAACCTGAGCGACACAAGAAACCAGGTTCATTCAACAAAGTAGAAATGGCGCGAATCGTGACGTCAATGAGCTCGCAAGCTTGTCATACGGAAAATACGCCACTCGGGTCCCGGATGGAGTGCCATATGGAATCTACGAGATGTTTAGTTCCCAGTAAAACACTCTCGTC